>CM022701.1:32486255-32926255 GCA_012295165.1 Asparagus setaceus
TATATATATATATATATATATATATATATATATATATATATATATATATATATATATATATATATATATATATATATATATATATATATATATATATATATATATATATATATATATATATATATATATATATATATATATATATATATATATATATATATATATATATATATATATATATATATATATATATATATATATATATATATATATATATATATATATATATATATATATATATATATATATATATATATATATATATATATATATATATATATATATATATATATATATATATATATATATATATATATATATATATATATATATATATATATATATATATATATATATATATATATATATATATATATATATATATATATATATATATATATATATATATATATATATATATATATATATATATATATATATATATATATATATATATATATATATATATATATATATATATATATATATATATATATATATATATATATATATATATATATATATATATATATATATATATATATATATATATATATATATATATATATATATATATATATATATATATATATATATATATATATATATATATATATATATATATATATATATATATATATATATATATATATATATATATATATATATATATATATATATATATATATATATATATATATATATATATATATATATATATATATATATATATATATATATATATATATATATATATATATATATATATATATATATATATATATATATATATATATATATATATATATATATATATATATATATATATATACAGGGAAAGAGAGTGCAGACATGCCTGTATATTGAGAAACAAATCTTTTTCTTCTTTAACTGTTAATAACTGCCTTGTTTCAGGACCCAAAAATGAAATGAGAAAAGAATGAGGCGAGCAAATTCATACCGGCAAACGGACTGTTCGAGTTTTGAAAGATAGCCTTCCTAATTGACTGTCGTATCCACCAATAGGCATAGGACGGAAATCTGCATCCAGATTTAGGCTTGAACTTCTCCAAACTCTTCATAAGACCCTTGCTACCTTCCTACAAATATTTCAGAGGTTATGATTCAGATGGAAGAATGCATTCCTTTGAAGCACAGAAAGTAATATCTAAAACAAATACAGTACCAAATATGAAAATTTATAAAATGTCTGAAGCCCAGAAATACCAAACTAACATAAGTACATTTACAATAAAACGCAGAAGATGAATACTGCTTAAATAGAAAAGGTAACATGATATATGTATGAGATTAGACCTACCAAGTGTTCTAAAAGTTAAAAGTCCTTCAGGTACCTCGCTAGAAACAAAAACATCATTTAACAGAAAAAGCTTAGCAACCTGAAGTAGATCCTGAATGTTAAGACCTTTTCCTTCATATTGTTTTGCGACATGTATAACAAGTCGAAAGTTAGCATATATCATCTTCTCTCGGCTGCGGTTCCCAGAACGAAGGCATGACTGCAAAGTTTGGCAGCTCATTCCAACAGCTCCAGCCCACTCAGCTATTGTTGGTTCACGACCAAATTGCATCTGAAGTCTCTGCTTAGATTCCTCTAATTTCATAAGCTCCTGTAAAGCATTAAATGATGGGTAAACACAATTATGCTAAATACAAAGAATCAAGTAAAACAGGGAAAGAGAGTGCAGACATGCCTGTATATTGAGAAACAAATCTTTTTCTTCTTTAACTGTTAATAACTGCCTTGTTTCAGGACCCCACAAGAATAACCTGAAGGGGTCATCAGTATTAAGAGCTTTCTGTATCTTCTTCTTTAAATCTACAAGCATTGCACCAGAAACCTCATAAACAGCATTCTCCGACTTTTTTGGAACCTTGCGTCTCTTGGATTGCCTCTCCAAACGCCGTTTTGACCTCACCATTGTTTCTTCATTGATTGCAACCTCCTCAGTAAATCGATTAACATCCAAGCTAAATAGAAATAATTAGAGTTTGAAGGTTATATGAAAACAGGAACTCAAATAAACAGGAAAATTTTAACGGATTAACTACATTTAGGTACCCTGAGGTATGGCGTAACTAAACGGGTGCCCTCAAAGTCTGCATATATACACGTGTAACCTTGAGATTACTGATGGTAACTACACAGGTAACCCCGACAAGGAAAAAAATAAACAGACTCTAGGGTCACCCATGTGATTACAATCAGTATTCTCAGGGTTACCCGTGTAGATACGCAGACTCCAAGGTCACCTGTATATTTGCACCATATCTTAAGGAACCTGAATGTAATTAATCCAAAAATAAAAGCAACAACGCAATGAGAAACATACCCTAGAAAAGATGGCTCCCGCAATTCAGATTCTAAGATACTGGATTTCTCTGCTAGCAAGGCTGCTTTTCTTGAGGCCATCATGGCTTTCTTTGCAAGAGCAAGAACACTGCCTGGTTGCACGGAGCTCAGACTGTTCTGCATCACTAAACTTTGATCACTTCCTGCAAGTATATTGGTACCGCTAGCAACTGACTCTGGCGACATGGCCAAATATTTGTTTTCCTCGGAGCATGGGGCAGTGAATCTGAAAAGGGAACGTAAATATAAAAATGGTTGAGAAAATGTCTGAACTGTTATCAACAAACTATGAGAACAACTGATCATAGCAACAAGATAGGATCAGAGTAATCTTACGGGGAACACAATCCAGGCTGATAAAGTAATCGGCGCTCAAAGTATTTCAGATATTGATCAAACTTTTGCTTTTCGCTTTCTTCACATATTGACAGCCCATCCTCAGCATGCTGCCTATCCAATGTAGTCTTGAAAATTGAATTTGAAGGATATTACTTTGCAAATAAATGAAATATACAAGCAGATTCGATCATTTAAAGAGCTTACTCAAACTTATGGTTTCTTCATATAATGTTATGCTCAAGAAAGCATATATAGGAATAGGCAATCACAAAAGGCAAGGAATTCTCTATTAACAAGACAACTGTGGAAGAGATTTTGTTGATCTATTGCAACTGAATTTGTAATAAGCTACATCAGAAATATGTATCATGCAAGCAAAATCATATTTTGTTTGTCTTTGTCATTAACAAATGGGTCAACAAGTTGATGTACACCAATTCATCCAAGTTCACTTTTTGTTCTATGGTTTATCATCGCATTTATAGTTACACATTCAATTTGTCAACCACTGACCTCCAAAATTACAATAACATTCATCTATTCTAAGTGCATGTAAGAAATAAAAAATTCACCGCTAGAAGCTAGTTTCTATAGTTAACTCAGATGGCACATCATGTAATGGCTAGATGTTACTGTTGTAATGAATTATAAACTCATACTCCCCCTTGGAAGTTTCTATAAATGTACCCATTCCACCAAGTAATAGGTGCCACAATACCTATTATTCCCCCTCTTATGCATGTTAGGCACATGCTGCATATCAAGAATCTAAACTCCTTTCAACAAATAGAGTTTATGCACTCAACATAAGAAGGTTCATAGATCCACTAGGGCTGATAACAATCAAAAGACACCCAACAAAGAAGGAAATTTAAAAATCAGAAATCACTCTCTTAAGATGCATGCATAGGCCCATGAGTACCAGGACGCCATTTTAAGTACTTTGAAGTGAGGGAGTTCACAGCAGATATAAGAAATCAAAATGTCATAGCTAACAATAGGATATACATGTTGACACTTGGCATGAGTGCATAAGGTTGAAGAATATTTCTTCACTGACACATAAAGAAGCAGCAGCAGCAGCAGCAAGGCGCACATGAGAGACTTGAGGCATTTTATGCATACTTGCCAATGAGATATGCAAATTTTTTCTTTATCTTCCCTTCTTATTCCTCTTCCACTTGAGATAATGATTTGGAGGAAAAAGCCACAGAGCTTAAACAGATCAGTAAGGTCAAAGGTGAACAAACATTAGTGTATTCACCATGAGATAAACGATCTGCTCATGTAAACCAATATTTTATTAAGGGCTATAGGGTTGAAAATAGCGCTAAAAATAATCATTATATGAATCATAACTACCCTACCACCAATGGGAGTAGAGAAAGTCCAAGGACTAATCGCACTAAAACAGGGAGAAAACAACTTCAGTAAAGTGAGTGAACGGAATCACTAGAGTATTAATATTCCAACTTTTATTGCAACATAATATATCGCTTCTTTATAAAATGTGAAATGCAACCTAAAGCATCCCTGTACAAACACAATGAAGCTTTTGAATATGATAACCTTGGCTAAATCAGAGCATACAAATGTCCAAGGATAAGTGAAAAAAGATAGAGCTCGAATATGTGCACAAAGAAATAACAAGAATAAATCTATAAGCCTTACCTGAACCATTTTTCCTTCCTTCATGAGGCAACTGTTGTAGTTACTATTTGATTCCTGTGGATAAACCGATGGAGGGAATTGCCGAACTATTGATGTAGCTGGTAAAAAAGTGACCGGCCTAGTTGCTTGATCATGTAACATCAGAACTGCATATACAGAAGAGATTACAATGTCTTTTAATCAAGAGGAGCTCTTTTATTGAAGAAAAACTAAAAAAAGTTTATTCTGGCTGTATGAAAATCAAGAAACAAACTGCATGAAATTATATGATAAGGCAGGCAGCAAACAATGGTAAAGTTAAAAAGATGCCCCATAAAACTTGTTATATTGCTATCCAGTATCAGAGTTTAAGGACGATATCCAAGTTAAGATACATGCTATAGTGGTCTCAAATATATGACCACTACTGCTTCTTTCTGTTCTTTTTTAATTTCATTGGGAACTAGAAAATTATCTCTTATTTCCACTCTCAATTTGGGGTTTTGGGGTAGTGGCAGGGACTTAAAATGATAATAGAGGTAGGCTTCCCTAGAATAGCTCAAATGCATCTTCAGCAGATTAAGATAAAATATCACTAATTTGTTCAAATTCCAGGTCTCGGCCTTACACACAATATTAGAAAACTAAAGTATGATCCTTGTCCTCACCAGTGATTTTTTGCTGTACAGAAACCTGAATGCACTGAAGTAAATAAGATAGGTCTAGATGGAGGTAGATGTCTCTTGACCAATTCTGTTTTAAATTCCAGGTCTCGACCCTGTCCTCCAAATCACTATGGTTTACATAGTCAGATGTTTAATGATAGCAGTGTACAGGCACTCGTTTTCTGATATGAAGCAATTTCATATATTCTCAATAAAATCATACTTAATCAATTATAGGAAAGAGGAAGATAAAAATGAGAACATTTTAGATTATCTTTCACCAAAACATATACTACTGCATACTCAAAATGTAGAGACTTCTGATTCCAAATTTTCTTCTTAACAGACAGGATTAGTGAGTAATAGCAAGCCAATCACATGGATTTCAATTAGATATGCCAGTCATTAGCAGATTGTACAACTTATGTTCCTCTTGCTCAGATCAATGTTTTAAAAGCCTCGCCTAGCCCGCCTAGGCGGTAACCTAGGCTGCCAGCTTAGCCTAGCGTACCTAGGTCTGTCCACTTAGGTTTCGGAGCGCCTAGGGAGAGTGGACTGCTTACGATGGTGCATCTTTTAGGGCTTGATCGTAATTTCCTCCATTGCAAAGATCCACGCCCTCCCACCTCCTCCAAACTCCTCTAGGCTTCAACTATGAACACCCCTTGTACCTCTTCGACCTTTAGCAAAATGTCCTCCACCACCACTTAAATGAAGAAAGAAATCCCTCTACGCCTGCACCGCACCTAAACATTCTATAACATTGGTATTTACTATCAATTATTGTAATTAAAAATAAAAAATAGGAAAACCACCTAGGCGCCTAGGCTTAGGCGTCGTCAAACAGCCTAGCTTCAACATTGGCTCGATTCAACCAAAAGTTAATAATACTCTTGCTTCACAAAGATTTGACACTTCCTTTTTCAAACTTGGCATTACCTTCGCAAGTGCATCTTTACTTTTCAGGGCTCTTGTGAAATAGAATCCCTATGAGAAACTTCATATGTATTTGACATATCATAAAAACTTAGTGCCCTCTACATTGTGGTCAATTTTATTTCGTGAGTATAGTAACTTATGTTAGAATGTTTTCTCTCATGTTCATATAACATAACCTTCGAATATGTCCAAGAAACCAAAAAGCCAGTTCAAAATGCGTGAGAAATGAAAATGTGATGATCTTCCAACTACAGAATGGAATGAGCTTCAGCACATCAGACTCTCTTGGCACCAGGACACCCACATAAATTTAAGTGCTGCAGTAGCTCACTGCTTCTGCTAGACACTAATATTAGAACCAAGAAAATATGATAGACCACAAACTAAAGGACCATTTTCCCCCCTATTTAATGTTTTTAAGGCCATGTTCCCTCCGTTATTCTTTAATTAAATCCATCTATTTTTGCGGGTTTTGTTTTCTGATGGGTTTTGGTTGGAGGATGAAGAGTAAAAATATTGTATACCATGAAATTTACCTTTTCAAGCGACGATCGAAAAACAAGGGGAAAAGTTATAAGTCCCCTTGTGATTTGAGGGAATAAATTGGCAAATACGACTTTCCATTGCCATTTTCAACTTAACATATATTATGCATGAAGACATATCGTAATCAAATGAACAAATCAGAGTAACACCCCTGCTTAAAACTCCAATGTGGCAAAAGAGCAAACAGTTCGTTCCCACTTTTACTAGAATGAGAAATAGACAAGAAGAACCAACAAGTCTCTATAAACCCATTTGAGGAACAATAACTTCTAATCTCGAACAGCAAGAAAACTGCTCAAACCCAACTAAGAATCACCAACCAAGCTACCATTAAGCAAAATATGGGAAACCCAAGTGAGAAACAAACAAGCAGCTCATACCCATTTCAGAATTCACAAAGAAAACAAGGATATGAAAAGGTACAGGTAATGAGACTTGATGAAAGCTAGTAATATAATACCTGAGGTCGATGAGAGGGATTTCTTGGGTGGTGGGCTCGTGGGATATTGGGAGGGGGGGCTGAGAGAGGAGGCTCCTTCCAGCCTCCATTTTGCTAATTTCTATGGCCTTATCTCTGTAATTTCTCTCTATATATTTCTAGTATTTTTAAGTGAGAGAATAGAAAGCTTAGCTCCTTCAAGTGAGAAATATCAGAAGAGAGCTGTGAGTTTGTGACTGAGAGGATGAGGTTGGGAGGGAAGACGGGTCTGGTTGGGTAGTTATGTTGACCCGGACCCGAATTTTTTTCCTAATATAATAATCTGATTTCTCTATTTGATCTTTATGTCTTTGGATCCTTTGCAAAGCGTTCACAACTCAATGGATAAAACTTTTATTTATTAGACCCTATGAATAATACTAATTAAATAAATTATATAAAAATCTTTTACTTATAGAGCATATTAGATGAACCGATATTGTCTATCCACTTAAGTAATTATAGTGTTCTCTATAATTAAAGATGTAGAGAATCTCTTATCTTTGTATTTATAGCATAGTTACCAAATACCAATATAATATGCTCAGAAGACATTTGATTGGAGAACGAGATTAAGTTATACAAAGTTTAGATTTATGATCAAATTAAACCAAGTATTCAATTAAAATTGTAATTCAAAACCAAAATAAAATTGAATAAAATGTCATACAGTTTACAAATTTGAATAAAGTATGCATTTATCAATTGTATATCATGATACTACTTTTAAGTGTATAATATAAAAATGAACATACATGAATTACCACGGATAAGGAATATCGAATAGTATAAAAATGTAACAAAAATAAATCTAATCTTATATTTTTATCTATACTACATATAAAAGAGAATTGGGGTGCTAAAACTTTTAATTGCCCTTTTACTCCTCTCAAATTTGATAATTCTAACTTTACTTTAATAATTTTCTTTATTAAATTTATCTTAAAGTCTCATTCAATGAGTCTTAAATTAAATTAATTACAAATCATCATAATAATAAGATATAATTAGTTTCTTAGGCTCTTAAAGATTCCATAACTTAATTAATTAAATGCATATGTTATGGATCCAATTGACTAACCACTCTTTCATTTTCCCTTTACATAACCTCTTTTTCATCTCTACACTATAGATTACGGTCATCCATTCTCTTCAACCCACCACATCACCTAGTAAGCCAAATTCCTACACCAACACAATAGTCTATGAAATATGTTATATGAAAAGTTTTTCAAATGATTTATAGTGTACTTAGCTTGTGTATATGCAACATGCATAATAATATTTATCAAATGGTTGTAGACTTAAAGATTTATTTTTATGGAGTTGATGACTATGTTTCATGTTCAATTCATAGCTCTTGATTTGTGTTTTATCTCTTGAATCCTTGAATAAGAGAAGGAAAGATTATATGAAGGTTATTATTTGGATGTCTTACTATTTAAGAGTATGTATACATCTAATTTGGGAGCCAAAGATTGTTTTCAATGTCTACGTTTTTTCTTGTGGATTGGGTAAGATTCTTATTGATCTTTTAATACTTAGAAAGAATGTATGATCTTATTTTTGGAGTTTATGCAAAACTATTTAAAGATTTTCCTCTCTCACAATGTTGTAACGAGCTTTTGTGCTATTTATTATAAGTTGTGGCTTTTCTTTTGAATATGGTCATAAGTTGTGCTTTCTTGTTCATTAGATATATTTATGGTTTAATTCTTATCTAATTACTCAGTTTATATGCACTTTAAGTAAGAGGTGCTATCAATTTATCCAACGTTTTCAATATTTCTTGTCATTTTAATTTTCTTACCTCTATTAAGCATCTTTGATGTTCTTTCATTAAT
The DNA here is from genome assembly GCA_012295165.1 of Asparagus setaceus. NCBI lineage: Eukaryota > Viridiplantae > Streptophyta > Magnoliopsida > Asparagales > Asparagaceae > Asparagus > Asparagus setaceus. The sequence goes on from CM022701.1 coordinate 32,495,091, forward strand.
AATTATGTTGAAGGATATTACTTTGCAAATAAATGAAATATACAAGCAGATTCGATCATTTAAAGAGCTTACTCAAACTTATGGTTTCTTCATATAATGTTATGCTCAAGAAAGCATATATAGGAATAGGCAATCACAAAAGGCAAGGAATTCTCTATTAACAAGACAACTGTGGAAGAGATTTTGTTGATCTATTGCAACTGAATTTGTAATAAGCTACATCAGAAATATGTATCATGCAAGCAAAATCATATTTTGTTTGTCTTTGTCATTAACAAATGGGTCAACAAGTTGATGTACACCAATTCATCCAAGTTCACTTTTGTTCTATGGTTTATCATCGCATTTATAGTTACACATTCAATTTGTCAACCACTGACCTCCAAAATTACAATAACATTCATCTATTCTAAGTGCATGTAAGAAATAAAAATTCACCGCTAGAAGCTAGTTTCTATAGTTAACTCAGATGGCACATCATGTAATGGCTAGATGTTACTGTTGTAATGAATTATAAACTCATACTCCCCCTTGGAAGTTTCTATAAATGTACCCATTCCACCAAGTAATAGGTGCCACAATACCTATTATTCCCCCTCTTATGCATGTTAGGCACATGCTGCATATCAAGAATCTAAACTCCTTTCAACAAATAGAGTTTATGCACTCAACATAAGAAGGTTCATAGATCCACTAGGGCTGATAACAATCAAAAGACACCCAACAAAGAAGGAAATTTAAAAATCAGAAATCACTCTCTTAAGATGCATGCATAGGCCCATGAGTACCAGGACGTCATTTTAAGTACTTTGAAGTGAGGGGAGTTCACAGCAGATATAAGAAATCAAAATGTCATAGCTAACAATAGGATATACATGTTGACACTTGGCATGAGTGCATAAGGTTGAAGAATATTTCTTCACTGACACATAAAGAAGCAGCAGCAGCAGCAGCAAGGCCGCACATGAGAGACTTGAGGCATTTTATGCATACTTGCCAATGAGATATGCAAATTTTTTCTTTATCTTCCCCTTCTTATTCCTCTTCCACTTGAGATAATGATTTGGAGGAAAAAGCCACAGAGCTTAAACAGATCAGTAAGGTCAAAGGTGAACAAACATTAGTGTATTCACCATGAGATAAACGATCTGCTCATGTAAACCAATATTTTATTAAGGGCTATAGGGTTGAAAATAGCGCTAAAAATAATCATTATATGAATCATAACTACCCTACCACCAATGGGAGTAGAGAAAGTCCAAGGACTAATCGCACTAAAACAGGGAGAAAACAACTTCAGTAAAGTGAGTGAACGGAATCACTAGAGTATTAATATTCCAACTTTTATTGCAACATAATATATCGCTTCTTTATAAAATGTGAAATGCAACCTAAAGCATCCCTGTACAAACACAATGAAGCTTTTGAATATGATAACCTTGGCTAAATCAGAGCATACAAATGTCCAAGGATAAGTGAAAAAAGATAGAGCTCGAATATGTGCACAAAGAAATAACAAGAATAAATCTATAAGCCTTACCTGAACCATTTTTCCTTCCTTCATGAGGCAACTGTTGTAGTTACTATTTGATTCCTGTGGATAAACCGATGGAGGGAATTGCGAACTATTGATGTAGCTGGTAAAAAGTGACCGCCTAGTTGCTTGATCATGTAACATCAGAACTGCATATACAGAAGAGATTACAATGTCTTTTAATCAAGAGGAGCTCTTTTATTGAAGAAAAACTAAAAAGTTTATTCTGGCTGTATGAAAATCAAGAAACAAACTGCATGAAATTATATGATAAGGCAGGCAGCAAACAATGGTAAAGTTAAAAAGATGCCCCATAAAACTTGTTATATTGCTATCCAGTATCAGAGTTTAAGGACGATATCCAAGTTAAGATACATGCTATAGTGGTCTCAAATATATGACCACTACTGCTTCTTTCTGTTCTTTTTTAATTTCATTGGGAACTAGAAAATTATCTCTTATTTCCACTCTCAATTTGGGGTTTTGGGGTAGTGGCAGGGACTTAAAATGATAATAGAGGTAGGCTTCCCTAGAATAGCTCAAATGCATCTTCAGCAGATTAAGATAAAATATCACTAATTTGTTCAAATTCCAGGTCTCGGCCTTACACACAATATTAGAAAACTAAAGTATGATCCTTGTCCTCACCAGTGATTTTTTGCTGTACAGAAACCTGAATGCACTGAAGTAAATAAGATAGGTCTAGATGGAGGTAGATGTCTCTTGACCAATTCTGTTTTAAATTCCAGGTCTCGACCCCTGTCCTCCAAATCACTATGGTTTACATAGTCAGATGTTTAATGATAGCAGTGTACAGGCACTCGTTTTCTGATATGAAGCAATTTCATATATTCTCAATAAAATCATACTTAATCAATTATAGGAAAGAGGAAGATAAAAATGAGAACATTTTAGATTATCTTCGTCACCAAAAACATATACTACTGCATACTCAAAATGTAGAGAGACTTCTGATTCCAAATTTTCTTCTTAACAGACAGGATTAGTGAGTAATAGCAAGCCAATCACATGGATTTCAATTAGATATGCCAGTCATTAGCAGATTGTACAACTTATGTTCCTCTTGCTCAGATCAATGTTTTAAAAAGCCTCCGCCTAGCCCGCCTAGGCGGTACCTAGGCCGCCTGCCTAGCGCCTAGGCGGTACCTAGGCTGTCCACTTAGGTTTCGGGAGCGTCTAGGGGAGAGTGGACTGCTTACGTGGACTGCATCTTTTAGGGCTTGATCGTAATTTCCTCCATTGCAGCATCCACGTCCTCCGACCTCCTCCAAACTCCTCTAGGCTTCAACTATGAACACCCCTTGTACCTCTTCTGACCTTTAGCAAAATGTCCTCCACCACCACTTAAATGAAGAAAGAAATCCCTCTACGCGCCAGTCTGGCACCTAAACATTCTATAACATTGGTATTTACTATCAATTATTGTAATTAAAAAATAAAAAAATAGGAAAACCACCTAGGCGCCTAGGCGCTAGGCGTCGGGTCAAACGCCTAGGCCGCCTAGCGCTTTCTGTAACATTGGCTCAGATTCAACCAAAAAGTTAATAATACTCTTGCTTCACAAAGATTTGACACTTCCTTTTTCAAACTTGGCATTACCTTCGTCAAGTGCATCTTTACTTTTCCAGGGCTCTTGTGAAATAGAATCCCTATGAGAAACTTCATATGTATTTGACATATCATAAAAACTTAGTGCCCTCTACATTGTGGTCAATTTTATTTCGTGAGTATAGTAACTTATGTTAGAATGTTTTCTCTCATGTTCATATAACATAACCTTCGGGAATATGTCCGAAAGAACCTCAAAAAGCCAGTTCAAAAATGCGTGAGAAATGAAAATGTAATGATCTTCCAACTACAGAATGGAATGAGCTTCGCACATCAGACTCTCTTGGCACCAGGACACCCACATAAATTTAAGTGCTGCAGTAGCTCACTGCTTCTGCTAGACACTAATATTAGAACCAAGAAAATATGATAGACCACAAACTAAAGGACCATTTTCCCCCCTATTTAATGTTTTTAAGGCCATGTTCCCTCCGTTATTCTTTAATTAAATCCATCTATTTTTGCGGGTTTTGTTTTCTGATGGGTTTTGGTTGGAGGATGAAGAGTAAAAATATTGTATACCATGAAATTTACCTTTTCGCCGCGACGAATCGAAAAACAAGGGGAAAAGTTATAAGTCCCCTTGTGATTTGAGGGAATAAATTGGCAAATACGACTTCGCCATTGCCATTTTCAACTTAACATATATTATGCATGAAGACATATCGTAATCAAATGAACAAATCAGAGTAACACCCCTGCTTAAAAACTCCAATGTGGCAAAAGAGCAAACAGTTCGTTCCCACTTTTACTAGAATGAGAAATAGACAAGAAGAACCAACAAGTCTCTATAAACCCATTTGAGGAACAATAACTTCTAATCTCGAACAGCAAGAAAACTGCTCAAACCCAACTAAGAATCACCAACCAAGCTACCATTAAGCAAAATATGGGAAACCCAAGTGAGAAACAAACAAGCAGCTCATACCCATTTCAGAATTCACAAAGAAAACAAGGATATGAAAAGGTACAGGTAATGAGACTTGATGAAAGCTAGTAATATAATACCTGAGGTCGATGAGAGGGGATTTCTTGGGTGGTGGGCTCGTGGGATATTGGGAGGAGTGGGGGCTGGAGAGAGGAGGCTCCTTCCAGCCTCCATTTTTGCTAATTTCTATGGCCTTATCTCTGTAATTTCTCTCTATATATTTCTAGTATTTTTAAGTGAGAGAATAGAAAGCTTAGCTCCTTCAAGTGAGAAATATCAGAAGAGAGCTGTGAGTTTGTGACTGAGAGGATGAGGTTGGGAGTGGAGGGGAAGACGGGTCTGGTTGGGTAGTTATGTTGACCCGGACCCGAATTTTTTTTTCCTAATATAATAATCTGATTTCTCTATTTGATCTTTATGTCTTTGGATCCTTTGCAAAGCGTTCACAACTCAATGGATAAAAACTTTTATTTATTAGACCCTATGAATAATACTAATTAAATAAATTATATAAAAATCTTTTACTTATAGAGCATATTAGATGAACCGATATTGTCTATCCACTTAAGTAATTATAGTCGTTCTCTATAATTAAAGATGTAGAGAATCTCTTATCTTTGTATTTATAGCATAGTTACCAAATACCAATATAATATGCTCAGAAGACATTTGATTGGAGAACGTGAGATTAAGTTATACAAAGTTTAGATTTATGATCAAATTAAACCAAGTATTCAATTAAAATTGTAATTCAAAACCAAAATAAAATTGAATAAAATGTCATACAGTTTACAAATTTGAATAAAGTATGCATTTATCAATTGTATATCATGATACTACTTTTAAGTGTATAATATAAAAATGAACATACATGAATTACCACGGATAAGGAATATCGAATAGTATAAAAATGTAACAAAAATAAATCTAATCTTATATTTTTATCTATACTACATATAAAAGAGAATTGGGGTGCTAAAACTTTTAATTGCCCTTTTACTCCTCTCAAATTTGATAATTCTAACTTTACTTTAATAATTTTCTTTATTAAATTTATCTTAAAGTCTCATTCAATGAGTCTTAAATTAAATTAATTACAAATCATCATAATAATAAGATATAATTAGTTTCTTAGGCTCTTAAAGATTCCATAACTTAATTAATTAAATGCATATGTTATGGATCCAATTGACTAACCACTCTTTCATTTTCCCTTTACATAACCTCTTTTTCATCTCTACACTATAGATTACGGTCATCCATTCTCTTCAACCCACCACATCACCTAGTAAGCCAAATTCCTACACCAACACAATAGTCTATGAAATATGTTATATGAAAAGTTTTTCAAATGATTTATAGTGTACTTAGCTTGTGTATGTATGTGTACGTGCATACATTGAATAATATTTATCAAATGGTTGTAGACTTAAAGATTTATTTTTATGGAGTTGATGACTATGTTTCATGTTCAATTCATAGCTCTTGATTTGTGTTTTATCTCTTGAATCCTTGAATAAGAGAAGGAAAGATTATATGAAGGTTATTATTTGGATGTCTTACTATTTAAGAGTATGTATACATCTAATTTGGGAGCCAAAGATTGTTTTCAATGTCTACGTTTTTTTCGTGGATTGGGTAAGATTCTTATTGATCTTTTAATACTTAGAAAGAATGTATGATCTTATTTTTGGGGTTTATGCAAAACTATTTAAAGATTTTCCTCTCGCACAATGTTGTAACGAGCTTTTGTGCTATTTATTATAAGTTGTGGCTTTTCTTTTGAATATGGTCATAAGTTGTGCTTTCTTGTTCATTAGATATATTTATGGTTTAATTCTTATCTAATTACTCAGTTTATATGCACTTTAAGTAAGAGGTGCTATCAATTTATCCAACGTTTTCAATATTTCTTGTCATTTTAATTTTCTTACCTCTATTAAGCATCTTTGATGTTCTTTCATTAATAATTATGTTGAATCATAAAACTTTGTTTGTCTTCTTTTAATTAATCACCAATATGTTCTTTGTTCCTATCAAGTTTAGGCTAGAAAGATTAACTAATAAAACATATTGGCTATTTATCTTCTATTCATTGAGTAAATCGAATACACAAACATATACATGATATATTTGATTGAATTGCATAAAAGTTTTGATGTCTTATATAAAATTCAGATTAATTTATCTCTTGATTGATATTCTTTATTTTGGATTAAAAATTAACCTATACAATTCCCATGAACTGAGCTATTCAAATAATATCTTTATATCGATTGTGATACCATCTTGCTATAATACCTTTTGTAATTTTACATCTAATAATAATTTTTGCTATTCCAACAAGATACTAGAAATTTAATGTTAACTTTTTTAGTGGCCTTTGTAACTTTCGTGCATGATATATTCAATATACCATAAGTAAATATTATATTGTAAGTACATATTTAAGAATCAATTATGTAGAATATATTATTTATTAATAATTTCTTAAACCAAGTCCGCCACCCGCAATGCACGTGTGGCATACTAGTTATCATAAAAGTGGATTGGAATGTTAAAATATTTTTTCCCAAAATGTCCTTCAACACATCCCTACGTATATACATGAATACATAGATGCTAAATATAAATGTGATAATTACTCCTTTCAACACATTCATCATCCATCCACACATACATACATACATGAACACTAGGTATCATTAATAGAAATTGTAAAGTTACAAACTGAAAGTATGATGTAATGGTTACTTTCCCATGAAAATAGGAATCGAAGAAGGGGTTCGTCAGTAGTGTAGTTGGCAAAAAAAATTCAGTGTTCCAATAAAATCGCAAAAACCCTTTCAACGCCATATATTTCATTCCAAGGGCTATATAACCCCCATCCTCCCAACTCTCACAGCAAGACTCATTCCAAATTACCAACTAAAATAATTAAGTAATTTTCTTCTCTTTTTGCTTGTTAATCATTTTGCTTTGCTCTGCCCTGCCAATGCAAATAGGAAATAAGAAGAGAAACTATTATTACCAACTAAATTTATTAAGTTACTTCCCACTACAATTTCATGGCAGTGAACTTGATAGTGGTGGTGGAGGATTTGGTGAAGGTGGCGTCGGTGGAGGAATAGATGCAAGGTCTTGGTTCAATGGTGGTGTCGGAGATATGCTCAAAGGAGGCAGAGAAGATGGGTTAAGCAGAGGCGGTGGTGGATCGGCCAATGGAGTTAGGGTCTATCGTGGGGCTGGGTTTGAAGTGGAGGTGGATATGGAGGTAGCAGCAGTCGAGGGGGAAGGTTTGCCGTCAGTGCCTGTGAAGGTTTTTGGCGGAGATCCTGGAGGTGAATTGGGATTTTCTCCATTATAAAAAAAGTAATGGAGATACCACTACATTAATCATAGATGTTGATTTGTTTAGTCGATGATTATGATTCATTCCTGATTCATTCCAAATCTTACACTCACCATACCCCCATGATTTGCACTCATTTCCTAATTTACACTTAAAGACAAATCACAACTATCTATTAAATAAACTAATAGATGTGATATAGTAGTGGTCTCTCCACTACTTTCTTGTAGTGGAGAGGATCTGAATACCCTGGTTGTTGGATGGCCACATGGAGGTGATAGTTCCCTTAGATTAAATTGGTTCTTATCATATATTTGTACATGTATGAATGTATCAATATTATCCAATTGAAGGTCAAATATGACGTGTTGTTGTATCGATAAAGACTTGCTTAATTATTAGATTGCAATTAAAGAAATATTGTGATTGTTTTGTGTGCTTCCTTTTCATGTGTGGTTAATTTGGTAAAGATCGAATATTAAGTTGGGTGAATGTTGATATATAAGGGTAGTTGTGGATTTGCACGACATCAATTCAACGGATTCTTAATTGTGATATAAAATTAAAAATAAGTTATTAGGCATTTTAATAAATTTGTAAATTTTAATTTTAATGTTGTTATTAAAAATAGTATAAAATAGTTTACAAATATAAATTAAAAATTGTAAAAATAATAGACATTTTACGACATTAGTCCCTTAAATCTTTGATGTTTTGAAATTAATCCCTCAAATCAAAAATTATATCACGTCCATCCCTAAGCTATTTTGAAATTAGTTCCTCAAGTCTTTGAAATTGCTATTAGGTCTCCCAATTATTAAGTTATTTTGAAATTAAGGACAAGAGGACAAGCTTCTCCAAGAGTTTGTAATAAGCTTGAGATTTAACGGTTTTAATTTAACTGTCACTGTATACTTTCTCGTTATATTTCCTAAGCATCTATCTATTATTTTCTTATTTACACATCAATAATATATTACTAAAACAATAACTAAATTTGTTCATATTCCCTATTAATGTTAATTAAATTATTAACTAATGTCAAATTAAGATTAGTTATTAATTAGAAAGAAATTAAATAAGTAGAGCTCTAAGAGGATTTGTGTTAAGCACTAATTAAAATAGTACATTTTATTAATTAATTAATATAAAATATTTTTCCCAAAATGCCCTCCAACACATGCCTACATACATACATGAATAAATAGATTCTCCTTATAAATGTGATAATTACACCCTTCAACACATACATACATATATGAACACATTCATACATATATACATAATACAAATTCATTATGCTTTCATAACTCCCATTTCATAACCCCAATTAAATTTATCATGAATTACATTAAATTAAATTAATTATGTTTTTATAACTCCCTATTAATCCACAAGCCTTTTAAATACCATCCCAAAATCATAACCTCCACCCCATTACATATGATCATTTCTCTCATCCCTTCCACATAAAACATGCAGAGCCATATCAAGTCATGGTATGCTCTTGATATTTTCAACTCTGTGCTAGGTTATACTTGAGAACCCATGGGAATAAATTATTTGTGTTTCTTTTTTTTAAATTATATTATGTTGGTAACCCATGGGAATAAATTATTTGTGTTTCTTTTTTTAAAATTATATTATGTTGGTCCTGGGATTGCAAACGAAGAAGAGTTGGAAGAGCTCAAGACTTTTGATAGCATTTTTGTAAAATTATAATAGATTGAATGTAAATAGCAGATGATTGAGGTAAGCATTATATGCTTCAAACTTTTGTATAGCGTTTCAGTTCTCATTTCGGTTATTATGTCATTACTTAAGCAGTTGAGTTGGACGTCTACAATTGATTCAATGTCCATCCTCAAACTGTTTGATATTTGCATGCTTAGATTTGTCAAGTTAGGCTTTGCCCAAACTCTTTGATATTTTCATGTGCACGTAGATATACCGAAAAAACTCTTGGATATTTGCATGTAAATTGTAATTCCTGCTTAGCGCTTAGATTTGCACAAATCCCCTCCTCATACATAAATTTTAACAATTGTAGCAAAAGGAAATCTACACCTAAAAAATTCAACCCCATCCTCAAACTTTTTGTCGAAAAAATCACTAAGCACGGTATCACTCTATTTATGTCCCTCTTCTCAGTGTTCTTACTATGAATTTTTTTTCGAGAAAAAGGATGAGGGGCTCAAGAGAACCCCCGAAGCCATGCCTACATTGCCCCTTCTCACTATCAATTAAATATATTAATTTTATATTTGCATTCTTGGATTTGTACTTAAAATTTTTTTTAAATAAGGATTTGTGCATATAGGTGACGGTAGAGATTTGAGGAATTGATCAAGGTTTCAATGATTGAGGTTGGTGGTCTAGGTTGTAAATTGCAGGAAGAACCACTCTTTCTATATTCAAAAACATCGATGGCATCAACATGAAGACCATCAGGATATATATCTAACCTCAATGGAAAGTTTCTTTTCTGGTCTCATGTTTTTTATTCTATCTGGTCTCATATGCAATAATATGGATAATTCAATGTCATTCAATAGCTTTCGATATAAAAGTGAAATCATACTATATAAATTTCTTATACTTGGTTTTGTACACGGTTTCTTTTTGTCACTAGATAAATTGGGGTCTCAACAATCCGCTTCTTTATGAAATTTAATTGTTTGACAAGTCATTTTATCCAAAATTCTAATTATAAGAAAACTTTTTCTATATATGAATGAAAAATATTTTTAATTGAATTACTTCGTCCAATATTCTAATTATAACAATACTTTTATCTATACATTTTAAATTTATGTTAACTAAAATATATTAACTATAAATTTTAAAATATATTTTGACTAAGTGTATTGAAATTTAATAATAAAATTGGACACATTTAATTCATTGTCATGAAGGAATGGAAAGTCCATCTCCCTCTAAGCCTATCTAAAGCCTTTTGATTAATGAAATCTCTCTTTTGATTACACTAATTGTAAATATAATTGTAAAGGTGAAGGAGCTTGGAATTCCAAAAAGTGGTTGGAAATTCAAAGGTGAAATTGTACATAGACATAGAAGAGAGCTTTTATTCTCTATGAATTACCTTATCTCTTGAATTAATGACAAATTATCACGAATCTCGAGAGACCTTTTATTCCCTCTAAATTTTCCTCCATTTACACACATTCTTACAATCTAAATACCTACAATGAACCCTTCGAGAACCTTAAAAAATTGCAGGAACACCCAAATGAATTACATATTTTGCAAAAAAAAACTATAATTTTATAAAATCTTCATAAATACCCAAGAGATTTCTAGAATGTGCAAATTTTGCAGAGAAATCCACTGAACTTACAATTAATCTAAAAGACTTCCAAACCTTGTAAATTATTGGAAAAAAACAGAACCAACTAATTTAGCAAAACCCAAAATGCTTCCAAAACTATGAATTTTAAAGAAAAGTACCTAAATTATCAAAACATCAGAACTTGCAAAATTTAAAGAATAATGAATTTCCAGTTTAAAGAATAAACTGAAATTGCCGACACAAACCGAACCTTTAGTTTTAAAGAATAAACCCTAAAATTTAAAAAAGAGCCTTGAAATTTCACATTTGTAGAAATTCAAAATATAAAATAAATATGACCACGCAGTAACGACGTGTACTATACTAGTACTATTATAAAAGTGTGTTGCATGTTAAAATATTTTTTTTTCGAAAACGCCCTCCAAAGCATATACATGCATACATAAAACACATATATTGATACATAAACCATAACCCTTTAAATCCTTTCAAGTCAAACACATACATACATGAATAAACTCTGCCCTATCTTATCAAATAAAATTAATTGTAAACATAGTACATAATGAATATGATAAATACATATGTTGTTAAATATGAGCAACAACACGTGTTTACTTATAACGTATCTTTTACACCAGCATTGATTAGTCTCAGGTAATGGTTTTATAACGCCCTTCCAAATTATGGAATCTAAAGGTAATTAAAAGAAAATCTAAATTCCTATCAATTTCATTTAATCCCTTAAAAATTCCATGGTTTGAAACTGTTAACACCCTTCCGAATCTCCTCTCTCTCTCTCTCTACCGCATTAATTAATCTCTGCTCTTTTTTCCTCTTATTATTCACCTCTTTTTTTTTCGCCTCTCACGACTTCTTCAATTCAGACGCAATTCGCCAACCACCAGCTCTCATATAAAAGAAGGCATGCTCTTCTAATTCTCCTTATTTTATTATTATTTATTATTATTTTCTTTTTTTTTTTTTTTTTTGAATGGGTTTTTTATTAGGGAAAATTGCTTCTAGCCCCCAAAATAACAATAACTAAGCTTCCCCCACCCAAGACTTTTTCAACCCTCCCAAAACCCCCAAAAGCAAACACACAAAGCTCTGAGCCCCCAAAACACAAAACCCAATATATTAAAACATGTGAAAACCATAATATCCCCCTCTCTCTCTCTCTCTCTCTCTCTCATAATGTCAGATGATTACAAATGGGTTTTGGGGCGATCGGTGGAGAGGTGGGAGAGGTTCCAATGAGGGAGATCTGCCGGCCGCATGCATCCGTGAGGGATCTGGCTGCCGTGGGCCGGGGTCGATGGCGGAGGGGGTGGGGTCAGTGGCGGGGAGGACGGTGGAGACGAGGGAGGCGTCGATGGCGAGGAGAGGGGGAGGAGACATGGCGGATCTGAGGGAGGATTCGATGCCGTAGTAAAGGGCCTCTAGAATATCTCCGGGTCTCGGTCGATGAAGATGGGCTGCTCCTGCTCCACGTCGTCGTCGTCATCTTCGGCGGCGGCGGAGGAGTGGCGATTCGAGAGGGCGGCGAGGAGGGAGTCGGGGCCGGCGGATTGGAGGGTGGAGAAGGTGGTCTCGAACAGCCTACCGCCGACGTTGAGCTTGATTCGGTGGTTGTTGGGTTGTTGAGTTTCGGAGGTGGAACCGGATCCCTCAGACGCCGCCATTTTATTTATTTATTTATTTATTTATTTGCGCTCTCTTTCCCCCTCCCCAAAGAGGTTGGAGATAAAACAGGGAAGTTAAAAAAAGTTGACAAAATTGAAAGGAGAGGAAGAAGATCACTCTAATATATAAAACTTTTATTCGAGTACAAATCAGTGGATAAGTACAAACCCGAGCCCAGACCCGACCAAATTACAACAATGTATAAAAGTTTACGAGTTGGTTGTTGAGGTTACGGGTTGGTTGTTGAGGTTACGAGTTGATTGTTAAGGTTATGCGTTGATTGTCAAGATTATGGGTTGGTTGTTAAGGTTACGCGTTGGTTGTTGAGGTTACGCGTTGGTTGTTGAGGTTACTCGTAACCTTAGCAACCAACCCGTATATTGTTGTAGTTTTTTGTTAATTAATATATTATTATAATTTTATATATTGTAATTGTTATTTTATATATTATTATAATTTTATATGTTATTATAATTTTTATTATTTTATATATTGTAGTAAATCCATAATACTATTTTTTTTATTCTATATATTGTTGTAATTTTTAAAATCGATGAATTATTGTAATTTTTTAAATCGATGACGTTATATTTTATATAATGCTTTTTATTATTTTATATATTATATTAATCCATAATTTTTGTTATTTTATATATTATTATTTTATATATTGTTATAATTTTTATTATTTTATATATTATAGTAAATCCATAATGCTATATTTTTTATTAAATTTTATATATTGTTATAATTTTTTTAAAGTTGATGACTTAACAACCAACTCGTAATCTTGACAACCAACTCGTAATCTTAACAACCAACCCGTAATCTTAACAACCAATCTGTAACCTTAACAACCAATCTGTAACCTTAACAACCAACCCGTAACCTTGACAATCAACTCGTAATCTTAACAACCAACCCATAACCTTAACAATCAACCCGTAACCTCAACAACCAACCCGTAAACTTTTGTATATTGTTATAATTTTTTATTATTTTATATATTATTGTAATTTTTTAAATCGATGACTTGAAATTTTATATAATGCTATATCTTTTGTTATTTTATATATTATAGTAAATCTATGATTTTGTTATTTTATATATTGTTATAATTTTTATTATTTTATATATTGTAGTAAATCCATAATGCTATATATTTTTTATTATTCTATATATTGTTGTAATTGTTTTAAAATTGATGACTTATTGTAATTTTTAAATCAATGACGTGATATTTTATGTAATGCTATATTTTTATTATTTTATATATTATAATAGTCCATAATTTTTGTTATTTTATATATTGTTGTAATTTTTATTATTTTATATATTATAGTAAATCCTTAACAACCTTAACAACAAACTCATAACCTTAACAACAAACTCATAAGGTTAACAACCAACTCATAACCTTAACAACAAACTCATAACCTTAACAACCAACCCATAAGGTTAACAACCAACTCGTAACCTTAACAACAAACTCGTAACCTTAACAACCATCTCATAAGGTTAACAATAAACTCATAACCTTAACAACCATCTCATGAGGTTAACAACCATCTCATTATCTAATCCACTCTTGAACACAACACCTCTTGCGGAGTTCTTGTTCCCAACAGATACTCAGATCCGTACATTTGTTCCCAAACGAGCAAATTGACCAAATTCCATCAAATATAGCAAATGATTAAACCTCCTAGCAAATTCTTTATTAGTATCCAAGAACAGAACATTTTCCCGGAAAACTTAATGAATGAAAAAATAAAAAAATAAAAAAATCCTCCTACGTCTACTCACAAAGAAATTAATAAAAATCACCAATCAAGAGCTCATTCCCAGTTATTACCCTCAATTCACCATTCTTCCTCCTCCTCTTCTCAGTAGGAGTGCAAGACTCCGTCGGCAGATTCGACCTCTTCAACTAATGCCTCTCCTTCTCCTTCGCCGGGTCACTGAGGTTGATCTTGCCATCGCGGTCGGGTGAAGGACGTCAAAGCCCTGGTGGAAGTCCCGGGTCGCCGCCGGTGGAGGGGAGGGGATAGCAGCGGGAAAGTTCTTGGGTTTTGGAGGGAACTTGAATTTTTCTCCTCAAAAGCCATTTCTATTCATCACAGTGACATTATGAAGAAAGAGAGACAGAGAGAGAGATAGAGAGAGGGGTATTATGGTCTCCAAATATTTAAAAGTATTGGGTTTTGTGTTTTGGGGTTAAAAGAATTGTAAGTTTGCTTTTAGGAGTTATGAGAGTGTTGAAAAAGTCTTGGGAGGAGGGAGAACACTTCTTGTTATTTTGGGTGCTAGAAGCAAGTTTCCCTTTTTATTAACAAGATATATCCACGCTTAAATCAATTTTTCTCACAGTTTGTACAGATGAAGAAAAAGAATGGAATCTCAATGGAATTGATGTGTACAAAATGGAAGCCGCAACTGACTTTGCTCTTGTACGTCACCCGAATTGAAACCTTGAACCCATTTCTCCCTCGCCGTCGAAACCTCCGAAGAAAAGCTAGATGGTCTGCTTAGGCGCCGGTACTATACTATAGAAATATTATAAGAGTATGCTATGATAATATAACATTATTAGACTACAATAATAATATTGATATTATTATACTACAATAATAATATTGATATATAATTAATCGAATATTTAATTCTTATAATAATATTATATGATTATTATATTATAATTGGCGATAATATTCCTTCAAAATATAATAAAAATAACATTGGAGAATTGTGTAATAGAAGAAACTAAGATCAATAATAATATATAGTTTACAATTACAGATATAAACTCTAATGATTTTCCGACATATATATCTAATATCGAACACAATTATAAAAGTGTACAACATGTTAAAATATTTCTTCCGAAAATATCTTTCAATTTATGATAAAGCACATACATATTCATGTTAAAACACAAACATACATACAAACATAAAACAAGACGGGCACGTGCCGAAGGTTTGATCAGAGACTCCAAGGGTCGCTGGCTCATTGGCAGATCCACATACACCAAAGTGGGGTCACGTGACTCACTTTGGTCAAAAAATAATAGGGGTTAAGTAATTGAAAAACCCCTTTCACCTTAGATGATTATCAGATAAGCCCCATAAAAATATCAGGAACCCCTAATCCTAAATATAGGGATTATCAGAAAACTCCTCTTTAACTTTAAGATTTATTAGAAAACTCCCTTTAACTTTGAGATTTTAACAAGAAATCCTCTAAAAGTGATTTTCTAATAAAATCTCAAAGCTGAGGGGATTTTCTAATTAGCCCTAAACTTGAGGGGAGTTTTTAATATTTTCATAGTTATGGAGGTTATCCGATAATTGTCCAAAATTAAGGTTTTTTAATATTTAGACAATAATAAGACCCCACCATACATAAAACTCACCACATAAATATTTTATGCATTTTATTATGAATAAGGTGCTAACATGGCTAAGGTAATTGTCAAAAGAATTTGTTACGTAATGAAGTTGATAAATAGTAAGTTACTGAAATAAAATGAGTGATGATTGCCTCAATAATTGCTTACTGATATTATATATTGAGAAAAATATATTCGATAGTGTTATTAATGATGAGATTAAGTAATTTTTTCCAAATATGAAAACTCATAGGGCACAATTGTAATTTTTTTAATTATTACTTATAGTGACACCATTATTCGAAAATTTTAGATCCACCACTGCACTGGCTCATGGGTTTTACAATGAATCTGGGTTTGTATAACAACATGCTAGCGGAGCTGGAGGCGATTAGATTTGGCCTTTCATTGTCATGGGAACGAGGCTGGAGGAACGTCGTATGCGAGACTGATTCCGAGAGTGTGGTACAACTTATTTGCAAAGGAGATACTGAGCATAGCCCATGGGGTACAATGATTGAAGATTGTCTCCACCTGATCAATCGAAGATGGAATTGTGAGCTTTTTCACATGTATAGAGAAGCGGACACGTGCTGATGCGCTCGCAGACATGGAGTGGAGTCATGCTATTAAGATTTTGGATGAAAGCCCCCATTTAATTAGTGGCCAAATTTTTGGCGATTGAATTGGTGTAGCCCTCTCTCGAAGTGTTAGAGTGGAGTAGTTTTCCTTTGTTGTTTTATTGTCCTTTTTTACCCAAAAAAAATACATACATAAAACACATAAATAAATAAATACATACATACATATATAAACCATACACCTTCAAATGCTTCTCATAACTCCTTTTAAATTAAATGTGATAAACACCCATCCAAATTACATCCACCACCATTAAAAGAATAATACATATTTGAATTAATGTATTTACTAATAATATTTTTATTATAAATATTACAAATATTTGCTAAAATATGAGTACTATTTTAATATACTTCAAATATTATTCATAACATTTATAATTGGTGGCTTGTCATGCACCTATCCAGTTGCAATATCCTGTAGCTTTTAATTTTTATCCATAATTATCTCTAATTTCTATTTTCTGTAATGGATTTATGAGATTTAGCACAAAGTTTAAAACTAGAGCCGGCAACAATTTGTCATGACCTGACGATAGCCTTAGGGTCTCAACCTTAAAATTTGAAATTTCATTTATTTGAAATCTAATAGAGATTTAATGGATTTTTGTTACTATCCTACTTATGTAGACTTGAATGTTATTTATTGACAATCAATTGTACGAGGAGTTGCATTTTCATTTAGGGGTGTCAATTAGAACTTTTCAAGTACAATTAGAATAATTATTCAAGTGAGATAATTTTATGTAAGTGGGATATTTTAATAGAACAATGTTGGATAATTTTTAGAAGTGGGATATTTTGGTAAAATGATGTGGGATAATTTGGAGTAATTAGAAAGTATATAATTATGTATTTTGATAGTATGACGCTTTAATTTATAAATTTTGAAGCTTGTGAATATAAATTGATAATTATATAAAGCAATATTAATAATTTTTATAAAAGAGTAACTATTACTTAAACTATATATAACCTTATTGTTAATACTTATTACTAGCAATAATAATGTAAACTAGCCTAGTAATAATCATGAAGTAGTTCATCAAAAATAATAATATTGAATTATAAATTAATAGCGCAACATACTTGATCATCACAAATACTATAATAATCATGAAGTCTAAAACAATTTTAATCATATATAATCATGTATTACGGCTAAGTCCCTAATTTCCTAAATCAATTTCAAGTTTTTATCACTTGCTATTAATCTTTCATCTCCACTCTTTTCTCATTCATACTAATTAAATTTAATGCACTTGTTCCCTTCATTATTGTTATGGTCATAACCACTAACCGGTGATTAAGGAGAAAAACCAAATCTTGACATGGATAAGCGCTTGCTTGTCGGCGAGCGGTCTGAGCCTCCACACCCGACCCCGCAGGCCGCTCTGAGCCCGCCATGGTTCACTAAGCGACTATCACCATGGCGAGCCGAAGCGGTCACGGCCGACCATCGATCTTTCCCAGGGGACGGCGAAGGGCGATAACGGTCGTCCGATCCGACCAATTGGCGCCTGGAGCTATTCCACATCACTTTCGTCCCACCGTGCGGCGTGAAGCGTCGACTATCACCTTCCAACGGCGTGCGCTTTCCGGGCGACGCGAAAGCGGTGCGGGTCGTCCCTTCCAACCCGTCACCCATTATAGCCCGTCCAACGGTCGTCGGCCTCTCCCGGCAATGCGAATCTAGGCCCCTCTTCGGCTACCGGTCCTGGGACGGCGATTGGCGGCGGCGGCGCGCAGTTGATTATCCTAAGGGCGTCGAGAGGCCGTGCGAGTCGACCACCGGCCTCGGCTCCCCTATCTGCGTCTGCGTGGTTCCCTCGCGAGCAGCGGTTACCGCGATACTCGAGCCCATCACCATCGCATTAAATGCAGCGGCCCCTTAACTCCGTCAGCTCCGCGGTATTTAAGGCACCTCGGACCCATGCATTCTGGTAGCGTCAATCCCATCCCATTAATGGCGAATAGACCATACAGACCCTCAAACTACCCGCAATTTGATACCTGTAAAGGCCAGCCCCCATAGCGGACAAATAAAATGCTCAGCCAATCAATGGCTCACACGTGGAAGAGAGGGCTGACTCATCGGTGGTTCCTCAACCGATGGAAAGACGGAAATACCCCCTCAACCCTAGGTATAAAGAGCAGCGTGAGCAGTGAACCAAGTAAGCAATCTTTTACGAGTGAATTCTGCTCCATTAGATTATCTCCTCTTTACTAGCCGAGTCCGGAGAACCAGGAGATCCCAACTCCGCTTCTTCCACGGGTCCCTCTTTCTGTTGGCGAATCCCTTGATTAGAGTCGGTCATTTGGCTTTAGGAGAGAAGGCGGACTCCGCTCTCTTAAAAGCTAAACTCACCGAGGTTAGTAAGCGTGATTATATACATCAGCGGTTTGGCCCACCGTGGGGCCTCCTTTCTTCTTCTTGCGGTCATGTCCGTGGCGATGATCTTTAGGTCGGGGAACCTACTGCGGGCTATGTCACTCAAGCCCAACTCCGTGAATCCACCGAAGATCACCCAAGCCATGCAAGCAACCATGCAAACCCAGCTCAAAGCTTTTGCGGATGACCTCTTCACTTTCGCCTCCCGCTCTCGCGGCACGGCCAGCCATCGGCAACAGCGGCGGACCGACCTTAGCCGGCCGCCACTCCACTGCTTTCGGCGACGCCGCCCGTCTGGCGAATCCCGCTCCAGACTCCTCACATTGACAAGTCACGGAGGATGCGCCCGAGCCGCGCCGTCTCACCCTACCGAGGCAGCCGGCTCGGCCAATGTTAGGCGCCGCCCCTTGCCGACCTCACCGATGAAAGCCCTTCTCCCGGCCAAGGCTAGAGGCCCAAAGCGCGGCCTCTAGACCTCGCCCGCTTGCGATGCTGCTCGGCCCAACGCCGAGGCGACTACAATCAAGTGTATCGGCCGGTCGCCGAAGCGCCATCGGAGGGAACACCCCTTCACCGACTCCATCATGAGGCGGCCGAGAAGTTTAAGATGCCGACAATGGACAAATGCGGGGTGATAGGGCCCGGCGAACATGTCGGGACTACCACAACACCATGATCATGATGCAAGCACCGAATCGACCATCATCATTTGCTTCCCGTCACTTTGGCGAGGGGCGCCAAGCTTTGGTGGCCTCATTGGAGAAGAAGTCCATTGGTAGCCGAAGAAGCTGGCCGGCAGTTCATACACCATTTCTTGGCCAACGCCAAGCCCAAATTACCCTCGGTGTGCTCATCCGACCAAGCAAGAGCCGGACGAAAGCCTCGAGCATACATTAAGAGATTCAGCGAAGAGACTAGAAGTCGAAGACCAAGGAGCAAAGTCGCTATGGCGGCTCTGGTGGCCGGTGCGACACGGCGACTTGTCTAAAGCCCTCAACAAGAAGCCCATCAGGAGTTACGAGCACTTGATGTCCAAAGCCCACACATACATGAACATGGAAGAAGCAGAGGCTTACAAGATAGCCACGGCGGCCGAATCGAGCAAGACGACCACGACTATTTTGGCGCGCCCCCCGCCAGCAGTGCCAGTACCTCTTCATCCTCCTCCGCCGACTGAGCCTTGGCGTGCTGCGCGACCTGCCTCTCGAGCGCGACCTGCGCCATCGCCAAGTCGCGCTCTCTATAAACTTCGTCGGACGAACCAGGTCGTCCCCCACCGTTCTGAAGGCGCTGCCGGAGCTCTCCGATCTCAGCCAGCATTCTCTCACCGGACGTTTTAAGTTCCGGGATAACTTGGTCCTTAACTTCCGTTTCACGCCGCCAGTCATCGAGCTCGGCCTGTTTAATCGAAAGTTCCTTGATAACTCGGTCAAGGTCCTCGTTGGAGCCGGCCTCGGAAGGTAGATGCTTCTTTCGAAGCCTCTCATAGGCTTGGTGGCCCTGACGCAGCCGACTAAACAGCTCTTCCTCCACTAAACAACCCCTGGTCAAGTAACTCCGCAGGATGATATGCAGGCCGACATCGGGAATCACCTTCAAAATCTCCCGATCCACGGGCAAGTTGAACTGCTCTGCCGCCTTTCCTTGTACATAGCTCGACCTTAATACCGACGAGCGGGCGTCCATATACCACGCTGGCCTATATCGATGCTCTGCATCAGGCTCCCCATCATAACAGCCGATGGGAGAGAGCGTCCCCATCATCAGTTCACTCACCCTGTTCCATTCCCCCTCAACCTCGACCGCGTGATAGGGAGAGGGCCATCCCGCTGGAACAAAACTCGTTCCCTGGCCACCGGCTGGTTCTTTTCCCTGTCGATGAGGAGCCACCCCCTGATGGCCGACCCCGCGTCCCGGCTCCGCATTACTCCCCTGTTGTGTACCGACTCTCACGGGGGTCTCCCTCGACACAGCTTCAGCGGCTACACCTGTGGCTCGGGGGCCGACCTCATCTCCAGCTTCGGCCGATAGTCGGTCGTCCTCCCGCTCCTCTGATTCCAATAACTCTTCTTCTATCGGATGCTCCACACTCTCTCCCGCCCGTCTAGCACCTCGGGGACCACGGTTGGTCTTCTTTTGCCGAGTCCTTCGGTAATCGGGCCCGCCACCCTAAGGCGACACCCTCGGATACATGCTCGCGTCCCATAGCGGTCGTCTCCACGGCGGCCCTCTCACCTCCTTACGGCAGGGCTGAACCCCGCTTGAGGGCGACTTCGCCGTTGCGGTTTTGGCGGTCGTGCCAACCTCTTCGGATTCGTCGATGGACCCCTCGTCCGAAGCCGACTCGACCCTCGATGTTCTCCCAATTGCCCCCCCGAAGGTCACGTTATGAGCCCTCGCCTCATCAGAAGAGCCAGGAGGGGTGGAAGAAATCCCATGAAGCCGCAAAACCGACTTGTCAAGCAAGGTGTCCATCGTGCCCGACCCCGTCTTGGAGGATCTGCTCCATTAGCGGCGGTGCTTTCGGTAGACAAAGGCTTGGGCTCCAAGGCCTCCCTTCTAATCTCCGGCCAGGACGCGCACCCTAAGTTCGAGTCATCCCCAGTGACCCAAACGAACCGATCTTTCCATCCTTTGATCGACTTAGGCAGATCAAGGATAACCTTGAATTCCCCCGACATCTGAAGATAATAATGCGGCGTCTTCTAGACGATAATGCCGACCAGATGGCTCAGCACAATCATCGTCGGCCGAATCGAGAGCCACCGACAGATGACGGTGAAGCCGACCAACACCGCTATCGAGTTGGGCGTCATTTGCACTGGGGACACACCTAGCTCGTCAAATACCTTTCGAAGAAAGGGATGCAGCGGCAGCCGAAGGTCGCACTCCAAGTGCTTGAGATACAGGGGAGCCCTCTGTTCGCCGTGGCTGTACACCGGAGACGACTTCGCCGGAGCCTCCAACTTGTAACCCTTCGGTATGTCAAACTTCGAACGCAAAGACCTCATTTGCGCCTGGGTAACCTTCGAACGGAACTCATCAAGCTGTTTGTGACGATCGGAATCCATACCGGATCTCTATCACCAGCCGGAGAATCGCTGAATCGTGGTTGAGGAGGAAGCGAATGCCTTCTTCCCACTCACCTCTCCGTATTTATACGGTGGGACCCACTGACACCACCCCTTTTTGCGATCAACGGAGAGGATTAAAACCCGCTCGGCAGCCGGGGAGGCAACAACCCGAGGGCCCCACCTTCGCGCAGGCCCGAAGCCGATGGCCGAAGCTGTCGTGACATCGACCCGTCCCATCGATGAAGCGTTGAATCCCTCGGAACCCTCTCACGGCCAAGGCTACACTACTCATTTCACTTGGACTCGTTTCCAACCGACTCCAAGCGAAAGGGGCCAACTTTTATGGTCATAACCACTAACCGGTGATTGAGAAAACCGAATCGCGACATGGATAAGCGCTTGCTTCGTGAGCGGTCTGAGCCTCCACACGGACCCGCAGGCCCACTTTCGCAGGACCCGCCATGGTTCACTAAGCGACTATCACCATGATCGACACGAAAGGCGGTGCAGGCCGGCCCATCGACAACTCTCCCTGCGGGCCGGCGAAGCGGTATGATGCGTCCGTCCGACCAATGGATGCGCCGGGCTATTCCACATCACTTTCGTCCCGTCGGCGTGAAGGCGATCACTATCACCTTCCAACCGGCAGTGCGCTCCGGCAGCGAAGCGGTGCAAGTCGTCCTTCCAACCCGTCACCCATTATAGCCCGTCCAACCCGTCGTCGGCCTCTCCCGGCAATGCGGCGAATCTAGGCCCCTCTTCGGCTACCGGTCCTCGGGACAACGAAGGCGGCGGCGGCCTTTTGATTGATTATCCCAAAGGGCGTCGAGAAACGTCGCGAGTCGACCACCGGCCTCGGCTCCCCTATCTCGTCTGCGTGGTTCCTCTGCGAGCAGCGGTTACCGCGATGCCGAGCCCATCACCATCGCATTAAATGCAGCGGCCCTTAACTCCCCGTCGCTCCGCGGTATTTAAGGCACCTCGGACCCATGCAGCTTCTGAGCGCCGTCAATCCCATCCCATTAATGGCGAATAGACCATCTGAGACCCTCAAACTACCCGCAATTTGACACTGTAAAGGCCAGCCCCCATAGCAGACAAATAAAATGCTCAGCCTATCACTGGCTCACACGTGGAAGAGAGGGCTAACTCATCGGTGGTTCCTCAAGCGATGGAAAGCGGAAATACCCTCAACCCTAGGTATAAAGAGCAACGTGAACAATGAACCAAGTAAGCAATCTTTTACGAGTGAATTCTGCTCCATTAGATTATCTCCCTCTTTACTAACTTGGCCAGTCGGAGGAACCACCGGAGATCCCAACTCCGCCTCTTCCACAGGTCCCTCTTTCTGCTGTAGGCGAATCCCTTGATTGGAGTCAGCGTCGCTGGGCTTTAGGAGAGAAGGCGGACTCTGCTCTCTTAAAAGCTAAACTCACCCGAGGTTAGTGACTGTGATTATATACATCAACAATTATGTTATGCATTACTTATTTATAAAACTTCTCTCAAAATATTGTTGATTCTAGATAAATATCTATTATTGATTGTGATTTATGTGTATCGTAAGCGTTACTTATCCTTTTTATTTAATATCAACTGCTAATTATTCAAATTTTCCTATATGCATGGCAAGTGCTATTTGCATACATTTATAATGTATAATAATGCATAATGTATTAGCAACATTCATTATATTGGACTCAACTATTAATAATTTTTAACAATTCAAAAGTTCTAGTTTGTTCTCATCTAGTTCTAGGTTGAAAAGTGGAATAGTTTGGGGAGAAGAACTCATATTTTTCTATATAGGTAAAACAATTAGCGGGATAATTTTAAAAATTATCCCAGTTCTAGTTCTTTTAGAATTCTACTTGACTAACACCTTAAAAAATTTATCCCAATTATAGTTCTAATTGACTAACATCATAAAAATTTATCCTACAAATTATCCCAGTTCTAATTTTTAGTTCTAATTGACTAACCCCTCCCCCCTAAGTGGTAAAATAAAAGAAACTTATTAGATAATATCATGTTAGCTTAGAAGTCAGTTATGGATTCTAACAGTCTAATGTAGGCGGTCAAAAAGTACAGACCGTTCAAAGAGATCAGTTAGACATGAGAATGGCCCCCAACGACACTTTGGTCATTTTGAATAATACTACATAGAACTAACAAAGCTGAAAGTTGATTGAAGGAAACAAGAATCCAATACTCTAAGTAAACAAGCTCCAAAGTCAATTAAAATAAATTTTTGCAAAGCAAAACATAACTCCGTAGAACACAAATCTGCGCAAGCTTAAACTCTATGTAGACCTAAACTGGCGTGCCCATTGAAGACACTCTTTGAACAGTGTAAAGATAATCACACTCCGACAAGCTCTTGTTGTTAGATTTCTGATGAATTCCATTAAAGTACTGAGCGGCGTTGCCTGGACATACTGTCAGCAAAACTCATGTCGATGTGAAATTCAACTTTATCTCGTGATTGGTTGTAGTTCTATTTGTACATTCTGCATGGCAGCTGACACATTGTACGATTCTCTCCAATCGATTTGAAGCTCGCGCCAACCACTATTTTTTGCCTATAAAACCCTTCGCTAATTTCGAAGGGCTAAAAAATTTGCTATCATTTGCCCATTGTTCATAAGACCATCTGGTCTGCTCGCTTCTCCAAGCTCATGATGTAGTTATGATTTGAGATTTATCTCGCCTTTCCTCCTACATCACTTGATTTCGATTTTGTGTTGGGCATTATAGTTCGTGATCCAGCTTAGTCATAGCGTCTAAACCTTGAATTCATCTTGTTGTTGACATTTTTCACTCATTTCTTAGGGGTAATTCCTTTAAGATGAGTCTTAGCTCTCAAAAAAGAGGTAGGTTCTTCCAAAAAGAGCTCCCTTCAACAAAACTCGAGGAAAAAAAATAAATCATATCCACAACAGTTACAACATCAACAAGTCAGTGTTCAAGTTGCCAATGAGACTAAAGATACGATCCTATCGCCAATCTTCAGAACTCAAAACTTTTTAACTTTTTCAAACATATTCAATTGAGAAATGACCACTTCTAGCCCATCATCTTCCAAGGAAAACATGGACAAGCCACAACATTTCTCCTTGCAATTCCTGGATCCACCTCTCCTTTGACTAGCACTTCCTTTACCAAGCTACAATCTTTCTCCCTACAAACCCTAATGATGTGTTGTGGAATTAGTGTCAAGATTGCAAGTGCACAATTAATTTATAGTATAGTTACAATATCGATCCCTCGATGAAGGTTGTTTGGGTCGAAAGTTGTTTCCATTTGTAAAACTTGAGAAAATTACACTTTTGGTTCGGTTACAAAGAAATTAAATAACTCTCTCACAAACTTCGAACAAAAGACGCTACAAGTGTAGATCTCTTATTTTTTGGGACTTTGCACTGTGGGGCCAGCGTAATCCGTGGACCACCGAAGCGTGATCGTCGAATCGGCGGGGTTTAGTTGATGCCGCAAAGGAAACAAGAACTTGACAAATATCTTAGCAAGGTAAGATATCTACTCTTCTCAAGAATAAGTCAAAGCTTAAACTTCGAGGAATCTCCGTGTGGATCGTGTTCTTGAACTCAGGAAGCTTGGATCTCGATTGCCCTTCGATAGCCGACCTCACGCCCAAGTGGGCGTAGGAGGGTATTTATAGTCTTTGGAAGCGTGCCTTCGAAGAAACACAAGTGTCATAAGTGCTCCACATTTGCGATTAGCGTTCGGTACCTCGCGTAAAACGCCTCGCTAAGCTGGCGGTATGGCGCCTCGCTAGCGGCGGTTATGAAACTGCCCTCGGCCGGCGGCGGTAAGTCTCGGTGTTATGGCGGCTTCACACTTTAGGCGCGATTAAATGCCCTAGAATCCGCCTAGTGGGCGTTTTTGCGTGTGCCGCTAGCGTATCTCGAGCGTCTCTGCGTTGATAAAGTCAAGTGGGCCCCATCGGCATTGATTTAGACCCTTCAAGAGCTCATTTCCAATATTACGGGTGTCGCCTTTGGCGAGACCTAAATAAAATGCCTCGCTAGTTCGCGAGACACATCAAGGTGTCTGCTGGTGGCGAGGCACAAACAAAATGTCGCTAGTAGCGAGACACATCAAATGTCTCGCTCATGGCGAGACACACACAAAATCTGCTTAGCGAGACATAGCAAAGTGTCGTTCATGAGGCACAAACAAGTGTCTCGCTAGTAGCGAGACACAATCTTCCCCGTGTTGACTTCTTGAGATTTCGACGACGTTGTCCTTCGATCTTCTCATAATTTAGTCATATTTGGGGTTCTTCAACAATTTTGATGCCTACAGATACCCTCCAAAGTTTCGCTCTCTATATTTTATCGAGGGTCGGAATACTTTGGATAAGATGCTTTGCTTCGCTCAACGTTGAACTTTGTAGAAGAGGCGTGTTTTGCTTCGCCAAACCTCGGATACACGATGTCGCTATCCATATTCTCGAGTTCAATAACTGTTGCATTTGTATTTGAATGGATTGAAGTGTCAAGTCGATTTTGGACTAATCATCTTCATCTTGAAAGTCACCACTTGGGTTGTAATTGAGATGCCTTGAGAATCATTCGAGAAAAAGCGTGCCCGGTTTTCTCAACATCGATTTCGAGAGCTCTATATGGAATATGGAACCGATTTGTTTTGAATATACCGCCTTGAGCCTCGAGTTGCCGGTGACAGCTTTGGAATTGTGTCTTCTCTTAAAACTAACCCGTTGTGTCTTCTGGGGAAACGAACCCGTTGTGTCTTCTCTTGGGGCTAAAACGAACCCTTATCGGAGTAGACCTCTCATTCATAAAAGGAATCGAGAGGATTTTGACCATGGTCCTAATCAGTAGGAAGGTTTGACCAGATAGGAATTTTGAGACAATCCTAACCGCGGAAGGTTTGATCGCTCAATTTGAAGTGGACCTCTCGTTCATGGAAGGAATCGAGAGGATTTTGACCGGTCCTCATCAGTAGGAAGGTTTGACCAGATAGGAATTTTGAGACAATCCTAACCGCGGAAGGTTTGATCGCTCAATTTGGAAGTGGACCTCTCGTTCATGGAAGGAATCGAGAGGATTTTGACCGTGGTCCTCGATCAGAGGAAGGTTTGACCAGATAGGAATTTTGAGACAATCCTAACCGCGGAAGGTTTGATCGCCAATTTGGAAGTGGACCTCTCGTTCATGGATTATCCACCCTTTGCAAAACCGGTGCATTCATTTAGAATAGTTTATACTCATATTCTTATTGGAGTAAGAAGGAGAAGCGCTTTAACCTCTTGTACTCATCGGAGGATGTAGTAAGATGGAGAAGCAGTTTAACCTCTTGTACTCATCGGAGGAATCTCTCATTTGGCTTATTTCGTTAAGGCCGACCGATCAAGGCTTGGATGATGGCCTTGAGAGCTAAGCAATCCTTAATGCGATGGAGGATCCTCTTGGTACGCACATTGGGTCCAGAAGTCTTGTCGCCTCCTCTTGATTTATAATCGGAGGCAACTTGATTTTGTTGTTATCAAGGAGATATTTGAAGATGATCGGAACTTCTTCGTCTCTGAAAGAATATGTCCTGTGGAATTCTGATTTAAAAGCTTTTTTGCGTGGTTCGCGTTTCATTTGACTAATAGATCCTGGATGCCTTTCCTCTATTACGAGGAAAAAATTTTCGAGGGGAGTGTTTTACCTCTTGACTTTCTTCCTTCGAGGAAGCGTTGACTTGTTCTCCTCAGATTTTCAGATCTTTCCATGTAGTTGGCGGGACCCCATGACTTCCAACAAATCAATGGAAAGATTATTGTGGCACGTCCGCAATATGAATTCCTCGGTAATGGATCTTTGCGGTTTATGGCCTTATTGCGAAACGCTTAACGAAAGTGTCAATTGTCTCCCCATTCTTCTATTTTTCATCCAAGAGGGTTCCAATCGAGACCGGTGTCGTCATCGAAGAAGTTCTTTGAGGAACAAGCTTTCCATATCATTCCAACAGTTGATGCTACCGGCCTTGAGTCTTCGATACCAATCGAAGGTAGCCCATGAAAAGGGTACCAACGAATGACCGAATCATCAAAGGCTCATTTCGAGATCACCCCAAATGTGATTTGAAGTAATGTCAGTGTTGTGTAGGTGACCCTCTCAGATCAAATGGCGTGAAGTTGATCAAATTGAATTTCGGCGGATAAGGAATTGAATCCCACTCTCTAGGATACGGACACGGATACGGTCCTTTTGACTTCTGTCTGCGGACATCAAAGCATTGATTTTATCTTCAAGCTCTTTCATCTTTTCGCCATCCTCCTCCCTTGTTTTGGATTACTTCCAATAGGAAGAATTGGACCATTTCCACCTTGAACACCGGTCTGACCTTCTTTGGAGGTTGATCAGCGTTAATGTGTTCATCTATCTCCGAATCACTGTCTTCGATGTTATGGGCATTATGGTGGGTAACTCCACCTTGTTGACTGGTTTCAGGCTGTTGACTGGACCCAGGTTGTTGTGCAACCGTATGGGTTTACAACTCCCTCATCATTTGCATGGCTAGCTCCATCTCTGTTCTCA
Source organism: Asparagus setaceus (assembly GCA_012295165.1). Classification (NCBI taxonomy): domain Eukaryota; kingdom Viridiplantae; phylum Streptophyta; class Magnoliopsida; order Asparagales; family Asparagaceae; genus Asparagus; species Asparagus setaceus. Next base: position 32,523,597 of record CM022701.1, read on the forward strand.
TTTCGGCCTTAAGCTCTTCTCTTTGCTTGGCTAAGGCTTCTTGTAACATTTGAGCGAGGACATCGGGAGTAATGGTAAAAGCCTCTCGGGATGGCGACCAACACTTGACATTGTGTCATCGGAAGCTATCGAATTGATATCGGAGCCGTCATCGGATGACTCTCCCTCATGCATCCTTCTATAGTCGATCGTTGGGCGGCTCGCTTGTATGTAGACATTCTTTGAAATCGAGATCCAACCTTTCCTCCGGGGTGAAGTCGGGATGCATCGTCGCCGGTCCTTTCCCTTTGTTCACCATGTTGATAGTCACTTCGGAAACTCATCAAATTGGATAGATGATCTCTTTCTTCTTCGATGTCGTCTTGGCGTGGCCCCGATCTTGTTGCTTGCGAGGGAAAGCCGTTCGAATCGAAGCTCTTTGGGGTGGCGTTCACTTCGAAACGGCATCCCGATAATAACGTCTTAATCAGTTTTGCACATGAGCAAGAACAATTTATTTCGTCGATCGTCCTCTTTCGTGTGTTGCTACCCCGACATGACCACGCTTGATGTGGCTTGTCACGGTTGTACTTTCACCCCAAGTGTAACGTTGTCCTTAGTGGAGGACCGTCTTCTTTTAGGGGCGTCGGCCATTTGACTTGAGAGACAACTTCCCGTTAAACTCGGCGTCATCAGTTGCTTCTGTATGAATAACAAGCGTTTGATCGCCTTTGGTGACTTTGCGAATCACACGCTTCGTTTTGTCTTTATCAGCAAACTCGCGGACCCCCTTAGGGATGCTCAAACGAGATGCAACGGGAACTCTTTCAGTTTGAGATGCGTCAGATGGCTCGGAACATTTCTGAACATCACCTGGGATTTGGGTACAGCCCCCAACCTGTCGTTGTTCATGGATTGAATGATCCAAACATTCCATTACTGGTGTTTTGACTTTGGTTCTCGATTGTGGACCAAGGCGACTGAACACCGAAATCGAAGGCTTTCCAGACTTAACGGTTGATACCTCAGCCGGAGAAGTGGAAGAAAGGGGCGGAAAAGTCAAATTTTTGTTAAGGCATGGAGGATCATTGCCATGAGGTCAGATCGTTCGCTTAGCCGAGATAGCTTTACACCGCCATTGGCGAGGGCAAATAAATCACGGGCGTGAGGCGCTTTACACTGTCTCGGCTGAATGTTGTTGGCGAGGCAGATTCTTGAGCCGATTTTGATGTCGACTTCGGGACCCAAATTTTGTGATTTTGAGTCAATTCCCTAGTTGATTTCGACTCCTGCGCCTTGCGAACAACAGCACGTGCTTGAGCAAAGCGTGCACGGCGCTTTTGGGCGCGCTCCTTCCTTGTCAATCGGGTCCTTTTAACGAGAACCCATTCTTCCTTGGGAGAAGTGTTGGCGGATTGAGGTTGAGGCGTAGTAGCTTGCTGACGCCTCTGATAATGTGAGTTCGTATTGTAATGAACTCCATCCGTCGACTCCAGGGCCTTGGCTAATTGACGAGCCATCTTTTGACGTCGTCTTTGGCGAGCCCTCTTCGTCAGATCAGTTGAGATCTTGTTGAGAGGGGAATGCCTGCCGCAAGCTTAACGAAAATCGTTGCACATCACAACAGAACGAACCTCCCTCTTAGGGGATGATATCCTCCAATGTTTGCGGGGTGAAGAGGACTTCGATGAGGAAGAGGAGAGATATTCTTCGAACTTGGCTTGATCGAAGAAGTAATCCAGTCCATCGACCATGAGGTCGGCTTGATCGCTGCAAGGCTGCGACACAACGATCTTGCTCGAGACCGCGTTCCCACCGTGGTCGCCATCGTGTTTGGGTCGAAAGTTATTTCCATTTGTAAAACTTGAGAAAATTACACTTTTGGTTCTCAGTTACAAAGAAATTAAATAACTCTCTCACAAACTCGAACAAAAGACGCTACAAGTGTAGATCTCTTGTTTTCGTGGGACTTTGCAATGGGGGCGGCGTAATCCGTGGACCACCGGCGGCGATCGTCGAATCGGCGGGGTTTAGTTGATGCTTCAAAGGAAACAAGAACTTCGGCAAATATCTTAGCAAGGTAAGATATCTACTCTTCTCAAGAATAAGTCAAAGCTTAAACTTCGAGGAATCTCGTGTGGATCGTGTTCTTGAACTCCGAAGCTTGGATCTCACGATTGCCCCTTCGATAGCCGACCTCTGCCCAAGTGGGCGTAGGAGGGTATTTATAGTCTTTGGAAAACGCGGCTCAAGAAACACAAGTGTCATAAGTGCTCCACATTTAGCAGCTAGCGGCGGTACCGGAAGCCGCCAGCGCTAAGTCGCTTCGCTAACCGCGAGTCGGCTGAAGCGCTGTATACGCTCGCCGACCGGCGAGAAGTTGTCGCCCTCCAATGTTGAAGCTTCCCTCGCTTTTGGCACGATTAAATGCCCTAGAATCCGCCTGGTGGTATTTTCGGCGTGTAACCACCTATTAACGATTCAACATCTCTGCGTTGATAAAGTCAAGTGGGCCCCATCGGCATTGATTTAGACCCTTCAAGAGCTCATTTCCAATATTCTCGGCTTTGGCGAGATTAAGTGCGCTAGCTGCGTAGACGCATCAAGGTGTCGCCGGCCGCTGGCAGGCACTCAAACAAGTGTCTCGCTAGTAGCGAGACACATCAAAGTGTCTCGCTCATGGCGAGGCACAAACAAGTGTCTCGCTAACGGCAGACATAAGCAAGTGTCTGCGTTCATGGCGAGCACAAACAAGTGTCTCGCGACCGAAGGAGACACATCTTCCCTGTTGACTTCTTGAGATTTCGACGACGTTGTCCTTCGATCTTCTCATAATTTAGTCATATTTGGGGTTCTTCAATTTTTGATGCCTACAAAGGTGTGTAGGAAAAATTCTAATAATAGTTCTAGATGTGTTTGGACAAAGAGGAGTGAAAGTGAAAGTGATATAGAGAGTGTGTGATTATTTACACATAAAAGAAAACTAGAATAAGAGGGGAGAAAGAGAGTGAACAAATAAAAGAAAAAAAGAGCTCCCTTCAACAAAACTTCGAGGACAACAAAACAAATCATATCCACAACGATTACAACATCAACAAGTCGGTGTTCAAGTTGCCATGAGACTAAAGATAAGATCCTATCACCAATCTTCATCAAAACTTTTAACTTTTTCAAACATATTCAATTGAGAAATGACCACTTCTAGCTCATCATCTTCCAAGGAAAACATGGACAAGCCATAATATTTCTCCTTGCAATTCCTAGATCCACCTCTCCTCGACTAGTACTTCCTTTACCAAGCTACAATCTTTCTCCTACAAACCCTAATGATGTGTTGTGGAAATAGTGTTAAGATTGCAAGTGCACAATTAATTTATAGTATAGTTACAATAATGATCCCACGATGAAGGTGTGTAGAAAAAATTCTAACAATAGTTCTAGATGTGTGTGGACAAGAGGAGTGAAAGTGAAAGTGATATAGAGAGTATGAGATTATTTACACATAAAGAAAAGTAGAATAAGAGGGAGAAAGAGAGTGCACAAATAAAAGAAAACAAAGAATAAGCAAGGAGGAGAAATATAGAAAATAGAAAAGAGCAAACTCAAGAATAGAAAAATAATTAAAAGAGGAAAATTAAAACAAGTAAAATATGGAGGAAATTAAGTAGAGAAGATAGGAATCTATAATTGAATCCACTAGTTAATTTCATTTAGAATTTATGAGCGACTCTCTTTTATCACATTTTACTTTAGATTTCTTGAGCATAGACTATCAAACCAGCGAAGAAAAGCATAATCTATCAAATTATCATCCAAGTAAAATTTCTATTCATAAAAATAAGCAACTAGATAATAATTCTAGAATTTATAAACATAACCTATCAATCCACTCAAGATAAGCATAAATTATCAAATTATTCTTTTACCAACTAGTATGCAATACGATGCGTTGCGTAATGTATGTTATGAAACCATATTAGATGAAGCATTTGAATGCCAACCACTATTTGTCCTATATTTTTCTATAAATTTTTAAGTTTTATTAGAATTAACTAAATGTACCTACCAAACTGAATGATAGAATCATTCTGGTCCAATGAGAAAATTATAAAATGATTTGTTTTTCATTTATAACTCCTTTAATCAGTATTTATTTTTATTTAATTTTCCAACACTTAATATTTGCTTATAAATTATAATGTACATTTTGGAAATTGTCCAAGTAATAAGAATCATTTCTTTTGTTGTTTTTGTGTAGTGGGTGGATTATGACAGAATGACAAAGAAACTCCTTGATTTATAAATACAAAGCTTGTTATGTATTAAGGAAGAGCATCCTTCAATTAATTTATCATAGTTGAGTAACTTTTATATTGAGATGTGTAAAGCCTGAAAGAATTTTAGAGATTCTGAAAACAAGAAGGAGTATGTCCTAACACATCTTGCAACCATTTTAGAGACTTAGGAATAGAAACTCGATCATGATATCTTCCATTATTACTCTCTGCAAATACGTGTAAGTTTTTAATAAAGAAGTATTTGCGGAGCATATACTTGTAGAAAAAATTGCATTTATTAAAAATATATTGCAAGTATGGTGATGGTACATGTTGATCAATCCTCCTATAGTTTAAGAATGCACCATGTCTGATCCAGAATGGGATGAGAATAAACTATTGCAAGATTCCTTTCTCATAGCAATCCTAGATCAATTTTGTCACAGTGCCTTCTTTCTTTCTTTTAATCATATAGAAACTTTTATCTACCTATGTATAAAAGAATAGAAAACACCACAAGAAGAAAATATTTTTGATCAAGTCAATATTAGTAGAAAGTAAAATTACATGATGAACCTGTCAAAGTAGAATAATTGCATATATATATATATATATATATATATATATATATATTATATATATATATATATATATATATATATATATATATATATATATATATATATATATTGATGATAAATAAGAAAGTCAAAAGCCAAGTAGAGGCCATTCCAACTCAATTGTCTATAAAAGTCAGCTACTAGTTCTACATTTGACATCTCCATCAAAATCATTTATGAAAAAATAAGGTTTCCTCTAGAATGATAAAATAAGTTACAAATAAGTCTCCTTGGTACAATATGTTTGGCTTAAATTTGACCTGATTGGCAATAAGAATCAAGTTCACTAATTTCTTTAAATACTTCAAAATAATGATTTTATTGCAACAATCAGAACTCAAAACTTTTTTTCAAACATATTCAATTGAGAAATGACCACTTCTAGCTCATCATCTTCCAAGGAAAACATGGACAAGCCATAATATTTCTCCTTGCAATTCCTAGATCCACCTCTCCTCGACTAGTACTTCCTTTACCAAGCTACAATCTTTCTCCTACAAACCCTAATGATGTGTTGTGGAAATAGTGTCAAGATTGCAAGTGCACAATTAATTTATAGTATAGTTACAATATCAATCCCTCGATGAAGGTGTGTAGGAAAAATTCTAATAATAGTTCTAGATGTGTTTGGACAAAGAGGAGTGAAAGTGAAAGTGATATAGAGAGTGTGTGATTATTTACACATAAAAGAAAACTAGAATAAGAGGGGAGAAAGAGAGTGAACAAATAAAAGAAAAAAAGAGCTCCCTTCAACAAAACTCGAGGACAACAAAAACAAATCATATCCACAACGGTTACAACATCAACAAGTCAGTGTTCAAGTTGCCAACGAGACTAAAGATAAGATCCTATCACCAATCTTCAGTCAAAACTTTTTAACTTTTTCAAACATATTCAATTGAGAAATGAGCACTTCTAGCTCATCATCTTCCAAGGAAAATATGGACAAGCCACAATATTTCTCCTTGCAATTCCTAGATCCACCTCTCCTCTGACTAGTACTTCATTTACCAAGCTACAATCTTTCTCCCTACAAACCCTAATGATGTGTTGTGGAAATAGTGTCAAGATTGCAAGTGCACAATTAATTTATAGTATAGTTACAATAATGATCCCACGATGAAGGTGTGTAGGAAAAATTCTAACAATAGTTCTAGATGTGTGTGGACAAAGAGGAGTGAAAGTGAAAGTGATATAGAGAGTGTGAGATTATTTACACATAAAGAAAAGTAGAATAAGAGGGGAAAGAGAGTGCACAAATAAAAGAAAACAAAGAATAAGCAAGGAGGAGAAATAAAGAAAATAGAAAAGAGCAAACTCAAGAATAGAAAAAATAATTAAATAGAGGAAAATTAAAATAAGTAAATTATGGAGGAAATCAAGTAGAGATAGGAATCTAGAATTGAATCCACTAGTTAATTTCATTTAGAATTCATGAGCGACTCTTTTTTATCACATTTTACTTTAGATTTCTTGAGCATAGACTATCAAACCACTTAAGAAAAGCATAATCTATCAAATTATCATCCAAGTAAAATTTCTATTCATAAAAAATAAGCAACTAGATAATAATTCTAGAATTTATAAACATAACCTATCAATCCACTCAAGATAAGCATAAATTATCAAATTATTCTTTTACCAACTAGTATGCAATCGATGCGTTGCCGCGTAATGTATGTTATGAAACCATATTAGATGAAGCATTTGAATGCCAACTAATATTTGTCCTATATTTTTCTATAAATTTTTAAGTTTTATTAGAATTAACTAAATGTACCTACCAAACTGAATGATAGAATCATTTTGGTCCAATGAGAAAATTGTAAAATGATTTGCTTTTCATTTATAACTCCTTTAATCAGTATTTATTTTTATTTAATTTTCCAACACTTAATATTTGCTTATAAATTATAATGTACATTTTGGAAATTGTCCAAGTAATAAGAATCATTTCTTTTGTTGTTTTTTGTAGTGGGTGGATTATGACATAATGACGAAGAAACTCCTTGATTTATAAATACAAAGTTTGTTATGTATTAAGGAAGAGCACCATTCAATTAATTTATCATAGTTGAGTAACTTTTATATTGAGATGTGTAAAGCCTGAAAGAATTTTAGAGATTCCGAAAACAAGAAGGAGTATGTACTAACGCATCTTGCAACCATTTTAGAGACTTAGGAATAGAAACTCGATCATGATATCTTCCATTATTACTCTCTGCAAATACGTGTAAGTTTTTAATAAAGAAGTATTTGCGGAGCATATACTTGTAGAAAAATTGCATTTATTAAAAATATATTTGAAGTATGGTGATGATACATGTTGATCAATCCTCCTATAGTTTAAGAATGCACCATGTCTGATCCAGAATGGGATGAGAATAAACTATTGCAAGATTCCTTTCTCATAGCAATCCTAGATTAATTTTGTCACAATGTCTTCTTTCTTTCTTTTAATCATATAGAAACTTTCATCTACCTGTGTATAAAAGAATAGAAAACACCACAAGAAGAAAATATTTTTGATCAAGTCAATATTAGTAGAAAGTAAAATTACATGATGAACCTGTCAAAGTAGAATAATTGCATATATATATATATATATATATATATATATATATATATATATATATATATATATATATATATATATATATATATATATATATATATATATATATATATATATATATATATATATATATATATATATATATATATATATATATATTGATGATAAATAAGAAAGTCAAAAGCCAAGTAGAGGCCATTCCAACTCAATTGTCTATAAAAGTCAGCTGCTAGTTCTACATTTGACATCTCCATCAAAATCATTTATGAAAAAATAAGGTTTCCTCTAGAATGATAAAATAAGTTACCAATAAGTCTCCTTGGTACAATATGTTTGGCTTAAATTTGACCTGATTGGCAATAAGAATCAAGTTCACTAATTTCTTTAAATACTTCAAAATAATGATTTTATTGTAACAATCAGAACTCACCTCATTCACAAAAAAAGGAAGAACCATCTTTGCTCAATACTAATTGCTTGGTTCTCTCCCAATAAATAAATCATCAATAAATAGTCTACACAAGCTAATTTTTCCAGTTTAAATATATGAATTTAAATATATGAAAGAGAAAAATATAAAGAGAGATCTAACAACTCCTTTTGTTTTAGAATTCAATAGACATAATTCAAAACCTAAAAGAATGGTGAAAGTAAAAGTAAGCAAACATAATCATGCGAGATTCATCAATGCCCTAAGAACTTCAAACTGAAATAATTACCTAAGATAAAAGATAAAAGGTACCAAACATGATAGTATGAAAATTTAACTTGCAATCTGAACAAGCAAGAAAAAACAAGAACTATATCACTTACCATGTTAGGTGTTCAACAGTGCACTAAAAGTAAAACTAAACTTTGAATAAAATGCACTTTATTTAATTTAGCTATATACAAAACTATAACTCTGTGCATATTTCTAATTCACAAAATTGAAAACCATGGAATTGCAAATTCACTTCATATTGAGTGGTTTCTCCTAACTGGTCTTTCAAATTTAGAGTTCCAACTTGTGTGTTATATAGATATATTCCTGATCTACATTTCCTGTTAGATAAATCTATTAAATCTTGATTTGCATTATATCCTATTTTCTTGCTCATACATGTGAGTCTGCTTACCTTCTACACCAAAATATTACTCTACAAAAATGTATCCTTGAAATATTACATAAATAAGAACATGATGACTTGAGGGACGCTAAAGAGACATGTATTCCAAGAAGAGCTCAATTTTGATTGAATGAAGTGACTATATTACACTATCTTTACCTACCTTCTGTTGATAGTTTGTTATTGAGGTGACTGGAGCAAAGCATTACTTCTGAAGCTACTTAAAGATTTTGAGTGACTACTATTGATTAATCCTACTAATATAAATAGGATTTTCCAGTAGCAAAGAAAGGGAAAAAAAAGCAACAGAAAGTTTGTGACATCAAAGAATTGACACAGCCTGTGACTCTTTGAAAGTTCTTTCTAAGATTTCTTTATGAGAAGTCAACGTTTATGTATTGATCCAATTAGACTCATAACAATAATTTGTGTTCTAGATAATTTCTCAGACATCCGAGTTAAATCTCAGAAATATAAATCCAACTCCTACATTAGAAAATAAGCTTCTAGAACTTCTTAAAAAATTTAGAATTTGAATAGACTGATGGATGCCCCGTTAAAGGCAAATCACAAACAATACACAAAGAAATGTAAGTAATCAGTCTTGTTAAAGGAAAACCGCAAACAACACACAAAGAAATGTAAGTAAACCGAGCACACAATTAATTTCAGGGTCTAGAGGGAAAGAGAACAACCAAAGATCTATACTCGAAATTGAAAATGACGGAATGACAAATTCACTTCATATTGATTGGTTTCTCCTAACTGGTCTTTCAAATTCAAAAACGTGGAAGATATCTTGCTATAATTAACTAAATTAATCAATAACCTATGTTAATTATCAAAATATTAACTTGATAGATGGGTTTTCCCACTGAGTTCAAATCTCTGGACCTCTAAGGACTGCATGAAATAGGAATTTTTATAAAAAATTATTAATTGTTAATCATCAAAAGTTATTGTAATGGATAATTGAAGAACTTAGCAAGAAATAAATAAAACAAAAATAAATAAAAGATCAAAACTTACAATCAAGAGAACTCTTTCCCTCTGCATAAAAATCCAGCCATAAGACATCCCTTATATAACCAATAATCACTTGCAAATTTAATGTTCTCATTACTAATTGGAGTTGAGATTGGTCAGGAGTTGAAAAGTCATCATAATTGAGAAAGTGGAGGGATTTTATAGATTGAGTTGCAGAAAGGTAATGATGAGTCTCAGAGAGATTGAAAGGGGCTTCTTTGCTTTGAGCGGGAGACGTTGCAAAGGGAATTCTTATCGGGCAGGTTATTAGAGCGGGAGAAAGAGGGAGACGCCATCAGGTTGTTAGAGATTTTAGAGAGAGCGAGCACAGTTAATTATAGGGGAGAGCGATGGAATTAGGTTGTTCAGAGATTTATTGATCTTTAAATTAAAATAAATTAATTTAATTTAAGATAAAACTGGAAGATATCAATTAAATATAAAAGATAAAGATAAATTTGTAAAATACCAAACATAAGAAGGGCAAAAAGGAATTCAAAAGTTTTAACACATGAATCCTCTTTTATATGTAGTATAGATTAGTTCTCTATTTGATTATCATAAACATGATTATTGTAAGCATAAGAGAGCAATACACAAATTATAAAAGAAATCAAACTAGTTTCATACAATTCTACAATTCCTATAAGATTTAGTTACTCATTTTATAAAATAAAAATAATAAAATAAAATTTAGACTAGAAAGCATAAAAGAAAGATATCTAAATTACAAGAAAAATAAAACTAACTACAAAAATAAGAACAAGAATAAGAAAATAAAGATCTAAACTATGAGCATTGGGGCAAAATGATTTCTGAGGGGCTATCAAATTACTATTTAACATGACATCTCGATCCTTGTTTACCTCGGTCGTTTTTATCTATAATTTGATTCCTTGGTTTAATATGTGTTTGCTTTTATTCTTCTATTTGAAGTCTCACATAGGATTCACCTCAGGCTATCATTTTGTTGCATATGCCATCGAGTGAAGTTATCATTTATTGACCTGTTTAACCCAAATTTTTTATATACCAAAGGTTATCCCAAATTGATGCACTCTAAGAACAGTGAATTTCCAGTTGCTATGAAACTTTCTTGTGTATTAATGGAGATATATCTGTTGGCACTTAATATAACCAACAAACTAACTGGTAGTTGTTCTCGCTCTTTTCCTTATGAATAGATCTGTTTACCAAGATCAAAGTAGTGGTAATACACTTGTCCTAGTGTTATATCTATGATTTCTTCACCAGTTTGGTGTTTCTTTGTATCACTCTAGTGTACCATGAGATTATGGAGCCAGTTGTTCCGGCTATTTCTCAGTGCTATTAGAATTCAGTGGGTGCTTTGTCAATCCTATTTTGGTCTAAACAAATCTTATACTCCTATTGAAATGCAGCTAGCGGGCTATGGACTTCTGACTATACCGAAGGATGTAAAGAGTAGAGAAGAGCTGCTGACTTCGCCAATGTATGTCTGATATTCGGCATGACCTGAGTATGAAGCACTAGTCTAAAACTGTATGTGTTAAACCAGCTTACGATGGATGTTCAACGAGAGTTGCCAGATTGTGGTATGTGCATTTCTACTTTGCTTATCATTGATGAAATGAAGCCTTTCCAAAGGCTTATGATTTATGGTCTTTTTCTCTTGTGGTTTGGAGTTGAGGAGTTTTTCTGTGAATTTAATGTTATCTTATTTAATTTGGTACTTTGGTTGTAAAACTTGTATTGAAATGTAAGTCTTGCTATAATTAACTAAATTAATCAATCACCTATGTTAATTATCAAAATATTAACTTGATAGATGGGTTTTCCCACTGAGTTCAAATCTCTGGACCTCTAAGGACTGCATGAAATAGGAATTTTATAAAAAAATTTATTAATTGTTAATCATCAAAAGTTATTGTAATGGATAATTGAAGAACTTAGCAAGAAATAAATAAAACAAAAATAAATAAAAGATCAAAACTTACAATCAAGAGAACTCTTTCCCTCTGCATAAAAATCCAGCCATAAGACATCCCTTATATAACCAATAATCACTTGCAAATTTAATGTTCTCATTACTAATTGGAGTTGAGATCGGTCAGGAGTTGAAAAGTCATCATAATTGAGAAAGTGGAGGGATTTTATAGATTGGAGTTGCAGAAAGGTAATGATGAGTCTCAGAGAGATTGAAAGGGGCTTCTTTGCTTTGAGCGGGAGACGTTGCAAAAGGGGAATTCTAATCGGGCAGGTTATTAGAGCGGGAGAAAGAGGGAGACGCCATCAGGTTGTTAGAGATTTTAGAGAGAGAGCGAGCACTGTTAATTATAGGGGGAGAGCGATGGAATTAGGTTGTTCAGAGATTTATTGATCTTTAAATTAAAATAAATTAATTTAATTTAAGATAAAACTGGAAAATATCAATTAAATATAAAAGATAAAGATAAATTTGTGAAATACCAAACATAAGAAGGGCAAAAAGGAATTCAAAAGTTTTAACACATGAATCCTCTTTTATATGTAGTATAGATTAGTTCTCTATTTGATTATCATAAACATGATTATTTTAAGCATAAGAGAGCAATACACAAATTATAAAAAAATCAAACTAGTTTCATACAATTCTACAATTCCTATAAGATTTAGTTACTCATTTTATAAAATAGAAATAATAAAATAAAATTTAGACTAGAAAGCATAAAAGAAAGATATCTAAATTACAAGAAAAATAAAACTAACTACAAAAATAAGAACAAGAATAAGAAAATAAAGATCTAAACTATGAGCATTGGGGCAAAATGATTTCTGAGGGGCTATCAAATTACTATTTAACATGACATCTCCTTGATTAGTATGATCACCATTGCCTTTATTACTGCAGGTCCTAACATTATACGTGACCCATTCTGATCTCTTATGCATCACGTTCTTCTCAATTATACAACGTAGCTATCCTATAATTTGTTTGCCTCGGTCGTTTTTATCTATAATTTGATTCCTTGGTTTAATATGTGTTTGTTTTTTATTTTCCTATTTGAAGTCTCACATAGGATTCACCTCAGGCTATCATTTTGTTGCATATGCCATCGAGTGAAGTTATCATTTATTGACCTGTTTAACCCAAATTTTTTATATACCAAAGGTTATCCCAAATTGATGCACTCTAAGAACAGTGAATTTCCAGTTGCTATGAAACTTTCTTGTGTATTAATGGAGATATATCTGTTTGCACTTAATATAACCAACAAACTAACTGGTAGTTGTTCTCGCTCTTTTCCTTATGATGAATAGATCTGTTTACCAAGATCAAAGTAGTGGTAATACACTTGTCCTAGTGTTATATCTGTGATTTCTTCACCAGTAATTTGGTGTTTCTTTGTATCACAAGTGTACCATGAGATTATGGAGCCAGTTGTTCCGGCTATTTCTCAGTGCTATTAGAATTCAGTGGGTGCTTTGTCAATCCTATTTTGGTACTTTGGTTGTAAAAACTTGTATTGAAATGTAAGTCTAGGTATGCCTAGATTGAAAATATATACTTGTTGAATTTCTTGATTAAGAAAAGTTGGATCTCCATTGTATTTACTTCAGCTTGTGTGTGGTAATTAGATGAAGTGTACATATAGACGAATTTGTAGGCAATTTAATGTGTTTGAAAACACTTTTACTAACCACGACAATTTTCAGTTGTTATAGTGTAGTAACGACGGTTGAAATATTAACAGTAAAGTTATTAGCGAATGTCATATTGGTATCTTATTAATGATGGCTGCAATTCGTCATTAACGTCTATTAACAACGGAGCCAACTGCCAATGGCGTTAAATTTAACTAAATTTGACTTTACATTAACGTCGGTGTACTGTTGTCGTTGATGGTTTATTTTCCATCGTCATTATTTCAGAGCAACGATGGACTGCAAATTTGTTGTTTATTACCCTTACATTAACATCAGATTATAACTTCGTCATTAGTAGGCTTTAACGAGAGATCGTAACACCATCATTGTTAAGCATTGACGACGGATAACATTTCTCTATCGTTGATTAATGTCATTAGTATCAAGCCTATTAACAACGGCCCACAACGGAGGATTTATCCATCGTTGATGACCATTAATGACAGATTTAAGGCCTGTTATGATGGATTTTTCTGCCATTAATGGACTTTTTTCTTGTTGTGTTAGATACGTTCTTATCCCCCACTACGCCCCTCCCTTCCCCTCACCCCCTACACCCCTTCCCCACACACACACACACACACACAAACTTTACGAACAAGAACTATCCTCTAATCAAGGTACGTGAAGACTAATACGAACCAAATCATCAATCATCATTATCACCTCATAACTAAATCCCTCTCATGGTTATCTGTACACATGTAAGTTCAACAAATTCACTAATGATCAGTAAAGTACAATCAGTCACGCCCAATCAAAGGCTTCCGATGGCGATCGTTCATCTTCCCAACCCTAAACACGACTAAACAAAAACAAAAATAAAAATAAAAAATAAAAAACAAATCATATCTTATCCAAAAATGAAAAGAAAACCTACCTCTGATTCATGCATGTTGAAGCTTGAGAGACTTTCAGACCAACATTAACCAAGAGTATTCCTCGAAAAAAAAAAGGCATTCCCGGGGAAAAACATAAGCCAAGAGTTTTCATCCTTAGGTAATATTTCTTAGTGTGTTTACTACAAACTATTGATGAACTTTTTTTATACTATGTTTTGACATGTGTAACACACGATAGTATTGGTTAATTTTAGATGACTGTTTTTAATCTATCGTGACTTGTGTGTAAGTTATTTGAAATAAATTATTTGTTTGTGTGTGTGTGTTTTTTTTTCATTCTTGCAATTGTATAACGTGAAAACTTTCTTGGATTTTGGGGATTATAAAGTTAAAATAAATACGAAAGAAGAACTTGGAAAAAATATTTATAATTCGTAACAATTTCTTGTCCATTATCTTGTGGATTGGCTAGCTATAGGAAATTGTAACTGAATGAAAGTATCTCTTGTAGCATCACATTACCATAAACCCCAAAGCTTTCTATTCGATTAGTTTGTGTATGTGAGCAACTTTCATGAATAAAGCAGCAAGTACTCATCATTCCTATGTCAAATTTCATTTTAAGATAGTTGGGCCTATAGATATGAATTCAATAATTTATTTTATCATTTTAATAATATAAAATGTGGAGTGTTGGTCCCTTAAATCTTGAATATCTTTAAATATAAACAATGTTTTTCTTAAGAACTATCCTTATATATGTGTGCGATTTTAAATTTGAATTTGGGTCCTATTTTTGCTAATTTTCATATGAAATATATTAGTTTACGGATGAATGGTTTATTATTTACAATATTATATTTTAAGAAAATTTTTACTATTTTCTCGGAAGGTGAAAGATTGAAACCAAACAAGATTTTTCCATGGAGACATTCAAAAATTTCTAGTTATTATGGTAATAATTAAATTTTCGCAACTTAGTTATAGTAAAAAAAAATAAAGAAAAAAAATAAACAATCAAGATATTTAGCCACGCGCATTGCATGTGCATCCCATGTAGTACTATTCTAAAAGTGTATCCTACGTTACACCCCCACCCCTGAAATAAAAGCCTCCCCACCCTGAAAAAAAGCCCTCCAAATCGTATAAGTGAAGTGTTTTAAAATATTATGGGTATTTTATGTAAATATAATGATAAATCACAAACTTTCATTACATGCATAAAACTACTTGCATACATAATTGTAAAATGTCGAATAATGTTTAACGTAGCACACTACAACAAAAGTTGTATGTGTCCACACTTATTTTATGACACATATAAAAGTGTCATTTTATTTACAAAGGATTAAACAATAGTGACACAAATAAAAAGTATAGCAAATCACGACACATATTTGTGTCATTAGATATACAATTAAATATAATTGAAAAAGGCCAATAGTCCAATATGGATTGTGAGAGCATCTATTAATATGCTTAAATAATAAATCCTAGATTTTAGTTATGATGATGATTAAACATTTATGATAGTGTATAAGCTAAAAACTTCATAGTTAAGTGTGTTTTGGTGAGAGTAATCCTAGGATGGGTGACCTCAGAATTGAATGATGACTTATTTTTTATTAAATTTTATAGTCAAACAATGTCATAACTCTTTCCACATATATGTGTCACGAGTTTTATGACACATGTATGTGTCATCACTCTTGACATATATATGTATCGTGAGTTTTGTGACACATTTTCACATATATAGAAAGACGCTCTCCACACATGCTCTAACCACACTTTTGATATGTGTCGCGCTCTATTTGTGCGACACAAAAATGTGTCGCATAGAGACAAAAAATGTATCATAATTTACAATTTTGGTTGTAGTGGTACTTGTTTGTGGTGCCATCTTCTAGGTAATAAATATCCTATTGACTCTTCCATTTCCATGAAATAAACCATGTTTTGGCTACTTTATTATGATGAAATGAAAACAAACTGATATTGCCACTATTTGCCTCCTCTTCTTCTTACTAAACATAGTAACGAGTGTATCTTTCTCTTCTTTTTCTGTTCTCCTTTAATTATGAGAATGCTCTCTTCTCCTTCAACGTACCAATTAGCAACTCTTCCTCTTCCCCTTCTTCTTGCTATGTTCCAATATATTCTCATTTCCTGTTCTGTTTGCAGTGATCATCAGTCATCCTCCCGGCTTCAATGGACCTCTCCCCTTTCATCTTAAAATTGGATCAGCGCGTGGTCCCATTTCATTCTTTTACATGCTTATTTTCTTTTCGCGATTAATTCTTGCTACAATTTATTTAAAATTAGAGTTGTTCATTTAAGGTTAATTTGTCAAAGAGCATTTGACTTCAATGAGAGCAAGGGCATTGGATCGTCGTCAAAGATCCATAGTGAGAACTGAAAATTATTGCATGCCAAGCTTCGGGTTGAGGTGTTTGTTTTAAACCAACGAGCAGAAAGAATAAGTTGCGTTCTTGGCCTATATCTTTTAAATGGAAAAATTGTTAGCCAAAAAAAGTGAATGTGAAAACCACAACCTTTTCACTTGCTTTTCAGCCACTAAAAGAGCCCCAAAAATTGTGTTTTTCCTTCCATTCTTTCCACTGTCTTCTTCCTCCTTCCATTGTCTTTCCTCCTCCTCCTTTCTTTCCTCCTTTCCTTTCCTCTCCCTCCTTCCCTCCCCCCCCTCTCCCTTCCTTTGAGAACCATCATCTCCTTCTTCCTTTCTCCTTCTTCTCTCCTCCACTCTCCCCTCCCTCATCCTCTCCCTCTTACTCCTCTTGCCGACCCCGTGAGTCTCCTTTCAGCTCCCACTCCATGCCAGATCTCGGGCGTAACTCGAGAAAGGAGAGCAGAATGAATGGAAGGCGATCGGTAAGATGGATGGAGAAGCATGAACAAGTAGGAGAGAAGGATGAACATTGAACTCATCAAGATGAAATCCATGGTGATAGGAGCTAAAGAGATGTACATCGAGATTGGGAAGTGGTATGGATGGATTTGTTGATGAACCGCGGTCTATGAGAGGCGTAGAAGATGGTAGGAGATGAAGATTAGGGTTAGAGCTCAGATCTCGGGTCTTTGATGAAATACCAAAGAGAGCGTGAATTCTTAGAATGTGATAGTTACAAGTCGTGTACAAAAAAATGTTATAGATTTTAAAATGTGAATGTAAATGATCAAGCGTGAAATGCTTGTTATATTGGCTATAAGAATGTAAGATTAATCAATGCAAAGTACATGTTTATCGTATATTGGCTATTCATTTTCATGTTAACTATCTCCGTTTGTTGTTAACTTTCACTTAAAAATGTTAACTTTTGGGTTTTCATGTTAACTTTCGTGAAGACGTTAACTATTACGTTTGATGTTAACTTTACTAGAACATGTTAACTTTCACTAGAAAGTTAACATGTTGGGATGAAAGTTATCTGAATGAAAGTTAACATGTTGGGATGAAAGTTAACCTATCACGAATGAAAGTTAACATGTTGGTGAAAGTTAACATGTTACGTTGAAAGTTAACATGTTAAGATATAAGTTAACAATGTTAACTTTTATAGTTCTTATTGCATTCATTGTATTTTTCGTCATATATTCCATAATTTTTCTCTACAATATATACTTACCGGTTTCCTAAATTCTTACATGATTATTTGAAAGATAACAGAAAACTCATTAGTCAACTTATTCATCCGAAGTTAACATGTTAGGTGAGCGTAACATATCTGAATGAAAGTTAACATGTTGGGATGAAAGTTGACCTATACGAATGAACGTTAACATGTTCTAGAAAGTTAACCTATCACGAATGAAAGGGAATTGAAACATAATACTTAAGTTAAACAAGTAGATAACAAAACTTTCTTACATGCATAAACTACTTGCATACATAATTGTAAAAGTAATCGAATAATGTTTAACGTGAGCACACTACAACAAAAGTTGTATGTGTCCACACTTATTTTATGACATATAAAAGTGTCATTTTATTTACAAAGGATTAAACAATAGTGACACAAATAAAAGTATAGCAAATCACCACACATATTTGTGTCATTAGATATACAATTAAATATAATTGAAAAAGGCCAATAGTCCAATATGGATTGTGAGAGCATCTATTAATATGCTTAAATAATAAATCCTAGATTTTAGTTATGATGATGATTAAACATTTATGATAGTGTATAAGCTAAAAACTTCATAGTTAAGTGTGTTTTGGTGAGAGTAATCCTAGGATGGGTGACCTCAGAATTGAATGATGACTTATTTTTTATTAAATTTTATAGTCAAACAATGTCATAACTCTTTCCACATATATGTGTCACATGAGTTTTTCTGTAATGTCATCAACAACATATAGATGAGTTTTGTACATTTTCTTATTCGCTTATATTTTCTGCTTTGTATGTGTCGTATTTATTTGTTATTATGAAAATGTGTCGCGTAGAGACAAAAATGTATCATAATTTACAATTTTGGTTGTAGTGGTACTTGTTTGTGGTGCCATCTTCTAGGTAATAAATATCCTATTGACTCTTCCATTTCCATGAAATAAACCATGTTTTGGCTACTTTATTATGATGAAATGAAAACAAACTGATATTGCCACTATTTGCCTCCTCTTCTTCTTACTAAACATAGTAACGAGTGTATCTTTCTCTTCTTTTTCTGTTCTCCTTTAATTATGAGAATGCTCTCTTCTCCTTCAACGTACCAATTAGCAACTCTTCCTCTTCCCCTTCTTCTTGCTATGTTCCAATATATTCTCATTTCCTATTCTCTTTGCAGTGATCATCAGTGATCCTCCCGGCTTCAATGGACCTCTCCCCTTTCATCTTGAAATTGGATCAGTGCGTGGTCCCATTTCATTCTTTTACATGCTTATTTTCTTTTCGCGATTAATTCTTGCTACAATTTATTTAAAATTAGAGTTGTTCATTTAAGGTTAATTTGTCAAAGAGCATTTGACTTCAATGAGAGCAAGGGCATTGGATCGATCGTCAAAGATCCATAGTGAGAACTGAAAATTATTGCATGCCAAGCTCGGGTTGAGGTGTTTGTTTTAAACCAACGAACAGAAAGAATAAGTTGCGAATTCTGGCCTATATCTTTTTAAATTGGAAAAATTGTGTCAAGGCCCCAAAAAGTGAATGTGAAAACCACAACCTTTTCACTTGCTTTTCAGCCACTAAAAGAGCCCCAAAATTGTGTTTTTCCTTCCATTCTTTCCACTGTCTTCTTCCTCCTTCCATTGTCTTTCCTCCTCCTCCTTTCTTTCCTCCTTTCCTTTCCTCTCCCTCCTTCCCTCCCCCCCCTCTCCCTTCCTTTGAGAACCATCATCTCCTTCTTCCTTTCTCCTTCTTCTCTCCTCCACTCTCCCCTCCCTCATCCTCTCCCTCTTACTCCTCTTGCCGACCCCGTGAGTCTCCTTTCAGCTCCCACTCCATGCCAGATCTCGGGCGTAACTCGAGAAAGGAGAGCAGAATGAATGGAAGGCGATCGGTAAGATGGATGGAGAGAAGCATGAACAAGAAGTAGGAGAGAAGGATGAACAGTTGAACTCATCAAGATGAAATCCATGGTGATAGGAGCTAAAGAGATGTACATCGAGATTGGGAAGTGGTATGGATGGATTTGTTGATGAACCGCTGGTCTATGAGAGGCGAGAAGATGGTAGGAGATGAAGATTAGGTTAGAGCTCAGATCTCGGTCTTTGATGAAATACCAAAGAGAGACGGAATTCTTAGAATGTGATAGTTACAAGTCGGGTACAAAGAAAATGTTATAGAGATTTTAAAATGTGAATGTAAATGATCAAGCGTGAAATGCTTGTTATATTGGCTATAAGAATGTAAGATTAATCAATGCAAAGTACATGTTTATCGTATATTGGCTATTCATTTTCATGTTAACTATCTCCGCTTTGTTGTTAACTTTCACCTAAAAATATTAACTATTGGGTTTTCATGTTAACTTTCGTGAAGACGTTAACTATCATCGTTTGATGTTAACTTTACTAGAACATGTTAACTTTCACTAGAAAGTTAACATGTTCGATGAAAGTTGACCTATACTGAATGAAAGTTAACATGTTCTGATGAAAGCTACCATATACAAATGCAAGTTAACATGTTACTGAAAGTTAACATGTTACGCTTGAAAGTTAACATGTTAAGATATAAGTTAACAATGTTAACTTTATAGTTCTTATTGCATTCATTGTATTTTACCATATATTCCATAATTTTTCCTCTACAATATATACTTACCGGTTTCCTAAATTCTTACATGATTATTTGAAAGATAACAGAAAACTCATTAGTCAACTTATTCATCCGAAAGTTAACATGTTAGGTGAACGTAACATATACTGAATGAAAGTTAACATGTTCGATGAAAGTTGACCTATACTGAATGAAAGTTAACATGTTCGATGAAAGTTAACCTATAACGAATGAAAGGGAATTGAAACATAATACTTAAGTTAAACAAGTAGATAACAAAACTTTCTTACATTCTTACAACCGATATTCCTTACATATTTATCGTATATTGGCTATTCATTTTCATGTTAACTATCTCCGCTTTGTTGTTAACTTTCACCTAAAAATATTAACTATTGGGTTTTCATGTTAACTTTCAATAAAGACGTTAACTATCATCGTTTGATGTTAACTTTACTAGAACATGTTAACTTTCACTAGAAAGTTAACATGTTCGATGAAAGTTAACCTATACTAATGAAAGTTAACATGTTGGATGAAAGTTAACCTATAATGAATGAAAGTTAACATGTTCGGATGAAAGTTAACATGTTACGTTGAAAGTTAACATGTTAAGATATAAATTAACAATGTTAACTTTTATAGTTTTATTACATTCATTATATTTTTACGCCATATATTCCATAATTTTTCCTCTACAACATATATTTACCGGTTCAATTGAAATCTTACATGATTATTTGAAAGATAACAGAAAACCCATTAGTCAATATTTTCATCCAAAGTTAACATGTTAAGATGAAAGTTAACCTATAATGAATGAAAGTTAACATGTTGGATGAAAGTTAACCTATACGAATGAAAGTTAATATGTTGGATGAAAGTTAACCTATACGAATGAAAGTTAACATGCTCGGTTGAAAGTTAACATGTTACGTTGAAAGTTAACATGTTAAGATGAAAGTTAACAATGTTAACTTTTATAGTTCTTATTGCATTCCTTATATTTTTACGCCATATATTCCATAATTTTTCCTCTACAACATATATTTACCGGTTTCACCTTAATTCTTACATGATTATTTGAAAGATAATGAAAAACTCATTAGTCAACTTGTTCAATGAAAGTTAACATGTTAAGATGAAAGTTAACATGTTCTACTGAAAGTTAACATGTTCGATGAAAGTTAACCTATACGAATGAAAGTTAACATGTTAAGATGAAAGTTAACCTATACGAATGAAAGTTAACATGTTCGATGAAAGTTAACATGTTACGCTGAAAGTTAACATGCTCGGTTGAAAGTTAACATGTTCGATGAAAGTTAACATGCTCGGTTGAAAGTTAACATGTTCGATGAAAGTTAACATGTTCGATGAAAGTTAACATGTTACGCTGAAAGTTAACATGCTCGGTTGAAAGTTAACATGTTAAGATGAAAGTTAACCTATAATGAATGAAAGTTAACATGCTCGGTTGAAAGTTAACATGTTCGATGAAAGTTAACATGTTAAGATGAAAGTTAACCTATAATGAATGAAAGTTAACATGTTCGATGAAAGTTAACCTATAATGAATGAAAGTTAACATGTTCTACTGAAAGTTAACCTATACGAATGAAAGTTAACATGTTCGATGAAAGTTAACCTATAATGAATGAAAGTTAATATGTTCGATGAAAGTTAACATGTTAAGATATAAGTTAACATGTTACGCTGAAAGTTAACATGCTCGGTTGAAAGTTAACATGTTCTACTGAAAGTTAACATGTTCGATGAAAGTTAACCTATACGAATGAAAGTTAACATGTTAAGATGAAAGTTAACATGTTAAGATATAAGTTAACATGTTAAGATGAAAGTTAACCTATACGAATGAAAGGGAATTGAAACATAATACTTAAGTTAAACAAGTAGATAACAAAACTTTCTTACATTCTTATAGCCAATATAACAAGCATTTCCGCAGTTTGATGGGTCTTACATTCACATTTTAATATCTCTATAACATTTTCTTTGTACACGACTTGTAACTATCACATTCTAAGAATTCACGCTCTCTTTGGTATTTCATCAAAGAGCATTTGACTTCAATGAGAGCAAGGGCATTGGATCGATCGTCAAAGATCCATCGTGAGAACTGAAGATTATTGCTTGCCAAGCTCGGGTTGAGGAGAAAGTATCCCATGGGCGTCCTATAGGGCGGCATCATTATCTTTCGTGGATCCCAGGATGCGAAAAATTCGGATCCCATGAGATCCAATGGTTCAAGAGATGCCGATGCACCGTCATGGAATCTTTTAGGGTTGAGGTGTTTGTTTTAAACCAACGAACAGAATGAATAAGTTGCGAATTCTGACCTATATCTTTTTAAATTTGCTGATGATTTATCTC
The DNA here is from genome assembly GCA_012295165.1 of Asparagus setaceus. Lineage (NCBI taxonomy): Eukaryota > Viridiplantae > Streptophyta > Magnoliopsida > Asparagales > Asparagaceae > Asparagus > Asparagus setaceus. Next base: position 32,546,333 of record CM022701.1, read on the forward strand.
ATTTGAGATTCATTATGCAGATTAAGGAGTATTTTGTTTGTTGAGGGACCAACTGCAAGCCCCTTAGAATTTGAGGGATTTATGAGCACCTTCAAATTTGTGAGGCTAATTCTTTGTTAAGGGCATGTTTGTTTGCACGGAAGTAGCCGTGAAGTAGTAAAAGTAGAGGAAGTGGAGGCTATTTCTGCTACTTCCATATAAAAAATATGTTTGTTTCTCTTGAAAACCTACTTCCTCTACTTCCATAAAAGCTTATGTGGCGTCTATGTGGCGTCACTATTTCCTAAAATTTTTTCAGCCCCTCAAAGCTTAGAAGTAGCTCGAAAGTAAAGAAAAAATATGTGCGGGGTCCATAGAAGATTTCGGTTATGCGTGAAACGATGGATCCATAAGTTAACAGAATCTTTGCGTCTCTCTCTCCCTCTCGATAATCTTTCTATTGCTACTGTGAAAAAATTATGGCTCAATTTTTAATTTATGTCTTCATAACCCAATCCCATCCCATTGTGAACATGAACTACATCTTACATATAGGACAAGAAGTTTCGTTTTGTATATCCCAATATTTTTTAGCTAATTTTTTAAGTTTTCATTTCCCATGTGATTCCTTAGTTTTTGACGGATGTTGTAATGTATATGGTTCTTGATATGTGTACACGGATTTTTTTCCCCCTTTAGAATAATTTAAGATACATTAGATACCAAGTTTAGTATTATTCTCAGGTTCGGTTACTCAAAAAGTATTATTATCGCTTTTTTATAAATATAATTTGAGATGACAAATTTCATGCGATTTCCATACAATATTTTCACTTGCTATCCAAACAAAAAAGGTGAAAGAAGAGAAAGAAGTATCACTTCCGCTCCTTTCAAAAATATGTGAAACAAACAGAAAAGCAGTACTTCCGCTATTTCCTATTTCATAATTTTAGAAGTTACTTATTTGATTTACTTCTTACTTCTAATACTTCCGATTATCCAAACGGGCCCAAGTGTTTAATGCTAGAATAATGAGACACACGTCTAGAATCTCATAATTAACTTTATCAATAAATCCAAATAAAATTGACAACATAAATATACCTCACTTTAACAATGCAACTTTATTCTATATATTTATAATTTGCAAGGGGGGATTTTAGAAAACTCCTCCTTAACTTTGGATCATTGTTATGTAATCCTCCATAACTTTCGAATGTCAGAAAATCATCCCATAAGTTTAGGGGTCATAAAAAGCTCCATTTAATTTTAAGATTTTATTAGAAAATCTCCTAATAACATTAGCCGCAATTTTCATATGGATGAGTAAAATTATGTAGGAGGACATTTTTGCTGATGAAAATTATGGTTCAATGCTTTTAAGGGGGTTTTCTGGAAAAATGATAAAGTTAAAGGGGTTGTTTTGTAACCCCTAAACTTAAAAGGGAAGTTTCTTAATATTCCAAAAGCTATGGGCGTTGGTCCTTTAATTGTCCAAAGTTAAAGGGGTTAATGAAATTTAGTATATGTACTCTGATATTCTCTGCTGACATTATCCTTCCCTTGCAATATAATAATCAGAAAATTGAATCTGTGTAGTTCCTTCTCCATGATCCCAAATCTTCTTCCCTCTCGATATTTCTCTCTTCAAAAACCCTAGTCAAGATAACTAGAAATTAGAGACAATGAGCATAGAGCCTTTCAACAGGTGCATTTGCTCTCGTCAAGATTCTTTGCCTTCGATCTCACCTCTTCAATGGCTTCAATGAGAAATCTAGGGTTTTCATTTTCCTTGTGGCAGGTTGGTGAGGCTCGCTGCTCGAGCTTTTTACGATGACATCACGATGAAGGGCGATAATCAGCCGAAGACGGGTAGAGGGGACAACAGAGGGATGGCCGTCGTCGTCCTCGATGCTCTCACTCGGTAAAAAGATTCAATCTTTAAGTGAAAGTTTTTGATTATCTGTGAAAATTACTATTTGTGGCTGAAATTTTGGCTGAAATTGAGTTTCTTGTACTGAAATTTAGTTGAATTTACGTCTTTGAGCTACTTTGGAGATTTCAGCTTAATTTGAAAACTCATGAGCGTGGAGACTGAATGACTATTTATTTGAGTTGCTGTGCCAAGAAAGCATAGTGTTGCGTATGTGCATATTGTTTAGCCTGTTAAAAAAAATGGAATATTCTTGATGAAACCAAAATGTTTCTTTAGCTAGTTCTAGCAGATATGGTTCAAATTGATTATGCAAGCAACTTTGTTACGTCGAGTCTTTGAAGAAACCTAGATATGTGGGTTTTTTCTTTTCTAGAATGTCTAGTCACTCAGGTGGAGGCTGCGTAGAAATGTCACTTATATGTGACTTCTTAAAAGCCTTATTTAAAGAAAGAACATTAGTGATAGTGAAAGCTGCTTATGTTTTGGCAGAAGGATATACTTAATATAAGAGCACATCCCTCAACTGCATTAGAACTTCAAAATTCTGACGCTGAGATTGGACTTTAAGATGGCGCTAGATTTACCTTGTTCAAATCATTTAAAAAAAATTACGGAAGTCTAGGTTCTAGTCTAGAAAGAGATGGTGAACTGGGACAGTGGGGCTGGTTAGAATAGAGAAAACAATTATCTATCAACCATCTCCACAACTTAAGATGCCAAAGCATACTTGAACTGCTTATTTTCTAGCGACAATTTTAGTTCACCAGTCTCGTTTCCTGCTCTTTAAGGCTTCATTTTGTGCCTGAGCATCTCTATTACTTTCCATGTTATATTTAATGCGATCACTTGTTTAATGCGATGACTTTTTGGATTGAGCAATACATTGCATATCTTTGAAGCATTTTTGTACAAAAAAATATCTCATTTTTTATGGCTTAGCATCTCAGGCCAATGGGTCAGAGAGGAAGATCTAGCCAAGGCTTTGAAGTTACATTCAAAACAACCGTCATTACTTTAAGATTTTTGAAGAAGAGAAGCTAGTAACCAGAGATCATCGAAAAGAGGTCAGTTAAAGCATTGAAGTGCATATGCTGGTAGTCAATTCTACATAGAAATTTTCTTGCTTTTTGTCACTTTGGATTTTCACATATAGCTGTTTTATATAACTTATGATTTGTCTGTTGTCACATTTGAGTCTTCATTGTGGTACTCTTAGATTCAAAATAGTGGAAGTGACGAGAGAGATGTCATGCAATTCTAGGCTCCTTTCTTTCTTTTTTTCTTTCCCTGTATCTACTCTTTTTTTTAGGTAGTCAGATTCTGCAAAGCATTTTCTAATAAACTTTTGCTTTTAAATGCTTTTCTATCAGTTTTTTGTGATGCACATGATGCATGTTTATCATGATGACCAACACATGTTTAGTTTGTTTCTTTAGTATACTGTTAATGTTATTTACTCTAAGGAGTAAGGGTGCCATTTCAAACAATAGAAATGATGATTACAGCCATTTCATGCTCTATGTTCTCATGAAAACTAGACCACTTAATATAAGAGCACATCCCTCAACTGCATTAGAACTTCAAAATTCTGACGCTGAGATTGGACTTTAAGATGGCTAGATTTACCTTGTTCAAATCATTTAAAAAAAATTACTGAAGTCTAGGTTCTAGTCTAGAAAGAGATGGTGAACTGGGACAGTGGGGCTGGTTAGAATAGAGAAAACAATTATCTATCAACCATCTCCACAACTTAAGATGCTAAAGCATACTTGAACTGCTTATTTTCTAGCGACAATTTTAGTTCACCAGTCTCGTTTCCTGCTCTTTAAGGCTTCATTTTGTGCCTGAGCATCTCTATTACTTTCCATGTTATATTTAATGCGATCACTTGTTTAATGCGATGACTTTTTGGATTGAGCAATACATTGCATATCTTTGAAGCATTTTTGTACAAAAAAATATCTCATTTTTTATGGCTTAGCATCTCAGGCCAATGGGTCAGAGAGGAAGATCTAGCCAAGGCTTTGAAGTTACATTCAAAACAACTTGTCAGACTTTAAGATTTTTGAAGAAGAGAAGCTAGTAACCAGAGATCATCGAAAAGAGGTCAGTTAAAGCATTGAAGTGCATATGCTGGTAGTCAATTCTACATAGAAATTTTCTTGCTTTTTGTCACTTTGGATTTTCACATATAGCTGTTTTATATAACTTATGATTTGTCTGTTGTCACATTTGAGTCTTCATTGTGGTACTCTTAGATTCAAAATAGTGGAAGTGACGAGAGATGTCATGCAATTCTAGGCTCCTTTCTTTCTTTTTTCTTTCCCTGTATCTACTCTTTTTTTAGGTAGTCAGATTCTGCAAAGCATTTTCTAATAAACTTTTATGCTTTTAAATGCTTTTCTATCAGTTTTTTGTGATGCACATGATGCATGTTTATCATGATGACCAACACATGTTTAGTTTGTTTCTTTAGTATACTCGTTAATGTTATTTACTCTAAGGAGTAAGGGTGCCATTTCAAACAATAGAAATGATGATTACAGCCATTTCATGCTCTATGTTCTCATGAAAACTAGACCACGTAAAATAAGTTCTCTCTTGTAAAATACTAAAATCTGACCCAAGTAATGCTTTTCCTGCAACTATTCATTCATGCAAGTATTGCCTGGATATCCAACAATGTCGACAACGAGGAAGCCTTTATCTTGATCATTCCCGAATCTTTAGGGTTGCCCATATGAATCCCTTTTCTCCCGTCAACTTGATTTAGGGCTACTTCAACTACTAAACTAACATCTATCATATCCTTTTTGAAGCTACCTAGTCTATATACCTTACCCCTAGTCTACCTCAATCACTTCCACCCTCCTAATTGATAATTTGCCAACATCCCTTCTTATTTAGAACCAGTTGCATTGTCTACATTTATGGTTATTTTTTATTTTAGTGAAATAGGCATCTCCAAATTTTTTTATTATTAACAGTGTATTACAAAAAATAGCATGTATAAGTTGTTCAATCTTTGGAGATGTTTTCACATTGCCATTTTAATTATTTCCTACTTTATCCTTTTAAGTAGAAGAAACAATCTCGGACGTCCCGTTATACAGATCAGTACATGTTGCTTATGTAACAAGAGCCTCGGATACACTTAGCGTGCTTTGAGCTAGATAATGTAATCCAATTAAAGCATCTCTAAGCTCTTGAGTTTTCAAAACTTGTCCTATGTTCAAATGTTGTGTCTTTGCATCGAAAATAAAAACACGAAACCAAGTGTAATAACTTCCTGAAAGTTGAAATATCTTTTTGCGGTCAATATCAGAACTGATATGGGATCTGATGTCCTATTGGTAAAGCAACGGTGAATTTATTCTGGTTTAGTTTTTCTTGGTAGATTTTCTGTGTTATTCCTGGTTGCCTATTCCTGTGATTTGTTTGGCATCCCAAGGCAGTTAATTTTTGCTATTCTTGTAAATTCATGCAAATGCTTACGCTTTGGTTGTTATGGTGCTGAATTTTGCTTTGTCTAGAATTTGAATGATCAAATTTGTCAATGTTCCAGCACTAATTAATTTCTTGAGTAACTTCTTCAATTGTATTCACATCTTTGTAGAGTGCCAAAGGTGCAAAGATATACAGTGCAGCAGTTGCTGCCACTGCTGATCAAAAGATAACTAAAGAGGGCGAAGAAAAAATGAAGATGCATACCCATTCCTATTGCTGTTTGGATTATGCCCAGGTCAATTTCTTATGTAATGTTGTGTTAACTGCTTATGTATGCATTTCTTGAATTCTTCCTTTTATTCTCTGTATTCTCATGGCTCTACAGATGTTTATGCCTTTATGGTGGCATTCAGATTTTGCTGCAGCACAGGAGTATTTCGTGAGCATATAACCAAGAAAATATTATATAAACAAATGGATTTTTTCCTGTAAATGGCAGTGCACTGTATGCTACAAGGAAGCACAAATTTTCCTCCTGTAAATGGCACTGTGCTGTATGCTACAAGGAAGCATAAATTTTCCTTTTAAGAGAAAAGCTATACTTAGCAGGGATATCCGTGAATTTCTTATTGATTCTTTATTTATTCCCTATATTCAACTTTCTCTTGGTCATGGATTTATTTTGTACATCAATGCATTATTAAGAGTTTCTCAGTCACCTCTGACCTAGAAGTTTTCTTGCCATCAAGGCTCTATAAGGCGGGCATGGTAGCATACTACCAGCTGGGCACCTAGTGCGAAACATGTATGGTTGTAAGCATTTCCTAAGAGGTGGAATGATTTAAGTTAAGAAAGAAGATAGTGCCATAGAGGGAGAAAGAAGAATAGACTGGAGTAGCACCGGAAACATGTGCAGATTATTGCATCTACCTTATTTATCAGTCATATGATAGCTGATGTATGAAGAATTGTTTTTGTATGTTGACATTAGTAACTAGACATACTTCGTTACATTGTTTTCCAAAATTAAAATTGACAATGCTAGTGGCTAGGAAATGAATCTGAAGAAGGAAACCAACTTGAGAAATTATAATCCTTATTTACTTTTATGAGAGGAGTAGATTTTTAACTATGGACTTGTGATATCCACTTTGCAACTATATCTTTTTGAGAATTTATGGGCTCCAAGTCCACAAAGAATCATCAGTGTGTAATCCACTCACCTTACTTGGAAAAAGGGTAAAAATTTCCAGCATTGCTGGAGGAAGCGTCTGGATTTTACTTCAGAGATAGGTAGTCTTTGGATGCATAAACTGGTGTTGCAACTTGATTGCAGCGGAAAACCTAAAAAAAAATGTTTGAGCACAAAGAATCATGAAAAACCTCTGTAGAGTTGGGCCACTTGAGATGGTCAATTGGTAATAGCCTGAGAACTTTGACCATGAAAGCACCCGTAACCCATTAACATTCATGTTTATGATGATTCTCTTCTATTATGTTTGTGCCAATATATTTGTTGATTATCCATAAAGGAATCCTTTCTTTTATATTGAAGCTTGTCTTACAAATATTTTGCTACAGATATATGATGTTGTTAGGTACAGAATACACAGAATGAAGAAAAAGCTGAAGGATGAGCTAGACAACAGGAATACTGTCCAAGAATATGTATGCCCTAACTGTGGGAGGAGGTATTTTAATTTTCTATTTGTGAAGCTGAATTTCAAGATATGTCTTCTTATTGATAAATGTACGACATTTTGTATGCTCAGATTTTCAGCTTTTGACGCACTTCAACTTGTGAGCCCAAATGATGAATATTTTCACTGTGAAAATTGCAATGGTGAACTTGTTGCTGTGAGTGATAAGCTTGCTGCTGAAGAAATGGGAGATGGGGATGAAAATGTGAGAAGGCGGCGGCAAGAAAAGATGAAGGACATGCTTCAGAAGATTGAGGTTTGAGCATATAGTGCAACTTTTGTTTTAATTTGGTCTTCCAATATGTTCCAATATGTGTCCTTGCTTTTATTATTTATTTATGCAGATAAATCGAATTACTAATCCTCTGTTAACGTAGGTCATGAAACCTGTATGCTTTGTTACACCATGGTAGTTACTTATTGCTATGAACGGTACTAGCGGCTGCTTATTTTCTAGCGACAATTTTAGTTCACCAGTCTCGTTTCCTGCTCTTTAAGGCTTCATTTTGTGCCTGAGCATCTCTATTACTTTCCATGTTATATTTAATGCGATCACTTGTTTAATGCGATGACTTTTTGGATTGAGCAATACATTGCATATCTTTGAAGCATTTTTGTACAAAAAAATATCTCATTTTTTATGGCTTAGCATCTCAGGCGTCAATGGGTCAGAGAGGAAGATCTAGCCAAGGCTTTGAAGTTACATTCAAAACAACTTCGTCGTACTTTAAGATTTTTTGAAGAAGAGAAGCTAGTAACCAGAGATCATCGAAAAGAGGTCAGTTAAAGCATTGAAGTGCATATGCTGGTAGTCAATTCTACATAGAAATTTTCTTGCTTTTTGTCACTTTGGATTTTCACATGTAGCTGTTTTATATAACTTATGTTTTGTCTGTTGTCACATTTGAGTCTTCATTGTGGTACTCTTAGATTCAAAATAGTGGAAGTGACGAGAGAGATGTCATGCAATTCTAGGCTCCTTTCTTTCTTTTTTTCTTTCCCTGTATCTACTCTTTTTTTTAGGTAGTCAGATTCTGCAAAGCATTTTCTAATAAACTTTTGCGTTTTAAATGCTTTTCTATCAGGTTTTTTTTTGTGATGCACATGATGCATGTTTATCATGATGACCAACACATGTTTAGTTTGTTTCTTTAGTATACTCGTTAATGTTATTTACTCTAAGGAGTAAGGGTGCCATTCAAACAATAGAAATGATGAGTACAGCCATTTCATGCTCTATGTTCTCATGAAAACTAGACCACGTAAAATAAGTTCTCTCTTGTAAAATACTAAAATCTGACCCAAGTAATGCTTTTCCTGCAACTATTCATTCATGCAAGTATTGCCTGGATATCCAACAATGTCGACAACGAGGAAGCCTTTATCCTGATCATTCCGAATCTTTAGGGTTGCCCATATGAATCCCTTTTCTCCCGTCAACTTGATTTAGGGCTACTTCAACTACTAAACTAACATCTATCATATCCTTTTGAAGCTACCCAGTCTATATACCTTACCCTAGTCTACCTCAATCACTTCCACCCTCCTAATTGATAATTTGCCAACATCCCTTCTTATTTAGAACCAGTTGCATTGTCTGCATTTATGGTTATTTTTTATTTTAGTGAAATAGGCATCTCCAAATTTTTTTATTATTAACAGTGTATTACAAAAAATAGCATGTATAAGTTGTTCAATCTTTGGAGACGTTTTCACATTGCCGCTTTTAATTATTTCCTACTTTATCCTTTTAAGTAGAAGAAACAATCTCGGACGTCCCGTTATACAGATCAGTACATGTTGCTTATGTAACAAGAGCCTCGGATACACTTAGCGTGCTTTGAGCTAGATAATGTGATCCAATTAAAGCATCTCTAAGCTCTTGAGTTTTCAAAACTTGTCCTATGTTCAAATGTTGTGTCTTTGCATCGAAAATAAAAACAAGAAACCAAGTGTAATAACTTCCTGAAAGTTGAAATATCTTTTTGCGGTCAATATCAGAACTGATATGGGATCTGATGTCCTATTGGTAAAGCAACAGTGAATTTATTCTGGTTTAGTTTTTCTTGGTAGATTTTCTGTGTTATTCCTGGTTGCCTATTCCTGTGATTTGTTTGGCATCCCAAGGCAGTTAATTTTTGCTATTCTTGTAAATTCATGCAAATGCTTACGCTTTGGTTGTTATGGTGCTGAATTTTGCTTTGTCTAGAATTTGAATGATCAAATTTGTCAATGTTCCAGCACTAATTAATTTCTTGAGTAACTTCTTCAATTGCATTCACATCTTTGTAGAGTGCCAAAGGTGCAAAGATATACAGTGCAGCAGTTGCTGCCACTGCTGATCAAAAGATAACTAAAGAGGGCGAAGAAAAAATGAAGATGCATACCCATTCCTATTGCTGTTTGGATTATGCCCAGGTCAATTTCTTATGTAATGTTGTATTAACTGCTTATGTATGCATTTCTTGAATTCTTCCTTTTATTCTCTGTATTCTCATGGCTCTAGAGATGTTTATGCCTTTATGGTGGCATTCAGATTTTGCTGCAGCACAGGAGTATTTCGTGAGCATATAACCAAGAAAATATTATATAAACAAATGGATTTTTTCCTGTAAATGGCAGTGCACTGTATGCTACAAGGAAGCACAAATTTTCCTCCTGTAAATGGCACTGTGCTGTATGCTACAAGGAAGCACAAATTTTCCTTTTAAGAGAAAAGCTATACTTAGCAGGGATATCCGTGAATTTCTTATTGATTCTTTATTTATTCCCTATATTCAACTTTCTCTTGGTCATGGATTTATTTTGTACATCAATGCATTATTAAGAGTTTCTCAGTCACCTCTGACCTAGAAGTTTTCTTGCCATCAAGGCTCTATTAGGCGGGCATGGTAGCATACTACCAGCTGGGCACCTAGTGCGAAACATGTATGGTTGTAAGCATTTCCTAAGAGGTGGAATGATTTAAGTTAAGAAAGAAGATAGTGCCATAGAGGGAGAAAGAAGAATAGACTGGAGTAGCACCGGAAACATGTGCAGATTATTGCATCTACCTTATTTATCAGTCATATGATAGCTGATGTATGAAGAATTGTTTTTGTATGTTGACATTAGTAACTAGACATACTTCGTTACATTGTTTTCCAAAATTAAAATTGACAATGCTAGTGGCTAGGAAATGAATCTGAAGAAGGAAACCAACTTGAGAAATTATAATCCTTATTTACTTTTATGAGAGGAGTAGATTTTTAACTATGGACTTGTGATATCCACTTTGCAACTATATCTTTTTGAGAATTTATGGGCTCCAAGTCCACAAAGAATCATCAGTGTGTAATCCACTCACCTTACTTGGAAAAAGGGTAAAATTTCCAGCATTGCTGGAGGAAGCGCCTGGATTTTACTTCAGAGATAGGTAGTCTTTGGATGCATAAACTGGTGTTGCAACTTGATTGCAGCGGAAAACCTAAAAAAAAATGTTTGAGCACAAAGAATCATGAAAAACCTCTGTAGAGTTGGGCCACTTGAGATGGTCAATTGGTAATAGCCTGAGAACTTTGACCATGAAAGCACCCGTAACCCATTAACATTCATGTTTATGATGATTCTCTTCTATTATGTTTGTGCCAATTTATTTGTTGATTATCCATAAAGGAATCCTTTCTTTTATATTGAAGCTTGTCTTACAAATATTTTGCTACAGATATATGATGTTGTTAGGTACAGAATACACAGAATGAAGAAAAAGCTGAAGGATGAGCTAGACAACAGGAATACTGTCCAAGAATATGTATGCCCTAACTGTGGGAGGAGGTATTTTAATTTTCTATTTGTGAAGCTGAATTTCAAGATATGTCTTCTTATTGATAAATGTACGACATTTTGTATGCTCAGATTTTCAGCTTTTGGCACTTCAACTTGTGAGCCCAAATGATGAATATTTTCACTGTGAAAATTGCAATGGTGAACTTGTTGCTGTGAGTGATAAGCTTGCTGCTGAAGAAATGGGAGATGGGGATGAAAATGTGAGAAGGCGGCGGCAAGAAAAGATGAAGGACATGCTTCAGAAGATTGAGGTTTGAGCATATAGTGCAACTTTTGTTTTAATTTGGTCTTCCAATATGTTCCAATATGTGTCCTTGCTTTTATTATTTATTTATGCAGATAAATCGAATTACTAATCCTCTGTTAACGTAGGTCATGAAACCTGTATGCTTTGTTACACCATGGTAGTTACTTATTGCTGCGGAACGAAGTACTAGCGGCTGCTTATTTTCTTGGTCTCGTAATTAAAATCTGGGAAGCAACTTATGACTTGACCTTAATCCTACCATATCCAACTTACTAAAATTTTGGTTTCCAGGATATGTTTCATTTGACTGATGAATATGAGTTAAGCACCAGAGATATGCAAAATGTACAGGCTAGGTATGCATATCGCGGACGGGGCTGTTGGGTCTCTACTGCAGGAGTCTTTTGGAAGTTAGTGTCAAAAGTTCCTGCCATTACCTCCTCCACCCTGCGTGCTTCATGGGCATAGCACTTGAAGCATGCAAGTGTATTTTCTTTAAATCCGCTTTAAATTCTTGGCGGGTGCAATTTGAACCAGGTTGCTCTGATATTCGGCGTCCCAGCCAAAGCTCCTTGCCACGACACCTGAACTCCAAAGTTTGGGTGAGTGTTGAGGGTTATAGAGGGTGTTTGGGGCGGCTTATTTTTTGGTCAAACTAGCTTTTAAGCTAGCTTTTTCATTTCTACTTATTTGGTAAAATACAAAATAAGTTAGCTTATAAGTCACATTTTAAAAAGCTGGTATATCTTAGCTTTTGAAAAACTAACTTATAAGCTCACCTAAATAAGCTAGGTTTGACCAAACAAATTACTATACTACCCAAACAATTTTTATAATATTTTTATCATAAAAGTCAAAAGCCACTAAAAGCTAACATAACGTATAAGCTTCAAAAAATAAGCCTTCCCAAACACCCTCATAATTTTGAATTGAAACAATTAGCAATTAGAAATTTTCCTCATGTTTAACAAAACCTTTAACATATTCATCCAGCTTATAGTAGATTTTTAACTATGGACTTGTGATATCCACTTTGCAACTATATCTTTTGAGAATTTATGGGCTCCAAGTCCACAAAGAATCATCAGTGTGTAATCCACTCACCTTACTTGGAAAAAGGGTAAAATTTCCAGCATTGCTGGAGGAAGCGCCTGGATTTTACTTCAGAGATAGGTAGTCTTTGGATGCATAAACTGGTGTTGCAACTTGATTGCAGCGGAAAACCTAAAAAAATGTTTGAGCACAAAGAATCATGAAAAACCTCTGTAGAGTTGGGCCACTTGAGATGGTCAATTGGTAATAGCCTGAGAACTTTGACCATGAAAGCACCCGTAACCCATTAACATTCATGTTTATGATGATTCTCTTCTATTATGTTTGTGCCAATTTATTTGTTGATTATCCATAAAGGAATCCTTTCTTTTATATTGAAGCTTGTCTTACAAATATTTTGCTACAGATATATGATGTTGTTAGGTACAGAATACACAGAATGAAGAAAAAGCTGAAGGATGAGCTAGACAACAGGAATACTGTCCAAGAATATGTATGCCCTAACTGTGGGAGGAGGTATTTTAATTTTCTATTTGTGAAGCTGAATTTCAAGATATGTCTTCTTATTGATAAATGTCGACATTTTGTATGCTCAGATTTTCAGCTTTTGACGCACTTCAACTTGTGAGCCCAAATGATGAATATTTTCACTGTGAAAATTGCAATGGTGAACTTGTTGCTGTGAGTGATAAGCTTGCTGCTGAAGAAATGGGAGATGGGGATGAAAATGTGAGAAGGCGGCGGCAAGAAAAGATGAAGGACATGCTTCAGAAGATTGAGGTTTGAGCATATAGTGCAACTTTTGTTTTAATTTGGTCTTCCAATATGTTCCAATATGTGTCCTTGCTTTTATTATTTATTTATGCAGATAAATCGAATTACTAATCCTCTGTTAACGTAGGTCATGAAACCTGTATGCTTTGTTACACCATGGTAGTTACTTATTGCTGCGGAACGAAGTACTAGCGGCTGCTTATTTTCTTGGTCTCGTAATTAAAATCTGGGAAGCAACTTATGACTTGACCTTAATCCTACCATATCCAACTTACTAAAATTTTGGTTTCCAGGATATGTTTCATTTGACTGATGAATATGAGTTAAGCACCAGAGATATGCAAAATGTACAGGCTAGGTATGCATATCGCGGACGGGGCTGTTGGGTCTCTACTGCAGGAGTCTTTTGGAAGTTAGTGTCAAAAGTTCCTGCCATTACCTCCTCCACCCTCGTGCTTCATGGGCATAGCACTTGAAGCATGCAAGTGTATTTTCTTTAAATCCGCTTTAAATTCTTGGCGGGTGCAATTTGAACCAGGTTGCTCGATATTGTCCCGACCAAAGCTCCTTGCCACGACACCTAAACTCCAAAGTTTGGGTGAGTGTTGAGGGTTATAGAGGGTGTTTGGGCGGCTTATTTTTTGGTCAAACTAGCTTTTAAGCTAGCTTTTTCATTTCTACTTATTTGGTAAAATACAAAATAAATTAGCTTATAAGTCACATTTTAAAAAGCGGTATATCTTAGCTTTTGAAAAACTAACTTATAAGCTCACCTAAATAAGCTAGGTTTGACCAAACAAATTACTATACTACCCAAACAATTTTGATAATATTTTTATCATAAAAGTCAAAAGCCACTAAAAGCTAACATAGCATTATAAGCTTCAAAAATAAGCCTTCCCAAACACCCTCATAATTTTGAATTGAAACAATTAGCAATTAGAAATATTCTTCATGTTTAACAAAACCTTTAACATATTCATCCAGCTTATAGTTGATTTGTAACTTTGATCTTTTTCTTTTCAATGTAAAGTATATAGTTAGGATTTATGAGGAGCACATATGCTTAGGTAAGCTGGAAAGTGGTTCACACGGTCAGTGCAGGTGAGCAACAATGGTCAATCGGTGTATCAGCCAAAGCCACATAATATTTTCTGGCAGACCGGCACCCGAGGAGAAACCAACATGTCTGGGGCAATCCATTTTACATTATATATTTGATTTAATTTTTTTATATTTGTCATCATCCTGTCTACATACTTGATGTATCCTTTTCTCCTAGCTTTCTCGATGTTATTTATGCATTGTTGATGCTGAGTAAATACCAAAATTTTGGACTTAGGGAAAGAAAATAAAAGGAGGCCTTGGGAGAAAAAGATAGCAGTTCCTTGGGTTTCTTCCTATCTTGGGAGATATGGCCTGAACAATTTCACATTATTTTTTAAAAGTTTTAGAGTTCTAATTTAAGTATGTGTCTAAAATTAAATAATGAGATGGTCTTGCGGAATAAACGGCCCAAACAATTTAACATAATGGACAAATTTTCATTTTAGACCCTATTAGGATTTTATTTGTAAAAAACGACATGTTTGACATTTATTTATCATTTTCGACCTAGTTTCAGCCACCTAGCTGAAACTGGGTCGAAAATGGCGAAGATAGGTGGAAAAACTTCACGGGAATTAAATTCCCGTGAAGTTTAGTGTCTCATTTGGTGCGCTAATGAGACACTAAACTTCACGGAATTAAATTCTGTGAAGTTTGGTTGCCTCTTCATTAGGCACAGTAATGAGACACTAAACTTCACGGAATTTAATTCCCGTGAAGTTGCGCTAGCAACCGGACTGCAACATCACTTGGTGAGCAAAGCTCCCCAAATATCTCCCTCATCACGGTACTCACGGGGCCTACAGCAGCAGCAGGTCCATTGCTGCTGCCATTGCTCTTCTTGACAAGCTTGAGGCAAGTGTTGTGGCAAGCATCGATGACATAGCGAAGGAACTCGTGCGCGTCCTCCTGCCGCCCCACCGGAAGTGTTCGTGACAGTGATGCACTTCTAGATCTTGGCGGCGAATCGGCGACTAGAGATCCCTCAGGGATAAAGATCTCGCGATCTGGCTCCAAGATGCGAAGGGGCACTCCTTGTCCCGATTCGCGACCAGAGACTTGCCTGGGAAAAGAAAGAAAGAGAAAAACAATCACGAAGCCCTAGAATCAGCGATTAGGGTTTGGCAAAAATCAAAGAAACGCAACAAAACCCTAGGTTGGGGCATACAGAGGAGGAGTCTTTGGAAGTTAGTGTCAAAAGTTCCTGCCATTACCTCCTCCACCCTGGTTTCATGGGCATAGCACTTGAAGCATGCAAGTGTATTTTCTTTAAATCCGCTTTAAATTCTTGGCGGTGCAATTTGAACCAGGTTGCTCGATATTCTGGCGTCCAGCCTAAAGCTCCCTGCCACGACACCTGAACTCCAAAGTTTGGGTGAGTGTTGAGGGTTATAGAGGGTGTTTTAGCGGCTTATTTTTTGGTCAAACTAGCTTTTAAGCTAGCTTTTTCATTTCTACTTGTTTGGTAAAATACAAAATAAGTTAGCTTATAAGTCACATTTTAAAAAGCTGGTATATCTTAGCTTTTGAAAAACTAACTTATAAGCTCACCTAAGTAAGCTAGGTTTGACCAAACAAATTACTATACTACCCAAACAATTTTGATAATATTTTTATCATAAAAGTCAAAAGCCACTAAAAGCTAACATAACGTATAAGCTTCAAAAAATAAGCCTTCCCAAACACCCTCATAATTTTGAATTGAAACAATTAGCAATTAGAAATATTCTTCATGTTTAACAAAAACCTTTAACATATTCATCCAGCTTATAGTTGATTTGTAACTTTGATCTTTTTCTTTTCAATGTAAAGTATATAATTAGGATTTATGAGGAGCACATATGCTTAGGTAAGTTGGAAAGTGGTTCACATGGTCAGTGCAGGTGAGCAACAATGGTCAATCGGTGTATCAGCCAAAGCCACATAATATTTTCTGGCAGACTGGCACCCGAGGAGAAACCAACATGTCTGGGGCAATCCATTTTACATTATATATTTGATTTAATTTTTTTATATTTGTCATCATCCTGTCTACATACTTGAGGTATCCTTTTCTCCTAGCTTTCTCGATGTTATTTATGCATTGTTGATGCTGAGTAAATACCAAAATTTTGGACTTAGGGAAAGAAAATAAAAGGAGGCCTTGGGAGAAAAAGATAGCAGTTCCTTGGGTTTCTTCCTATCTTGGGAGATATGGCTGAACAATTTCACATTATTTTTAAAAGTTTTAGAGTTCTAATTTAAGTATGTGTCTAAAATTAAATAATGAGATGGTCTTATGGAATAAACGGCCCAAACAATTTAACATAATGGACAAATTTTCATTTTAGACCCTATTAGGATTTTATTTGTAAAAACGACATGTTTGACATTTATTTATCATTTTCACCTAGTTTCACCACCTAGTCAAACCGGCCTAAAATGGCTAAGATAGGAAAAACTTCACGGAATTCAATTCCAAATTCCCGTGAAGTTTAGTGTCTCATTTGGTATGCTAATGAGACACTAAACTTCACGGGAATTCAATTCCCGTGAAGTTTGGAGGCAACTTCACGGGAATTCAATTCCAAATTCCCGTGAAGTTGCAGTTAGCAACCGGACCTGCAACATCACTTGGCTGAGCAAAGCTCCCCCAAATATCTCCCTCATCACAGTACTCCTGGGGCCTACAGCAGCAGCAGCAGGTCCATTGCTGCTGCCATTGCTCTTCTTGACGAGCTTGAGGCAAGTGTTGTGGCAAGCATCGATGACATAGCGAAGGAACTCGTGCGCGTCCTCCTGCCGGCCCCACCGGAAGTGTTCGGCGAACAGAGTGATGCACTTCTAGATCTTGGCCGGCGAATCGACGACTAGAGATCCCTCCAGGGATAAAGATCTCGCGATCTGGCGCTCCAAGATGCAGAAGGGGCACTCCTTGTCCCGATTCGCGACCAGAGACTTGCCTGGGAAAAGAAAGAAAGAGAAAAACAATCACGAAGCCCTAGAATCAGCGATTAGGGTTTGGCAAAAATCAAAGAAACGCAACAAAAACCCTAGGTTGGGGGCATACAGAGGGAGGAGTGCTGGAAGGAGAGGGAGAACTGGGCGAGGGGAGGGGTGTAGGTTAAGCACTTCGGGCTCCAAACTTCACGGGAATTAAATTCCTGTGAAGTTTGGTTGCCTCTTCATTAGGCACGGTAATGAGACACTAAACTTCACGGAATTAAATTCTGTGAAGTTTGGTTGCCTCTTCATTAGGCACAGTAATGAGACACTAAACTTCACGGGAATTAAATTCTGTGAAGTTTGGTTGCCTCTTCATTAGGCACAGTAATGAGACACTAAACTTCACGGAATTAAATTCTGTGAAGTTTGGTTGCTCTTCATTAGGCACAGTAATGAGACACTAAACTTCACGGAATTAAATTCTGTGAAGTTTGGTTGCTCTTCATTAGGCACAGTAATGAGACACTAAACTTCACGGAATTAAATTCTGTGAAGTTTGGTTGCTCTTCATTAGGCACAGTAATGAGACACTAAACTTCACGGAATTAAATTCTGTGAAGTTTGGTTGCCTCTTCATTAGGCACAGTAATGAGACACTAAACTTCACGGAATTAAATTCTGTGAAGTTTGGTTGCCTCTTCATTAGGCACAGTAATGAGACACTAAACTTCACGGGAATTAAATTCTGTGAAGTTTGGTTGCTCTTCATTAGGCACAGTAATGAGACACTAAACTTCACGGAATTAAATTCTGTGAAGTTTGGTTGCTCTTCATTAGGCACAGTAATGAGACACTAAACTTCACGGAATTAAATTCTGTGAAGTTTGGTTGCCTCTTCATTAGGCACAGTAATGAGACACTAAACTTCACGGAATTAAATTCTGTGAAGTTTGGTTGCTCTTCATTAGGCACAGTAATGAGACACTAAACTTCACGGGAATTAAATTCTGTGAAGTTTGGTTGCCTCTTCATTAGGCACAGTAATGAGACACTAAACTTCACGGAATTAAATTCTGTGAAGTTTGGTTGCTCTTCATTAGGCACAGTAATGAGACACTAAACTTCACGGAATTAAATTCTGTGAAGTTTGGTTGCTCTTCATTAGGCACAGTAATGAGACACTAAACTTCACGGAATTAAATTCTGTGAAGTTTGGTTGCTCTTCATTAGGCACAGTAATGAGACACTAAACTTCACGGAATTAAATTCTGTGAAGTTTGGTTGCCTCTTCATTAGGCACAGTAATGAGACACTAAACTTCACGGAATTAAATTCTGTGAAGTTTGGTTGCTCTTCATTAGGCACAGTAATGAGACACTAAACTTCACGGAATTAAATTCTGTGAAGTTTGGTTGCCTCTTCATTAGGCACAGTAATGAGACACTAAACTTCACGGAATTAAATTCTGTGAAGTTTGGTTGCTCTTCATTAGGCACAGTAATGAGACACTAAACTTCACGGAATTAAATTCTGTGAAGTTTGGTTGCTCTTCATTAGGCACAGTAATGAGACACTAAACTTCACGGAATTAAATTCTGTGAAGTTTGGTTGCCTCTTCATTAGGCACAGTAATGAGACACTAAACTTCACGGAATTAAATTCTGTGAAGTTTGGTTGCTCTTCATTAGGCACAGTAATGAGACACTAAACTTCACGGAATTAAATTCTGTGAAGTTTGGTTGCCTCTTCATTAGGCACAGTAATGAGACACTAAACTTCACGGAATTAAATTCTGTGAAGTTTGGTTGCTCTTCATTAGGCACAGTAATGAGACACTAAACTTCACGGAATTAAATTCTGTGAAGTTTGGTTGCCTCTTCATTAGGCACAGTAATGAGACACTAAACTTCACGGAATTAAATTCTGTGAAGTTTGGTTGCTCTTCATTAGGCACAGTAATGAGACACTAAACTTCACGGAATTAAATTCTGTGAAGTTTGGTTGCCTCTTCATTAGGCACAGTAATGAGACACTAAACTTCACGGAATTAAATTCTGTGAAGTTTGGTTGCTCTTCATTAGGCACAGTAATGAGACACTAAACTTCACGGAATTAAATTCTGTGAAGTTTGGTTGCCTCTTCATTAGGCACAGTAATGAGACACTAAACTTCACGGAATTAAATTCTGTGAAGTTTGGTTGCCTCTTCATTAGGCACAGTAATGAGACACTAAACTTCACGGAATTAAATTCTGTGAAGTTTGGTTGCTCTTCATTAGGCACAGTAATGAGACACTAAACTTCACGGAATTAAATTCTGTGAAGTTTGGTTGCTCTTCATTAGGCACAGTAATGAGACACTAAACTTCACGGAATTAAATTCTGTGAAGTTTGGTTGCTCTTCATTAGGCACAGTAATGAGACACTAAACTTCACGGAATTAAATTCTGTGAAGTTTGGTTGCTCTTCATTAGGCACAGTAATGAGACACTAAACTTCACGGAATTAAATTCTGTGAAGTTTGGTTGCTCTTCATTAGGCACAGTAATGAGACACTAAACTTCACGGAATTAAATTCTGTGAAGTTTGGTTGCTCTTCATTAGGCACAGTAATGAGACACTAAACTTCACGGAATTAAATTCTGTGAAGTTTGGTTGCCTCTTCATTAGGCACAGTAATGAGACACTAAACTTCACGGGAATTAAATTCTGTGAAGTTTGGTTGCTCTTCATTAGGCACAGTAATGAGACACTAAACTTCACGGGAATTAAATTCTGTGAAGTTTGGTTGCTCTTCATTAGGCACAGTAATGAGACACTAAACTTCACGGAATTAAATTCTGTGAAGTTTGGTTGCTCTTCATTAGGCACAGTAATGAGACACTAAACTTCACGGAATTAAATTCTGTGAAGTTTGGTTGCTCTTCATTAGGCACAGTAATGAGACACTAAACTTCACGGAATTAAATTCTGTGAAGTTTGGTTGCTCTTCATTAGGCACAGTAATGAGACACTAAACTTCACGGAATTAAATTCTGTGAAGTTTGGTTGCCTCTTCATTAGGCACAGTAATGAGACACTAAACTTCACGGGAATTAAATTCTGTGAAGTTTGGTTGCTCTTCATTAGGCACAGTAATGAGACACTAAACTTCACGGAATTAAATTCTGTGAAGTTTGGTTGCCTCTTCATTAGGCACAGTAATGAGACACTAAACTTCACGGAATTAAATTCTGTGAAGTTTGGTTGCTCTTCATTAGGCACAGTAATGAGACACTAAACTTCACGGAATTAAATTCTGTGAAGTTTGGTTGCCTCTTCATTAGGCACAGTAATGAGACACTAAACTTCACGGAATTAAATTCTGTGAAGTTTGGTTGCTCTTCATTAGGCACAGTAATGAGACACTAAACTTCACGGAATTAAATTCTGTGAAGTTTGGTTGCTCTTCATTAGGCACAGTAATGAGACACTAAACTTCACGGGAATTAAATTCTGTGAAGTTTGGTTGCCTCTTCATTAGGCACAGTAATGAGACACTAAACTTCACGGGAATTAAATTCTGTGAAGTTTGGTTGCTCTTCATTAGGCACAGTAATGAGACACTAAACTTCACGGAATTAAATTCTGTGAAGTTTGGTTGCTCTTCATTAGGCACAGTAATGAGACACTAAACTTCACGGAATTAAATTCTGTGAAGTTTGGTTGCCTCTTCATTAGGCACAGTAATGAGACACTAAACTTCACGGAATTAAATTCTGTGAAGTTTGGTTGCTCTTCATTAGGCACAGTAATGAGACACTAAACTTCACGGAATTAAATTCTGTGAAGTTTGGTTGCTCTTCATTAGGCACAGTAATGAGACACTAAACTTCACGGAATTAAATTCTGTGAAGTTTGGTTGCTCTTCATTAGGCACAGTAATGAGACACTAAACTTCACGGAATTAAATTCTGTGAAGTTTGGTTGCCTCTTCATTAGGCACAGTAATGAGACACTAAACTTCACGGAATTAAATTCTGTGAAGTTTGGTTGCTCTTCATTAGGCACAGTAATGAGACACTAAACTTCACGGAATTAAATTCTGTGAAGTTTGGTTGCTCTTCATTAGGCACAGTAATGAGACACTAAACTTCACGGAATTAAATTCTGTGAAGTTTGGTTGCTCTTCATTAGGCACAGTAATGAGACACTAAACTTCACGGAATTAAATTCTGTGAAGTTTGGTTGCTCTTCATTAGGCACAGTAATGAGACACTAAACTTCACGGAATTAAATTCTGTGAAGTTTGGTTGCTCTTCATTAGGCACAGTAATGAGACACTAAACTTCACGGAATTAAATTCTGTGAAGTTTGGTTGCTCTTCATTAGGCACAGTAATGAGACACTAAACTTCACGGAATTAAATTCTGTGAAGTTTGGTTGCTCTTCATTAGGCACAGTAATGAGACACTAAACTTCACGGAATTAAATTCTGTGAAGTTTGGTTGCCTCTTCATTAGGCACAGTAATGAGACACTAAACTTCACGGAATTAAATTCTGTGAAGTTTGGTTGCTCTTCATTAGGCACAGTAATGAGACACTAAACTTCACGGAATTAAATTCTGTGAAGTTTGGTTGCTCTTCATTAGGCACAGTAATGAGACACTAAACTTCACGGAATTAAATTCTGTGAAGTTTGGTTGCTCTTCATTAGGCACAGTAATGAGACACTAAACTTCACGGGAATTAAATTCTGTGAAGTTTGGTTGCTCTTCATTAGGCACAGTAATGAGACACTAAACTTCACGGAATTAAATTCTGTGAAGTTTGGTTGCTCTTCATTAGGCACAGTAATGAGACACTAAACTTCACGGAATTAAATTCTGTGAAGTTTGGTTGCTCTTCATTAGGCACAGTAATGAGACACTAAACTTCACGGAATTAAATTCTGTGAAGTTTGGTTGCTCTTCATTAGGCACAGTAATGAGACACTAAACTTCACGGAATTAAATTCTGTGAAGTTTGGTTGCCTCTTCATTAGGCACAGTAATGAGACACTAAACTTCACGGGAATTAAATTCTGTGAAGTTTAGTGTCTCATTTGGTATGCTAATGAGACACTAAACTTCACGGGAATTTAATTCGCGGAAGTTTGAGGCAACTTCACCGAATTCAATTCCAAATTCCGTGAAGTTGCGCTAGCAACCGGACTGCAACATCACTTGGTGAGCAAAGCTCCCCAAATATCTCCCTCATCACGGTACTCACGGGGCCTACAGCAGCAGCAGCAGGTCCATTGCTGCTGCCATTGCTCTTCTTGACAAGCTTGAGGCAAGTGTTGTGGCAAGCATCGATGACATAGCGAAGGAACTCGTGCGCGTCCTCCTGCCGCCCCACCGGAAGTGTTCGTGACAGTGATGCACTTCTAGATCTTGGCCGGCGAATCGACGACTGAGATCCCTCCAGGGATAAAGATCTCGCGATCTGGCTCAAAGATGCGAAGGGCACTCCTTGTCCCGATTCGCGACCAGAGACTTGCCTGGAAAAGAAAGAAAGAGAAAACAATCACGGCCCTAGAATCAGCGATTAGGGTTTGGCAAAAATCAAAGAAACGCAACAAAACCCTAGGTTGGGGCATACAGAGGGAGGAGTCTTTGGAAGGAGAGGCGAGGGAGGGTGTAGGTTAAGCACTTCGGGCTCCAAACTTCACGGGAATTAAATTCCTGTGAAGTTTGGTTGCCTCTTCATTAGGCACAGTAATGAGACACTAAACTTCACGGGAATTTAATTCCCGTGAAGTTTTTCCACCTATCTTCGCCATTTTCGACCCGGTTTCAGCCAGGTGGCTGAAACTAGGTCGAAAATGGCAAATAAATATCAAATAGGTCGTTTTTTACAAATAAAACCCTAATAGGGTCTAAAATGAAAATTTGTCCTAACATAATCTACCTTATCAACAAGTATGGAACAATAATCAAACAATTATTTTATTAGTCGGTTAGTGTTCTTAACATGGATGTTTTCTAAGCAGCTTAACATTTCAAGATATGTCTTCTTATTGATAAATGTACGACATTTTGTATGCTCAGATTTTCAGCTTTTGACGACTTCAACTTGTGAGCCCAAATGATGAATATTTTCACTGTGAAAATTGCAATGGTGAACTTGTTGCTGTGAGTGATAAGCTTGCTGCTGAAGAAATGGGAGATGGGGATGAAAATGTGAGAAGGCGGCAAGAAAAGATGAAGGACATGCTTCAGAAGATTGAGGTTTGAGCATATAGTGCAACTTTTGTTTTAATTTGGTCTTCCAATATGTTCCAATATGTGTCCTTGCTTTTATTATTTATTTATGCAGATAAATCAATTACTAATCCTCTGTTAACGAGGTCATGAAACCTGTATGCTTTGTTACACCATGGTAGTTACTTATTGCTGAACGGTACTAGCGGCTGCTTATTTTCTTGGTCTCGTAATTAAAATCTGGGAAGCAACTTATGACTTGACCTTAATCCTACCATATCCAACTTACTAAAATTTTGGTTTCCAGGATATGTTTCATTTGACTGATGAATATGAGTTAAGCACCAGAGATATGCAAAATGTACAGGTTAGGTATGCCTATCGCGGACGGGCTGTTGGGTCTCTACTGCAGGAGTCTTTTGGAAGTTAGTGTCAAAAGTTCCTGCCATTACCTCCACCCCGCGTTTCATGGGCATAGCACTTGAAGCATGCAAGTGTATTTTCTTTAAATCCGCTTTAAATTCTTGGCGGGTGCAATTTGAACCAGGTTGCTCGATATTCTGGCGCCCCGCCAAAGCTCCTGCCACGACACCTGAACTCCAAAGTTTGGGTGAGTGTTGAGGGTTATAGAGGGTGTTTGGGGCGCTTATTTTTTGGTCAAACTAGCTTTTAAGCTAGCTTTTTCATTTCTACTTATTTGGTAAAATACAAAATAAATTAGCTTATAAGTCACATTTTAAAAGCTGGTATATCTTAGCTTTTGAAAACTAACTTATAAGCTCACCTAAATAAGCTAGGTTTGACCAAACAAATTACTATACTACCCAAACAATTTTGATAATATTTTTATCATAAAAGTCAAAAGCCACTAAAAGCTAACATAACGATAAGCTTCAAAAATAAGCCTTCCCAAACACCCTCATAATTTTGAATTGAAACAATTAGCAATTAGAAATATTCTTCATGTTTAACAAAACCTTTAACATATTCATCCAGCTTATAGTTGATTTGTAACTTTGATCTTTTTCTTTTCAATGTAAAGTATATAATTAGGATTTATGAGGAGCACATATGCTTAGGTAAGTTGGAAAGTGGTTCACATGGTCAGT
Source organism: Asparagus setaceus (assembly GCA_012295165.1). NCBI lineage: Eukaryota > Viridiplantae > Streptophyta > Magnoliopsida > Asparagales > Asparagaceae > Asparagus > Asparagus setaceus. The sequence continues at coordinate 32,570,659 of CM022701.1, forward strand.
GCAGTGAGCAACAATGGTCAATCTGTAGTATGCCAAAGCCACATAATATTTTCTGGCAGACCGGCACCGAGGAGAAACCAACATGTCTGGGGCAATCCATTTTACATTATATATTTGATTTAATTTTTTATATTTGTCATCATCCTGTCTACATACTTGAGGTATCCTTTTCTCCTAGCTTTCTCGATGTTATTTATGCATTGTTGATGCTGAGTAAATACCAAAATTTTGGACTTAGGGAAAGAAAATAAAAGGAGGCCTTGGGAGAAAAAGATAGCAGTTCCTTGGGTTTCTTCCTATCTTGGGAGATATGGCTGAACAATTTCACATTATTTTTAAAAAGTTTTAGAGTTCTAATTTAAGTATGTGTCTAAAATTAAATAATGAGATGGTCTTGGAATAAACGGCCCAAACAATTTAACATAATGGACAAATTTTCATTTTAGACCCTATTAGGATTTTATTTGTAAAAACGACATGTTTGACATTTATTTATCATTTTTCACCTAGTTTCACCACCTAGTCAAACCGGCCTAAAATGGCTAATGGAACTTCATCGAATTAAATTCCTGAAGTTTAGTGTCTCATTTGGTATGCTAATGAGACACTAAACTCACGGAATTCAATTCGCGGAAGTTGAGGACTTCACGAATTCACCAATTTGAAGTTGCGCTAGCAACCGGACTGCGAACATCACTGGGTGAGCAAAGCTCCCCAAATATCTCCCTCATCACATTCTCGGCCTACAGCAGCAGCAGCAGGTCCATTGCTGCGCCATTGCTCTTCTTGACAAGCAGGAGTGTTGTGGCAAGCATCGATGACATAGCGAAGGAACTCGCGGCGTCCTCCCGCCCCACCGAAGTGTTCGGCTAACGAGTGATGCACTTCTAGATCTTGGCCGGCGAATCGACGACGAGATCCCTCCGGGATAAAGATCTCGATCTGGCTCCAAGATGCGTAAGGGCACTCCTTGTCCCGATTCGCGACCAGAGACTTGCCTGGGAAAAGAAAGAAAGAGAAAACAATCACGAAGCCCTAGAATCAGCGATTAGGGTTTGGCAAAATCAAAAACGCAACAAAACCCTAGGTTGGGGCATACAGAGGGAGGAGGCCGGAAGGAGAGGGAGAATCGGGCGAGGGAGGGTGTAGGTTAAGCACTGGCTCCAAACTTCACGGAATTAAATCTGTGAAGTTTGGTTGCCTCTTCATTAGGCACAGTAATGAGACACTAAACTTCACGGGAATTTAATTCCCGTGAAGTTTTTCCATCTATTCGCCATTTCGACCGGTTTCAGCGGTGGTGAAACTAGGTCTAAAATGGCAAATAAATATCAAATAGGTCGTTTTACAAATAAAACCCTAATAGGGTCTAAAATGAAAATTTGTCCTAACATAATCTACCTTATCAACAAGTATATATATATATATATATATATATATATATATATATATATATATATATATATATATATATATATATATATATATATATATATATATATATATATATATATATATATATATATATATATATATATATATATATATATATATATATATATATATATATATATATATATATATATATATATATATATATATATATATATATATATATATATATATATAGAGAGAGAGAGAGAGAGAGAGAGAGAGGGGTATATAATCCACCCCATTTTGATCGCCATGTTTTAAGATCTATATAAAAATAGCACTTTCATGACATTTGTCTATGCATGGTATTCAGAAGAGGGGGAGGGAGAGAGGGGGCTTCAAAGAAGTGTATTTTTCTGTGCGCTATAAGGTTACAATCAGTCTCGTTCATTGGTGCCTTACAATACATGCTTTATGAGTTTTTTATAATATGATTGTTTGTGATGTTTATGCCAAGTCTTGTCTTATTTGCCATTTAATGACAATCTCATAAGTTCTTTCACCAAGCTGCTTCGTATCATCAAATCATATAGTGAATAGTATGCATGATGTCAAACAGTATGATGCATTTATTTGTACTAGTATGTCATATACGGCATTGCATGTGATGCATAACACAGTTAGAGATTAACATATGTTATTAAATTAGTTTTAATGTTAAATTTATAATTTAAATTATAAGTTTTAGGGTTATCTCAAAACATCAAAGCTTTAGGATCCACTCTAATATAGTATCCTATAAAGAAATTGACTACCAAAGAGTCCTTATGGTCCAAACTCTACAGTTTGTAACGTAGTGGTTTGCTTTAGATTATAAATTTAAGGATAGTTTAGCGTTATCTAATTTCTTATATTGCTAAATTGAGTACACATCATTTTCATTTAACCCTCAATATCTTGTAATTAAACTTTCCTATTGACTCTTCATCTCTTCAAATAATTTGATTATCCATCCTCCTATATTTTTCTAGAAGTTACTCTTTAGTGCTCATTTTCTCCTTTCATGGGAGCCCAAATCAAAATAGTTAGCTACTACATTAGCACCTTGTACATAATTTGTACAACATTAGACACAGTTCTATGGTATGACTACAACCAAGTTCTCTATTCTTCTAAACAAAGAACACGAAGAAATTATTGGTCAAATATGTCTCATATTTAACTTAATCAAGGCAAAATTGTATCTTTCTACATGCATATAGAGGCCTTTGCATAATATAATATTGGTTAGTTGCTCTAAAACATTATCCTTCATCATATTATTGCATATGCCTAACTATATTTTGAGCTGAATAGTAATTATGTAAAACAAAATTAAGAATAAGTGGTTAACCCAAAATACAATTTCATGGGAACCCAAAAGTCCTCACAAGATAACTAACATGATAATTAGTGCTTAACCAAAAACATAATTTCAAGGGAACCTAATAGTCATTAGAACCACACAAACTTTAATACTTACAGTTATTGAGGATTATTAAAATTGAGAGGGTATAAAAGGAAATCAAAAGTTTTAACATAGCAATCCTCTTTTTTAGTAGTATAGATTTAGCTGAACTTCTTTGTTCATTGTTGGTAATCTGGAGCGAGTCAATTTTACATGCTTAAGGTACTTGTACATTACATATCAGTGAGAAAGTATGGAAGTTAGGAGCATCATGGATTTTCTTTTTCAGCATTTACAGCAGAATGGGCCGGAATACATTTAGTATTTGGTTTGTCTTTTGGGCCAAATAATTAGACCACTAAATTTGGCAGGTTGAAGTTGCTTTATCTGGTGTTGAAGCAAAAGACGAGAGGGCTGTGGCTGATACTAAACCTACATCCGTGAAAGTTTTACCTCCATGGATGATCAAACAAGGAATGAATCTTTCAAAGGAACAGCGTGGAGAAGTCAAGACTGAGCTTAGCACTGGTCAAATGTCACAACCTGATGATGAGAAGAAAGCAAAAGCTGAATCTGAAGACGAAAAGAGTTTCCAGGCTAGTGGAATAGTCTTTCATAATTTTCACAAAATTCCGATATTGTATAGTTCATGAGATTTGAAGTTGTGCTTTGATTTGAAATTCTGTAGGATGAGTATGTCAAGGCTTACTATGCTGCTCTAGTGCAGCGGCAGGAAGAACAAGCAGCAGCATCCAAGAGAGCACAGCAGGCAGAAAACAATGGCACATCTACTTCTTACCTCTCAAATGTTGTTTCTGAAGCACCATCTGAGCGTCAAGTTGGCATGAAAGCAAAAAGAGAGGATGATGATGATGTTGAATGGGAAGAGGCCCCTCCTGCAGGTAATCGACTAACTGTTGAACCACTCTCTTATTCTAAATTATTTCTTGCTTGTCTTACAGTTAATGCCTGAGGTGCCTATTCGCGTGGAACGTTCAGTATGCATTTCTTAACACATGAGTTAAAACATGTTTTCTCTAACCAGAGTTTTCAAGAATCTTTTGTGAACTATCTCCTGAAGTGGCTTCTTTCACTAGTTGCATATTCAATTTTATCTGTATACAATGTTTCTGGACTTTGTTCTCTGTAAATACTCTCCAATTGTTTAATCAGAGTTTACCGGTCTGCTTTTCACAAATATTGGCTTCAAAATGAACTTGCAATTACCTTCAACTAGTATTTTACCCGTGCTAGGCACGGCTAGTGTTACTCTGTGAATCATTGTAACTCTCTCTTGCAATAATCATTAATCAACCTGGTGTTGTACATATTTTACTTTGAAAAACAAATTTTAAATTGAAAATACAAATTTAAAAAAAAAACTGTATTTCATTGTTACACAACTTGTTTTTCAACACCCTATTAATATAAACTAGTTATATGTGTTATCATAATGCAAATGAACTGGTGACTATAAATGACCGATATTTAAAGACTTCATACTGTCATATCTCTAATAGCAAACCAAAATGATACATAATCATATTGAAAGTTTCTTAAACATCATCCCAGGCAAAGAAAAATAAAAGTAAAGGTAATTGAAGTATATGGGGATGGTTGTCCTACTTGTTCTCCTCCAATGCCAAGAACATCGCTAATGCTCTATGTCTTTCCTTGTTCTCCAATTTCCTTTTGTCAGAACCACAAGAAACAACATTAGCATCTTGTTGAAGTTGTTTCATTGTCCATATCATTGGCTATTTCCTTATGTAGAATTGATAGTAGAAATCCCCAAAACAATCTTTGATGCCTATCTAGTAGTACGACACCGGCGATGATATACCTGATACCTTATTACAGACACAAAGAAATTTGTAAAATGCGAGGATACGGGGACACGGATGCTCACACATACAATTATACATACATTGATTAAAAATTGAATGAAAATATGATTGTTTGTGATGTTTATGCCAAGTCTTGTCTTATTTGCCATTTAATGACAATCTCATAAGTTCTTTCACCAAGCTGCCGATCATCAAATCATATAGTGAATAGTATGCATGATGTCAAACAGTATGATGCATTTATTTGTACTAGTATGTCATACGTGCATTGCATGTGATGCATAACACAGTTAGAGATTAACATATGTTATTAAATTAGTTTTAATGTTAAATTTATAATTTAAATTATAAGTTTTAGGGGTTATCTCAAAACATCAAAGCTTTAGGGATCCACTCTAATATAGTATCGATAAGTTTTCTATAAAGAAATTGACTACCAAAGAGTCCTTATGGTCCAAACTCTACAGTTTGTAATGAGTGGTTTGCTTTAGATTATAAATTTAAGGATATTTTAGCGTTATCTAATTTCTTATATTGCTAAATTGAGTACACATCATTTTCATTTAACCCTCAATATCTTGTAATTAAACTTTCCTATTGACTCTTCATCTCTTCAAATAATTTGATTATCCATCCTCCTATATTTTTCTAGAAGTTACTCTTTAGTGCTCATTTTCTCCTTTCATGGGAGCCCAAATCAAAATAGTTAGCTACTACATTAGCACACTGTACATAATTTGTACAACATTAGACACAGTTCTATGGTATGACTACAACCAAGTTCTCTATTCTTCTAAACAAAGAACACGAAGAAATTATTGGTCAAATATGTCTCATATTTAACTTAATCAAGGCAAAATTGTATCTTTCTACATGCATATAGAGGCCTTTGCATAATATAATATTGGTTAGTTGCTCTAAAACATTATCCTTCATCATATTATTGCATATGCCTAACTATATTTTGAGCTGAATAGTAATTATGTAAAACAAAATTAAGAATAAGTGGTTAACCCAAAATACAATTTCATGGGAACCCAAAAGTCCTCACAAGATAACTAACATGATAATTAGTGCTTAACCAAAACATAATTTCAAGGGAACCTAATAGTCATTAGAACCACACAAACTTTAATACTTACAGTTATTGAGGATTATTAAAATTGAGAGGGTATAAAAGGAAATCAAAAGTTTTAACATAGCAATCCTCTTTTTAGTAGTATAGATTTAGCTGAACTTCTTTGTTCATTGTTGGTAATCTGAGTCAATTTTACATGCTTAAGGTACTTGTACATTACATATCAGTGAGAAAGTATGGAAGTTAGGAGCATCATGGATTTTCTTTTTCAGCATTTACAGCAGAATGGGCCGAATACATTTAGTATTTGGTTTGTCTTTTGGGCCAAATAATTAGACCACTAAATTTGGCAGGTTGAAGTTGCTTTATCTGGTGTTGAAGCAAAAAAGAGAGGGCTGTGGCTGATACTAAACCTACATCCGTGAAAGTTTTACCTCCATGGATGATCAAACAAGGAATGAATCTTTCAAAGGAACAGCGTGGAGAAGTCAAGACTGAGCTTAGCACTGGTCAAATGTCACAACCTGATGATGAGAAGAAAGCAAAAGCTGAATCTGAAGGCGAAAAGAGTTTCCAGGCTAGTGGAATAGTCTTTCATAATTTTCACAAAATTCGATATTGTATAGTTCATGAGATTTGAAGTTGTGCTTTGATTTGAAATTCTGTAGGATGAGTATGTCAAGGCTTACTATGCTGCTCTAGTGCAGCGGCAGGAAGAACAAGCAGCAGCATCCAAGAGAGCACAGCAGGCAGAAAACAATGGCACATCTACTTCTTACCTCTCAAATGTTGTTTCTGAAGCACCATCTGAGCCAAGTTGGCATGAAAGCAAAAAGAGAGGATGATGATGATGTTGAATGGGAAGAGGCCCTCCTGCAGGTAATCGACTAACTGTTGAACCACTCTCTTATTCTAAATTATTTCTTGCTTGTCTTACAGTTAATGCCTGAGGTGCCTATTCGTGGAACGTTCAGTATGCATTTCTTAACACATGAGTTAAAACATGTTTTCTCTAACCAGAGTTTTCAAGAATCTTTTGTGAACTATCTCCTGAAGTGGCTTCTTTCACTAGTTGCATATTCAATTTTATCTGTATACAATGTTTCTGGACTTTGTTCTCTGTAAATACTCTCCAATTGTTTAATCAGAGTTTACCGGTCTGCTTTTCACAAATATTGGCTACAAAATGAACTTGCAATTACCTTCAACTAGTATTTTATTGCTAGGTACTACGCTAGTGTTACTCTGTGAATCATTGTAACTCTCTCTTGCAATAATCATTAATCAACCTGGTGTTGTACATATTTTACTTTGAAAAACAAATTTTAAATTGAAAATACAAATTAAAAAAACTGTATTTCATTGTTACACAACTTGTTTTTCAACACCCTATTAATATAAACTAGTTATATGTGTTATCATAATGCAAATGAAGTGGTGACTATAAATGACCGATATTTAAAGACTTCATACTGTCATATCTCTAATAGCAAACCAAAATGATACATAATCATATTGAAAGTTTCTTAAACATCATCCCAGGCAAAGAAAAATAAAAGTAAAGGTAATTGAAGTATATGGGGATGGTTGTCCTACTTGTTCTCCTCCAATGCCAAGAACATCGCTAATGCTCTATGTCTTTCCTTGTTCTCCAATTTCCTTTTGTCAGAACCACAAGAAACAACATTAGCATCTTGTTGAAGTTGTTTCATTGTCCATATCATTGGCTATTTCCCTTATGTAGAATTGATAGTAGAAATCCCTAAAACAATCTTTGATGCCTATCTAGGTAGCACGGACACGGATATAGACACGGATATGGACACGAAACACAGCAAATTTGTAAAATGCAGGATACGGGGACACGGATGCTCACACATACAATTATACATACGTGATTAAAAATTGAATGAAAATATCAATAACATTTGTATGTTTCTTTCTATTATCAATAACAATTAAGAATCTAGTTAAATCAAACTAAGAATAAGGTTGTTAACAACAAAAGTTTAGTTTTGACTACATGGGATAATACGATGGGTGTTTTTCAAATATTTAAATCACGAGTTTCAGTTTTCGGGTTAAAAAACCAATTGGTTTTGAATCTGATATTACTAGATAAACTAGTTTAGGGTATAAGTAATGGAGAAATCAGGTTTTTCTTTGAACCACGTGTCCATGGTGTGTCCGCGGAGAGTTTGTGTCCGTCTCACCGTGTTCGTGTTACCTAGATGCCTATCCATTCATGGGTGAGTGCTTCAAGTTTTTCCTTTGCATATTACTCAATTTCGTCTTCATCTCCTGAAAGGTTCCATATTTGTCACTCTTCCTTTGGAATGTAAAAGATGTTGTAATTAGAAAATTAATTTTTTGTAACAATGTGTAATAATTTATTAAACTTAGTTAACTTTTTTTTCCTTTCAGATTTTCAATTGTCTAAATTTCTATACTTACCCTCCTCATTTGATTTCTGGAAGAAAACTCCTTGTTGAATCTCCTCATCTTGTAAACTTTTGTCCTTGCTATAAATCTAATTCGAATTTGTAGATAATTATGATCTATGGACAACCTTATTTTATGGGAGAAGGCTTACATTATGGATGAACTGTATGCCTCAGTTGTGAATGATCCTCGTTACCGCCTTTTGTACAATTCCGCAACGCCCAAAAAAAGGGGGGAAAAGAATCTATACAAAATTTGGTCAATTGAAACGATTAAAAGTTTAAAATGCGGTAAAAGGAAAGAAAAAAGAAATTTTTATTTGCTTCTTTAATCTCGAGGGTCACTTCGAAAAATTCCCAAAAAGGAACCTTGGATTTCATATGGATGCTTCACTCAACAGCGGATATAGCACCTCTACATTAAGATGAAGTGAGACTGACAATTAAAAAAAATTCTAAACTTAAACCCCCAACTCTAGCAATATAATTTAGGAAATATTGAGAGGCGACATATGGTCGATATGCTTGAGATGCCCTAACTTATAGCAATATAATCAATGTTGTAAAAGGTGGCTTAGGCGGATGCCTAGGCATAGGCGGAGCGTCGACCGCCTAGATTTGCCGAGCTGCTGGCCTAGGCTTAGGCTTGGCTAGGTAGCCGCTTTGCCGCCTAGCTTTGTGAACAAAAAAAGAAAAAAAAAGAAAAAAACATAATTAACCCAGCCCGAAACTGAACCCGAACCCATAACCCGAATCCGAACCCATTTCATAATTCTTAACCTAAAAGTAACAACCCTATCTCTCACGAATTGTCCCGCCGCCTCCTCTTCTCAGAATCTCAATCTCCCCCCGCCTCCAACTCTTGTACCGCCTCCTCTCTCGCCGCTCCTCTCCCGCCGCTCCTCTCCCGCCGGCTCTTCTCCTGCCACCTCTTCCTCTCCCGCCGCTCCTCTCCAGCCACCTCATCCTCTCCTTGTGCCCAGCCTCTCCATGACTCCTCCTGCTGACTCACACTCCAGGTTTGTTGACCCCAGAAATTTGGGATTTTTGTGTTATATATATCCTCAACTTTATAAATTAGAGGCCTCTTGACTTTTCAAAATCATATGCTAAATTGTTGAAAAATTACATGAAATGTAAATTTTAGATTACAAGGTCCAAAGATGTAATATGTTTATTGTATCTTGTTGTGCTTGTCCCTCATACCATTGTATCAAGATAAGTTTTCTATAAAGAAATTGACTACCAAAGAGTCCTTATGGTCCAAACTCTACAGTTTGTGCGAGTGGTTTGCTTTAGATTATAAATTTAAGGATATTTTAGCGTTATCTAATTTCTTATATTGCTAAATTGAGTACACATCATTTTCATTTAACCCTCAATATCTTGTAATTAAACTTTCCTATTGACTCTTCATCTCTTCAAATAATTTGATTATCCATCCTCCTATATTTTTCTAGAAGTTACTCTTTAGTGCTCATTTTCTCCTTTCATGGGAGCCCAAATCAAAATAGTTAGCTACTACATTAGCACACCGTACATAATTTGTACAACATTAGACACAGTTCTATGGTATGACTACAACCAAGTTCTCTATTCTTCTAAACAAAGAACACGAAGAAATTATTGGTCAAATATGTCTCATATTTAACTTAATCAAGGCAAAATTGTATCTTTCTACATGCATATAGAGGCCTTTGCATAATATAATATTGGTTAGTTGCTCTAAAACATTATCCTTCATCATATTATTGCATATGCCTAACTATATTTTGAGCTGAATAGTAATTATGTAAAACAAAATTAAGAATAAGTGGTTAACCCAAAATACAATTTCATGGGAACCCAAAAGTCCTCACAAGATAACTAACATGATAATTAGTGCTTAACCAAAACATAATTTCAAGGGAACCTAATAGTCATTAGAACCACACAAACTTTAATACTTACAGTTATTGAGGATTATTAAAATTGAGAGGGTATAAAAGGAAATCAAAAGTTTTAACATAGCAATCCTCTTTTTAGTAGTATAGATTTAGCTGAACTTCTTTGTTCATTGTTGGTAATCTGGAGCTAGTCAATTTTACATGCTTAAGGTACTTGTACATTACATATCAGTGAGAAAGTATGGAAGTTAGGAGCATCATGGATTTTCTTTTTCAGCATTTACAGCAGAATGGGCCGGAATACATTTAGTATTTGGTTTGTCTTTTGGGCCAAATAATTAGACCACTAAATTTGGCAGGTTGAAGTTGCTTTATCTGGTGTTGAAGCAAAAGACGAGAGGGCTGTGGCTGATACTAAACCTACATCCGTGAAAGTTTTACCTCCATGGATGATCAAACAAGGAATGAATCTTTCAAAGGAACAGCGTGGAGAAGTCAAGACTGAGCTTAGCACTGATCAAATGTCACAACCTGATGATGAGAAGAAAGCAAAAGCTGAATCTGAAGACGAAAAGAGTTTCCAGGCTAGTGGAATAGTCTTTCATAATTTTCACAAAATTCCGATATTGTATAGTTCATGAGATTTGAAGTTGTGCTTTGATTTGAAATTCTGTAGGATGAGTATGTCAAGGCTTACTACGCTGCTCTAGTGCAGCGGCAGGAAGAACAAGCAGCAGCATCCAAGAGAGCACAGCAGGCAGAAAACAATGGCACATCTACTTCTTACCTCTCAAATGTTGTTTCTGAAGCACCATCTGAGCGTCAAGTTGGCATGAAAGCAAAAAGAGAGGATGATGATGATGTTGAATGGGAAGAGGCCCCTCCTGCAGGTAATCGACTAACTGTTGAACCACTCTCTTATTCTAAATTATTTCTTGCTTGTCTTACAGTTAATGTCTGAGGTGCCTATTCGCGTGGAACGTTCAGTATGCATTTCTTAACACATGAGTTAAAACATGTTTTCTCTAACCAGAGTTTTCAAGAATCTTTTGTGAACTATCTCATGAAGTGGCTTCTTTCACTAGTTGCATATTCAATTTTATCTGTATACAATGTTTCTGGACTTCGTTCTCTGTAAATACTCTCCAATTGTTTAATCAGAGTTTACCGGTCTGCTTTTCACAAATATTGGCTTCAAAATGAACTTGCAATTACCTTCAACTAGTATTTTACCCGTGCTAGGCACGGCTAGTGTTACTCTGTGAATCATTGTAACTCTCTTGCAATAATCATTAATCAACCTGGTGTTGTACATATTTTACTTTGAAAAACAAATTTTAAATTGAAAATACAAATTAAAAATAGGCAAGCGCTGGTAGAGGCCACTGGCTCGAGCGCCTAGTCCGCAAGCGTCTTCGTAACATTGAATATAATTTAGGAACAATTAAGAGGCTGACATATGATCGATGTAATTATTGAAGAAATAACTTTTGAATTGTAATATAATGAATTGTTCTACTTAACGTTGATATATTGAATGGTTCTACTTCATGCTCATATAATCTAAACAAAATATTGTGTCCATGATTAGATGAATATCAATAATTAGATGAATATCGATAACCATGAATGAGGTTAAAAATCAAGCTTGATGTTAAAATTAAATAGTATATCTAAGAACACTAAAACCTTAGAAACATTTACCCTTTTACGCACCTTTCTCCTCCTTTTCCCCAAAATCTTTAAATTTCCTTGATAATGCATAGACAAACCATCTCAAAAATAAAAGAACAAAACACCGATATAAAAATGCTTCTTGATCCATTAGGATAAATATGAACGAAATAGAGAATTATGATGACCATGATATAGCATACAACTCTGAGTCTATGACTAAAAATTAAAAAGAAACAATGAGGAAATATGTAAATGTGACTTATCAAAATAGATGCCAATAGAGAGGAACAAATAAATCAGTAGTACTCTACCCATATTTTGTTTTCAAAAAATTTCATAGCATTTTTAGCAAAGCAACTATCCTCAGACTACAAAAATAGTCCGGACTATTAATCATAACTCACATTATATTGGTACCATTTTGCCCAATGCAATGAATTAAAGTAACATGCATAAGGAATAAATATTGGTCATTCATTCTTTCTAGCCACATTGTAGAAAAATACAAAAAGAAAGAAATAGAAAAAGAGATTCTCCATTTACATCATGTAGAGGATAATTAACAATTCCTATCGAAATCTCTAGAGAATTCTAAACAAATTTAAAGAGATTAGGTTCCTCTTTCAACATCTCAAATAAAATCAAAATCTCTGCAACCTGAACTAATTATGAAAGAAAAAAGGAATATATGAAGGAAAAGAGGGGAAAACTCACCTTTGAATGCTTGAGAAAGAGAACTTGAGTTTTGCAGGGAGATGGGAGAGGAGGAGCTGATCATTGTTTGTCGAGGGAAGGAGGAGAACAATCATTATTGGGGCTTAGAGAGGATTTTCTTTTTGTCATACATGATCTTTATTGTTATGTTGGGCCTTAAAGAGAAGAGTTTGAATGTGGGCCTTTTTTGAAATTCAAATTCAAATTTTATTTTTTTTATTGTATTTGCTATAGTGTTTTTGTCTTAGAGGGGGGAATTTGAACGCAGAATGTATCTTTGAGATGAGTTGAAAATTCGTTAAGGTAATAAGGAGGGGCCCAGGGTGTTTTACGATAGATGTATATTTAGTACATTTTCATACCTGTACGAAGTTATTTTATACGAAAGTGGAGCAAGTTGGATTTATGGGATGTTTAATACGGCGTATATGAGGACAAATATGTGTAAAATGGAAATTTTAATGTTCATAAGAGGGTTTTCCTTTAGATATGGAGTAGTTGATGAGCAACAATAAACTTTTTAGAGAATTTGGACAAGTATTTTTGTACATTTCAAGTAATCAACTTCTGAAGAGTATAAAAAGAAGCTCGAACTGTGGATGAGTAACGGACATGCATATAATTTCTATTATCATGAGGTCCAATGTTAATCATTGTGCTTAAACCTTCAGAATATCGTTCTTCTATTGTAATTGGTCTGGCAAAAGCTCGACAAAAGGGAAAAACTTAACATTCTTGTTCATTCCTAGGATGAGATCGATTTTAAGAATTGATAGTAGAAATCCCCAAAACAATCTTTGATGCCTATCTAGGTAGCACGGACACCGATATAGACACGGATATGGACCTAGAACCTGACAAATTTGTAAAATGAGGATCTGGGGACACGGATGCTCACACATACAATTATACATAATTGATTAAAAATTGAATGAAAATATCAATAACATTTGTATGTTTCTTTCTATTATCAATAACAATTAAGAATCTAGTTAAATCAAACTAAGAATAAGGTTGTTAACAACAAAAGTTTAGTTTTGACTACATGGGATAATACGATGGGTGTTTTTCAAATATTTAAATCCGAGTTTCAGTTTGGTTAAAACCAATTGGTTTTGAATCGATATTACTAGATAAACTAGTTTAGGGTATAAGTAATGGAGAAATCGGGTTTTCTTTGAACCACGTGTCCATGGTGTGTCCGCGGAGAGTTTGTGTCCGATCTCACCGTGTTCGTGTTACCTAGATGCCTATCCATTCATGGGTGAGTGCTTCAAGTTTTTCCTTTGCATATTACTCAATTTCGTCTTCATCTCACGAAAGGTTCCATATTTGTCACTCTTCCTTTGGAATGTAAAAGATGTTGTAATTAGAAAATTAATTTTTGTAACAATGTGTAATAATTTATTAAACTTAGTTAACTTTTTTTCCTTTCAGATTTTCAATTGTCTAAATTTTTATACTTACCCTCCTCATTTGATTTACGGAAAACTCCTTGTTGATTCTCCTCATCTTGTAAACTTTTGTCCTTGCTATAAATCTAATTGAATTTAGATAATTATGATCTATGGATAACCTTATTTTATGGGAGAAGGCTTACATTATGGATGAACTGTATGCCTCGGTTGTGAATGATCCTCGTTCACGCTTTTCACAATTCATAGCGCCAAAAAGGGGAAAAGAATCTATACAAAATTTGGTCAATTGAAACGATTAAAAGTTTAAAATGCGGTAAAAGGAAAGAAAAAGAAATTTTATTTGCTTCTTTAATCTCGAGGGTCACGAAAAATTCCCAAAAGGAACCTTGGATTTCATATGGATGCTTCACTCACAGTGGATATAGCACCTCTACATTAAGATGAAGTGAGTGACATTAAAAAAAAATTCTAAACTTAAACCCCAACTCTAGCAATATAATTTAGGAAATATTGAGAGCGACATATGCTCGATATGCTTGAGATGCCCTAACTTATAGCAATATAATCAATGTTGTAAAGCGGCTTAAGCGGATGCTAGAGCATAAGCGGAGCGTCGGCCGCCTAGATTTGGCAGGAGCCCGTCGATCCTGGGCGCTGGCTTATTGCCTAGGGCTAGATGGCCCGCTTAAGCGGTAGCTTTGTGAACAAAAAGAAAAAAAAAACATAATTAACCCGGCCGAACCCGAACCCATAACCCGAATCGAACCCATTTCATAATTCCCTTCTCTCCATTGTCCACCCTTCCTTCCACTCCCCTCTCCATCCACCCTCCACCCGCTCCTCAGCCACCCCTCCCCCCTCCGCCCCTTGCCTCCATTCCTCCTACATTTCCTCCAGGTTTGTTGAAAATTTGGGATTTTTGTGTTATATATATCCTCAACTTTATAAATTAGAGGCCTCTTGACTTTTCAAAATCATATGCTAAATTGTTGAAAAATTACATGAAATGTAAATTTTAGATTACAAGGTCCAAAGATGTAATATGTTTATTGTATCTTGTTGTGCTTGTCCCTCATACCATTGTTTTAACATTTTCATTATAAACTTTAATTTTGCATAATCCTGATACACTAGTTTCTTTGATATTATTTACTATTGCGGTGACTTGTTATATTGGACATGGTGATGTTTCTTAGTATTTGGTTACTATTTTGGCTATTTAGTATTTATACAAGGTTGATTATGGATCTAATTTTGTTATTTATATTTTTTGCAATTTTATATGAACTTAATACATATTTTTGTGAATTATTATAATTAAATAAATTAAAAATAGGCAAGCGCCTGGGCGCTAGGCCCGGCTCGACGCCTAGTCCGCTTAAGCGTCTACGTAATATTGAATATAATTTAGGAACAATTAAGAGCGACATATGATCGGATGTAATTATTGAAGAAATAACTTTTGAATTGTAATATAATGAATTGTTCTACTTAACGTTGATATAATGAATGGTTCTACTTCATGCTCATATAATCTAAACAAAATATTGTGTCCATGATTAGATGAATATCAATAATTAGATGAATATCGATAACCACATGAATGAGGTTAAAAATCAAGCTTGATGTTAACATTAAATAGTATATCTAAGAACACTAAAACCTTAGAAACATTTACCCTTTTCGCACCTTTCTCCTCCTTTTCCTCAAAATCTTTAAATTTCCTTGATAATGCATAGACAAACCATCTCAAAAATAAAAGAACAAAACACCGATATAAAAATGCTTCTTGATCCATTAGGATAAATATGAACGAAATAGAAATTATGATGACCATGATATAGCATACAACTACGAGTCTATGACTAAAAATTAAAAAGAAACAATGAGGAAATATGTAAATGTGACTTATCAAAATAGATGCCAATAGAGAGGAACAAATAAATCAGTAGTACTCTACCCATATTTTGTTTTCAAAAAGAATTTCATAGCATTTTTAGCAAAGCAACTATCACAGTACTACAAAAATAGTCCGGACTATTAATCATAACTCACATTATATTGGTACCATTTTGCCCAATGCAATGAATTAAAGTAACATGCATAAGGAATAAATATTGGTCATTCATTCTTTCTAGCCACATTGTAGAAAAATACAAAAAGAAAGAAATAGAAAAAGAGATTCTCCATTTACATCATGTAGAGGATAATTAACAATTCCTATCGAAATCTCTAGAGAATTCTAAACAAATTTAAAGAGATTAGGTTCCTCTTTCAACATCTCAAATAAAATCAAAATCTCACCTTTGAACTAATTATGAAAGAAAAAGGAATATATGAAGGAAAAGAGGGGAAAACTCACCTTTGAATGCTTGAGAAAGAGAACTTGAGTTTTCTGAGGGAGATGGGAGAGGAGGAGGCGATCATTGTTTGTCGAGGGAAGGAGGAGAACAATCATTATGGGGCTTAGAGAGGATTTTCTTTTGTCATACATGATCTTTATTGTTATGTTGGGCCTTAAAGAGAAGAATTTGAATGTGGGCCTTTTTGAAATTCAAATTCAAATTTTATTTTTTATTGTATTTGCTATAGTGTTTTTGTCTTAGAGGGGGGAATTTGGACGCAGAATGTATCTTTGAGATGAGTTGGAAATTCATTAAGGTAATAAGGAGGGGCCGAGGGTGTTTTACGATAGATGTATATTTAGTATATTTTCATACATGCAAGTTATTTTATACGAAAGTGGAGCAAGTTGGATTTATGGGATGTTTAATACGGCGTATATGAGGACAAATATGTGTAAAATGGAAATTTTAATGTTCATAAGAGGGTTTTCCTTTAGATATGGAGTAGTTGATGAGCAACAATAAACTTTTTAGAATTTGGACAAGTATTTTTGTACATTTCAAGTAATCAACTTCGAAGAGTATAAAAGAAGCTCGGCGTGGATGAGTAACGGACATGCATATAATTTCTATTATCATGAGGTCCAATGTTAATCATTGTGCTTAAACCTTCAGAATATCGTTCTTCTATTGTAATTGGTCTGGCAAAAGCTCGACAAAAGGGAAAAACTTAACATTTTTGTTCATTCCTAGGATGAGATCAGATTTTAAAAATCAGATATTAGAGAAATAGCGGATAGTCAAAATCCATATTGGATTGCAAATATTGAGAAAATATCGAGGATATGTAGTCAATGTTTTAAAAAGCGGCGCAATTGCGGTCGCAATTGCGTTTGTGGCACCCTGCCGCAACGATTTGACCATTAGTGGGTCATGAAATGCGGCTAGACCGCTTTTTGCTCGAAATTGCACTAAAATGCGCGTAAAAGCAGTTAAAAGCGAAAAGCGCTTTTAGTAAAAACCTGACTCAAAACACTACCTGAGCCCGACCCAATTAACTAAAACCCTAACCCTAACTCAATCTTCTCAACCTGGATCTTGATCTCCCTCTCCGCTTCTAGCCTCTCGAGTCTCGACGAGCCTCGCCGCCTCCCTCCACCATCTTCGCTGCCTCCTCTCTTCAACACCGTTGCCTCCTCCTGCTCTAATTCCTCATCTCCATCACCTCCTTTCTCTCATTTCTCTTCCTTAAAATCATCCTCTTCAAAGCTCAACGCCAACGCCACCTCTTCTCAGCTCTCCTCTCACCATTTCCTTTTGCCTTCACCCCTTGATGAGGCTTCAATAGCCGTCAAGGTTCAGCCCTTCACCACCAAATCGCCCTTCGTGGCAAGCCGGCGACCCTCAAGAGTTAGCGGCCGAAATCAGTTCTCCACCATCTCGACTTTGTAGCATTTGCATCAAGCTCAAGGTAATAATTTATTAAACTTAGTTAACTTTTTTTCCTTTCAGATTTTCAATTGTCTAAATTTTATACTTACCCTCCTCATTTGATTTACGGAAAACTCCTTGTTGATTCTCCTCATCTTGTAAACTTTTGTCCTTGCTATAAATCTAATTGAATTTAGATAATTATGATCTATGGATAACCTTATTTTATGGGAGAAGGCTTACATTATGGATGAACTGTATGCCTCGGTTGTGAATGATCCTCGTTCACGCTTTTCACAATTCATAGCGCCAAAAAGGGGAAAAGAATCTATACAAAATTTGGTCAATTGAAGCGATTAAAAGTTTAAAATGCGGTAAAAGGAAAGAAAAAGAAATTTTTATTTGCTTCTTTAATCTCGAGGGTCACGAAAAATTCCCAAAAGGAACCTTGGATTTCATATGGATGCTTCACTCACAGTGGATATAGCACCTCTACATTAAGATGAAGTGAGTGACATTAAAAAAAAATTCTAAACTTAAACCCCAACTCTAGCAATATAATTTAGGAAATATTGAGAGCGACATATGCTCGATATGCTTGAGATGCCCTAACTTATAGCAATATAATCAATGTTGTAAAGCGGCTTAAGCGGATGCTAGAGCATAAGCGGAGCGTCGGCCGCCTAGATTTGGCAGGAGCCCGTCGATCCTGGGCGCTGGCTTATTGCCTAGGGCTAGATGGCCCGCTTAAGCGGTAGCTTTGTGAACAAAAAGAAAAAAAAAACATAATTAACCCGGCCGAACCCGAACCCATAACCCGAATCGAACCCATTTCATAATTCCCTTCTCTCCATTGTCCACCCTTCCTTCCACTCCCCTCTCCATCCACCCTCCACCCGCTCCTCAGCCACCCCTCCCCCCTCCGCCCCTTGCCTCCATTCCTCCTACATTTCCTCCAGGTTTGTTGAAAATTTGGGATTTTTGTGTTATATATATCCTCAACTTTATAAATTAGAGGCCTCTTGACTTTTCAAAATCATATGCTAAATTGTTGAAAAATTACATGAAATGTAAATTTTAGATTACAAGGTCCAAAGATGTAATATGTTTTTGTATCTTGTTGTGCTTGTCCCTCATACCATTGTTTTAACATTTTCATTATAAACTTTAATTTTGCATAATCCTGATACACTAGTTTCTTTGATATTATTTACTATTGCGGTGACTTGTTATATTGGACATGGTGATGTTTCTTAGTATTTGGTTACTATTTTGGCTATTTAGTATCTATACAAGGTTGATTATGGATCTAATTTTGTTATTTATATTTTTTGCAATTTTATATGAACTTAATACATATTTTTGTGAATTATTATAATTAAATAAATTAAAAAATAGGCAAACGCCTAGGCGCTAGGCCCTGGCTCGAACGCCTAGTCCGCTTAGCGTCTTCTGTAATATTGAATATAATTTAGGAACAATTAAGAGGCGACATATGATCAGATGTAATTATTGAAGAAATAACTTTTGAATTGTAATATAATGAATTGTTCTACTTAACGTTGATATAATGAATGGTTCTACTTCATGCTCATATAATCTAAACAAAATATTGTGTCCATGATTAGATGAATATCAATAATTAGATGAATATCGATAACCACATGAATGAGGTTAAAAATCAAGCTTGATGTTAACATTAAATAGTATATCTAAGAACACTAAAACCTTAGAAACATTTACCCTTTTCGCACCTTTCTCCTCCTTTTCCTCAAAATCTTTAAATTTCCTTGATAATGCATAGACAAACCATCTCAAAAATAAAAGAACAAAACACCGATATAAAAATGCTTCTTGATCCATTAGGATAAATATGAACGAAATAGAAATTATGATGACCATGATATAGCATACAACTACAGTCTATGACTAAAAATTAAAAAGAAACAATGAGGAAATATGTAAATGTGACTTATCAAAATAGATGCCAATAGAGAGGAACAAATAAATCAGTAGTACTCTACCCATATTTTGTTTTCAAAAGAATTTCATAGCATTTTTAGCAAAGCAACTATCACAGTACTACAAAAATAGTCCGGACTATTAATCATAACTCACATTATATTGGTACCATTTTGCCCAATGCAATGAATTAAAGTAACATGCATAAGGAATAAATATTGGTCATTCATTCTTTCTAGCCACATTGTAGAAAAATACAAAAAGAAAGAAATAGAAAAAGAGATTCTCCATTTACATCATGTAGAGGATAATTAACAATTCTATCGAAATCTCTAGAGAATTCTAAACAAATTTAAAGAGATTAGGTTCCTCTTTCAACATCTCAAATAAAATCAAAATCTCTGCCTTTGAACTAATTATGAAAGAAAAAAGGAATATATGAAGGAAAGAGGGGAAAACTCACCTTTGAATGCTTGAGAAAGAGAACTTGAGTTTTCTGAGGGAGATGGGAGAGGAGGAGCGATCATTGTTTGTCGAGGGAAGGAGGAGAACAATCATTATGGGGCTTAGAGAGGATTTTCTTTGTCATACATGATCTTTATTGTTATGTTGGGCCTTAAAGAGAATTTGAATGTGGGCCTTTTTGAAATTCAAATTCAAATTTTATTTTTTATTGTATTTGCTATAGTGTTTTTGTCTTAGAGAATTTGAATGCAGAATGTATCTTTGAGATGAGTTGGAAATTCATTAAGGTAATAAGGAGGGGCCGGGGTGTTTTACGATAGATGTATATTTAGTATATTTTCATACACTGAAGTTATTTTATCTGAAAGTGGAGCAAGTTGGATTTATGGGATGTTTAATACAGTATATGAGGACAAATATGTGTAAAATGGAAATTTTAATGTTCATAAGAGGGTTTTCCTTTAGATATGGAGTAGTTGATGAGCAACAATAAACTTTTTAGAATTTGGACAAGTATTTTTGTACATTTCAAGTAATCAACTGAAGAGTATAAAAAAAAGGCGTGGATGATGAGTAGCGGACATGCATATAATTTCTATTATCATGAGGTCCAATGTTAATCATTGTGCTTAAACCTTGAATATCGCTTCTATTGTAATAATCCGGCAAAAGCTTCGACAAAGGGAAAAACTTAACATTCTTGTTCATTCCTAGGATGAGATCAGATTTTAAAAATCAGATATTAGAGAAATAGCGGATGGCCAAAATCCATATTGGATTGCAGATATTGAGAAAATATCGAGGATATGTAGTCAATGTTTTAAAAAGCGGCGCAATTGCGGTCGCAATTGCGTTTGTGGCACCCTGCCGCAACGATTTGACCATTAGTGGGTCATGAAATGCGGCTACACCGCTTTTTGCTCGAAATTGCACTAAAATGCGTGTAAAAGCAGTTAAAAGCGAAAAGCGCTTTTAGTAAAAACCTGACTCAAAACACTACCTGAGCCCGACCCAATTAACTAAAACCCTAACCCTAACTCAATCTTCTCAACTTGGAACTTGATCTCCCTCTCCGCTTCTAGCCTCTCGAGTCTCGACGAGCCTCGCCGCCTCCCTCCACCATCTTCGCTGCCTCCTCTCTTCAACACCGTTGCCTCCTCCTGCTCTAAATCCTCATCTCCACCACCTCCTTTCTCTCGTTTATCTTCCTTAAAATCATCCTCTTCAAAGCTCAACGCCAACGCCACCTCTTCTCAGCTCTCCTCTCACCATTTCCTTTTGCCTTCACCCCTTGATGAGGCTTCAATAGCCGTCAAGGTTCAGCCCTTCACCACCAAATCTGCCCTTCGTGGCAAGCCCCGGCAGCCCTCAAGAGTTAGCGGCCGAAATCAGTTCTCCACCATCTCGACTTTGTAGCATTTGCATCAAGCTCAAGGTAATATCTCGAGCAAGCTTTTGTTTTCTATCTCTAACGACTTTTTTTTGTGAGATTTGGAGTTGATTTCATTTAGTTTAGTTAATTTTGTGCTAGTAAATCGAATAAACTGATTTCATGTTGTTTTTCTGATGGAAAAGTTCTTGTTTATATACTTAAGATGAAGGGAGCAATAGTCTTGAATTGGGCTTCATTTCAATGGCTCCTTGGAAACCCGTTAAAATTTGACTTTGGACCACTTTAGAGCAAGAGGAAGAGTTCTTGTTTATTTTCTTGAATTTTTCTTCTTTTTAAAATTGTTTTTATACATATTTAAACTAGATCGTCTTTTGACTTTGCGCTTTTTTCCTTTTTTTATCGATATAACCCCAAATAGCGTTACCGGTGCCTCACCACTACGTGACGCTATCCGCTATCCACAATCTTGTATGTAAATATCGGATTGCCATATTAGATGATGTGCATATATAATATAATGTCCTAAAATGTAATCTAAATATACTTAATGAAATCTAAACATATAAAATGTAAATAATATATATTTAGGATCACTAACCAATTGTAGAAATTTATTTAGGGTAAAGACCCTACTAGAATTTTGCAAAAACTTCATAGGGTAGAACTTTTGCTAAATAAACAAGAAAGAAAGTTTGCGTAACTATATTGTTTTGCGATAAGCCATATAAAGGACATATTAGCTAACACATCGGTGATGTAGCGGCTATGTTGGTGATTTATTGCTCAAAATTTGCCAAAAAGTAGTAATGGTTATTGAGTTGAGGCCATATCGTTTTGCGTCAAGCGTTATAAAAGGATATATCAGCTATACAAGAGTTATTTAAAATAAAGAATGAGACAAATGCAACATGGTCCTTGGATATGGTAGAAAATGACTTGTTTTAAAAGCTAGAACTATATTGCTTTTCTACGCCATAGAATGATATTTTAGGCAGTTTTTTGTATGTCAAACATCCCGTTTTGCTCAGTTCTCTACATTTTAAGAATATGTTTTTGATGGCCTGATGTACAGTGTTGCTTGGGTGTGTATAAACTGTCATTTTGCATAGCTTTTTTGTTAACAAATATGAGTCAGGTTATATATGATGATAATGAAATAAATATCAACAATGTCGCTGCAGCAATATTAAAAGAACCTGAGGATCCCTGTTTCTGTTACAGTTTACATAATAAATGAAAAGTTGACTTGTTTGGATGTATAAGATTCAGTATGCATGTCTTACACCTTGATATACGAAGTCTTCTTGTTATATACATTTTAGTTCGACAGTCATGTTCATTTCTTTTCACACAGTTGCCTCCTCTGCTCTAATTCCTCATCTCCATCACCTCCTTTCTCGTTTATCTTCCTTAAAATCATCCTCTTCAAAGCTCAACGCCAGCGCCACCTCTTCTCGGCTCTCCTCTCACCATTTCCTTTTGCCTTCACCCTTGATGAGGCTTCAATAGCGTCAGGTTCAGCCCTTCACCACCAAATCGCCCGCCGTTGGCAAGCCAGCAGCCCTCAAGAGTTAGCGGCCGAAATCAGTTCTCCACCATCTCGACTTTGTAGCATTTGCATCAAGCTCAAGGTAATATCTATAGCAAGCTTTTGTTTTCTATCTCTAGCGACTTTTTGTGAGATTTGGAGTTGATTTCATTTAGTTTAGTTAATTTTGTGTGTAATCTCGAATAAACTGATTTCATGTTGTTTTCGATGGAAAAGTTCTTGTTTGTAAAAGATGAAGGAGCAATAGTCTTGAATTGGGCTTCATTTCAATGGCTCCTTGGAAACCCGTTAAAATTTGACTTTGGACCACTTTAGAGCAAGAGGAAGAGTTCTTGTTTATTTTCTTGAATTTTTCTTCTTTTTAAAATTGTTTTTATACATATTTAAACTAGATCGTCTTTTGACTTTGCGCTTTTTTCCTTTTTTTATCGATATAACCCCAAATAGCGTTACCGGTGCCTCACCACTACGTGACGCTATCCGCTATCCACAATCTTGTATGTAGTAAATATCGGATTGCCATATTAGATGATGTGTATATATTATATAATGTCCTAACATGTAATCTAAATATACTTAATGAAATCTAAACATATAAAATGTAAATAATATATATTTAGGATCACTAACCAATTGTAGAAACTTATTTAGGGTAAAGACCCTACTAGAATTTTGCAAAAAACTGCATAGGGTAGAACTTTTGCTAAATAAACAGTAAAGAAAGTTTGCAGAACTATATTGTTTTGCGATAAGCCATATAAAGGACATTAGCTAACACATCGGCTGATGTAGCGGCTATGTTGGTGATTTATTGCTCAAAATTTGCCAAAAAGTAGTAATGGTTATTGAGTTGAGGCCATATCGTTTTGCGGCAAGCGTTATAAAAGGATATATCAGCTATACAAGAGTTATTTAAAATAAAGAATGAGACAAATGCAACATGGTCCTTGGATATGGTAGAAAATGACTTGTTTTAAAAGCTAGAACTATATTGCTTTTCTACGCCATAGAATGATATTTTAGGCAGTTTTTTGTATGTCAAACATCCCGTTTTGCTCAGTTCTCTACATTTTAAGAATATGTTTTTGATGGCCTGATGTACAGTGTTGCTTGGGTGTGTATAAACTGTCATTTTGCATAGCTTTTTTGTTAACAAATATGAGTCAGGTTATATATGATGATAATGAAATAAATATCAACAATGTCGCTGCAGCAATATTAAAAGAACCTGAGGATCCCTGTTTCTGTTACAGTTTACATAATAAATGAAAAGTTGACTTGTTTGGATGTATAAGATTCAGTATGCATGTCTTACACCTTGATATACGAAGTCTTCTTGTTATATACATTTTAGTTCGACAGTCATGTTCATTTCTTTTCACACAGATGTTTGTAAATTTTCGATATCTATTTCCTTTGCTATAGTGATTCTCAAAATTAACCATCTTTTAGTTACGAGTTGCAACATGTAAATCCGTTTCTTGTTGATCTCAGTTTCTTATTTTTCATACTCAAAATTTACTATTATGTGGATTATGGATATTCTAGAACTTTCCCAAGAATTATTTATTCACTGATTCCAAAATGCTCTTTGTAATACAGGTAAAGCCTTCAAGGTGGCTGACTTGAACATCCAAGCTGACGATGCCGATGCTTCTGGTGATGATGATGATGATGGCATAGACTGGGAAGAAGGCTGACCCTTAAAAGTAAGATTGTACGACATTTCGGCTTGGTTGCAGAAGTTTGTGGAAGAAGCTCCTAGCATCAAGCTGTATGTGCTGTGAATATTTACCTATAATCTTGTAGGCCTAACTGTAGGCATTTGATCCAAAGATATTCTAAGGTAGACTGCTGTGCATAATATTCTCAGTATGAAATTGGTAAAGAATGTAATATAAGGTTTTAGCGAGCTTTGTGAGTCCAATGTGTGATTGGGCATATGTTGTTACTTCTATATACTTGAAACGGGCAGTTACTCTGGTTGGTGTTGTCGTGTATGTTTGAACTTTGATCGGAATGACGGGATTGCAGTTTAAAATCATGAAATTGCTTGAATATTTTATTTAGTTAGCTGCAGCAGGTTGTAAACATCTAATTATTGATTTCTCAATATTAACTATAGATCTGTGGATGGGCCTAGGCAATCACATGAGGCATGGAGATCATGTTGTATATTTAGCTTGTAACATTTCTTTCTTAAAATTTAGAGAAAAATGCTTCTTGATCCAAAACTCCATGCATTCACCTCTTACTTTTTTGCATGTACTTAAAACAAGCTCATCTTTAACCCCCCACCTTTCTTCCTACTCTTTTCCTCTTCCACCTATGTTCTCCTTTCTCCCTCCACCTCCACCCAACCTTGCCCTACTCTTATGTCGTTTCTTCCTCTATTGAAGCCCATGAACTCATTCTCATTAATCAATTATATTTTTAGTTTCCTTCTTTCCTCAATTATATCTTCATTCTTAGCCATCTCTCCTCCTTGTTCTTTCTCGACTGCCACCTCTCTCCAAAGCCACCTCCTACAGTCAAGGATCGGTTGTTGATGTTAAAGAATGTCCATTAGGATAAATATGAACAGAAATAGAGAATTATGATGACCATGATATAGCATACAACTACAGTCTATGACTAAAAATTAAAAAGAAACAATGAGGAAATATGTAAATGTGACTTATCAAAATAGATGCCAATAGAGAGGAACAAATGTGTACTCTACCCATATTTTGTTTTCAAAAAGAATTTCATAGCATTTTTAGCAAAGCAACTATCCTCAGACTACACAAAATAGTCCGGACTATTAATCATAACTCACATTATATTGGTACCATTTTGCCCAATGCAATGAATTAAAGTAACATGCATAAGGAATAAATATTGGTCATTCATTCTTTCTAGCCACATTGTAGAAAAATACAAAAAGAAAAAATAGAAAAAGAGATTCTCCATTTACATCATGTAGAGGATAATTAACAATTCCTATCGAAATCTCTAGAGAATTCTAAACAAATTTAAAGAGATTAGGTTCCTCTTTCAACATCTCAAATAAAATCAAAATCTCTAACTGAACTAATTAAAAGAAAAAGGAATATATGAAGGAAAAGAGGGAAAACTCACCTTTGAATGCTTGAGAAAGAGAACTTGAGTTTTGGCAGGAGATGAGGAGGAGCCGATCATTGTTTGTCGAGGGAAGGAGGAGAACAATCATTATCAGCTTAGAGAGGATTTTCTTTTGTCATACATGATCTTTATTGTTATGTTGGGCCTTAAAGAGAAGAATTTGAATGTGGGCCTTTTGAAATTCAAATTCAAATTTTTTTTTTTATTGTATTTGCTATAGTGTTTTTGTCTGAGGGGAATTTGGACTAATGTATCTTTGAGATGAGTTGGAAATTCATTAAGGTAATAAGGAGGGGCCCGGTGTTTTACGATATATAGTACATACCATACGGGTTATTTATATTTTAAAGTGGAGCAAGTTGGATTTATGGGATGTTTAATACTACAGATATGAGGACAAATATGTGTAAAATGGAAATTTTAATGTTCATAAGAGGGTTTTCCTTTAGATATGGAGTAGTTGATGAGCAACAATAAACTTTTAGAGAATTTGGACAAGTATTTTTGTACATTTCAAGTAATCAACTTCAAGAGTATAAAAGAAGCTCGAATCGTGGATGAGTAACGGACATGCATATAATTTCTATTATCATGAGGTCCAATGTTAATCATTGTGCTTAAACCGTAATATCGTTCTTCTATTGTAATTGTCCGCAAAAGCTCGACAAAAGGGGAAAAACTTAACATTTTTGTTCATTCCTAGGATGAGATCGATTTTAAAAATCGATATTAGAGAAATAGCGGATAGTCAAAATCCATATTGGATTGCAAATATTGGGAAAATATCGAGGATATGTAGTCAATGTTTTAAAAGAATTATGGCCGCGAATTGCGCTATGCACCCTCGCCGCAACGATTTGACCATTAGTGGGTCATGAAATGCGGCTACCCGCTTTTGCTCGAAATTGCACTAAAATGCGCGTAAAAGCAAGCAGCGGCTTTTAGTAAAACCCGACTCAAAACACTACTCGAGCCCGACCCATTAACTAAAACCCTAACCCTAACTCAATCTTCTCAACTTGAACTTGATCTCCCTCTCCGCTTTAGCCTCTCGAGTCTCGGACGAGCCCGCCGCCTCCCTCCACCATCTTCGCCTCCTCTCTTCAACACCGTTGCCTCCTCCTCGCCTAATCCTCATCTCCACCACCTCCTTTCTCTCGTTTATCTTCCTTAAAATCATCCTCTTCAAAGCTCAACCAACGCCACCTCTTCTCGGCTCTCCTCTCACCATTTTGCCTTCACCCCTTGATGAGGCTTCAATAGCCGTCAAGGTTCAACCCTTCACCACCACCGCGGCAAGCCCCAAGACCCTCAAGAGTCAGCCAAATCGGTTCTCCACCATCTCGACTTTGTAGCATTTGCATCAAGCTCAAGGTAATATCTCGAGCAAGCTTTTGTTTTCTATCTCTAACGACTTTTTTGTGAGATTTGGAGTTGATTTCATTTAGTTTAGTTAATTTTGTGCTAGTAAACCAATAAACTGATTTCATGTTGTTTTTCTCGATGGAAAAGTTCTTGTTTATATACTTAAGATGAAGGGAGCAATAGTCTTGAATTGGGCTTCATTTCAATGGCTCCTTGAAACCCTAAAATTTGACTTTGGACCACTTTAGAGCAAGAGGAAGAGTTCTTGTTTATTTTCTTGAATTTTTCTTCTTTTAAAATTGTTTTTATACATATTTAAACTAGATCGCTTTTGACTTTATGCTTTTTCCTTTTTTTATCGATATAACCCCAAATAGCGCACGGTGCCTCACCACTCACGTGGACGCTATCCGCTATCCACAATCTTGTATGTAAATATCGGATTGCCATATTAGATGATGCATATATAATATAATGTCCTAAAATGTAATCTAAATATACTTAATGAAATCTAAACATATAAAATGTAAATAATATATATTTAGGATCACTAACCAATTGTAGAAATTTATTTAGGGTAAAGACCCTACTAGAATTTTGCAAAACTTCATAGGGTAGAACTTTTGCTAAATAAACAAGAAAGAAAGTTTGCGAACTATATTGTTTTATAAGCCATATAAAGGACATATTAGCTAACACATCGGTGATGTAGCGGCTATGTTGGTGATTTATTGCTCAAAATTTGCCAAAAGTAGTAATGGTTATTGAGTTGAGGCCATATCGTTTTAAGGCCAAGCGCTATAAAAGGATATATCACTATACAAGAGTTATTTAAAATAAAGAATGAGACAAATGCAACATGGTCCTTGGATATGGTAGAAAATGACTTGTTTTAAAAGCTAGAACTATATTGCTTTTCTACCATAGAATGATATTTTAGGCAGTTTTTTGTATGTCAAACATCCCGTTTTGCTCAGTTCTCTACATTTTAAGAATATGTTTTTGATGGCCTGATGTACAGTGTTGCTTGGGTGTGTATAAACTGTCATTTTGCATAGCTTTTTGTTAACAAATATGAGTCAGGTTATATATGATGATAATGAAATAAATATCAACAATGTCGCTGCAGCAATATTAAAAGAACCTGAGGATCCCTGTTTCTGTTACAGTTTACATAATAAATGAAAAGTTGACTTGTTTGGATGTATAAGATTCAGTATGCATGTCTTACACCTTGATATACGAAGTCTTCTTGTTATATACATTTTAGTTCGACAGTCATGTTCATTTTTTTCACACAGATGTTTGTAAATTTTCGATATCTATTTCCTTTGCTATAGTGATTCTCAAAATTAACCATCTTTTATTAGTTACGAGTTGCAACATGTAAATCCATTTCTTGTTGATCTCAGTTTCTTATTTTTCATACTCAAATTTTACTATTATGTGGATTATGGATATTCTAGAACTTTCCCAAGAATTATTTATTCACTGATTCCAAAATGCTCTTTGTAATACAGGTAAAGCCTTCAAGGTGGCTGACTTGAACATCCAAGCTGACGATGCCGATGCTTCTGGTGATGATGATGATGATGGCATAGACTGGGAAGAAGGCTGACCCTTAAAAGTAAGATTGTACGACATTTCGGCTTGGTTGCAGAAGTTTGTGGAAGAAGCTCCTAGCATCAAGCTGTATGTGCTGTGAATATTTACCTATAATCTTGTAGGCCTAACTGTAGGCATTTGATCCAAAGATATTCTAAGGTAGACTGCTGTGCATAATATTCTCAGTATGAAATTGGTAAAGAATGTAATATAAGGTTTTAGCGAGCTTTGTGAGTCCAATGTGTGATTGGGCATATGTTGTTACTTCTATATACTTGAAACGGGCAGTTACCCTGGTTGGTGTTGTCGTGTATGTTTGAACTTTGAGCGGAATGACGGGATTGCAGTTTAAAATCATGAAATTGCTTGAATATTTTATTTAGTTAGCTGCAGCAGGTTGTAAACATCTAATTATTGATTTCTCAATATTAACTATAGATCTGTGGATGGGCCTAGGCAATCACATGAGGCATGGAGATCATGTTGTATATTTAGCTTGTAACATTTCTTTCTTAAAATTTAGAGAAAAATGCTTCATGATCCAAAACTCCTTGCATTCACCTCTTACTTTTTTGCATGTACTTAAAACAAGCTCATCTTTAACCCCTCACCTTTCTTCCTACTCTTTTCCTCTTCCACCTATGTTCTCCTTTCTCCCTCCACCTCCACCCAACCTTACCCTACTCTTCTGTCGTTTCTTCCTCCATTGAAGCCCATGAACTCATTCTCATTAATCAATTATATTTTTAGTTTCCTTCTTTCCTCAATTATATCTTCATTCTTAGCCATCTCTCCTCCTTGTTCTTTCTCGACTGCCACCTCTCTCCAAAGCCACCTCCTACAGTCAAGGATCGGTTGTTGATGTTAAAGAATGTACATTAGCTTAAGTTAACCAAATAACATCTAAAGTTAACAAATGTCAGGTGTTATTTTTGTTAACTCCAGCTGTTAGTTGTTAGCTTTTTCTGTTATTTGTCATCTTTAGATGTTATTTTGTTAACTTCAGTTGTTATTTGTTAATTTCGGTGTGATAGAGAACATCTTCAACGGAGGGGGGGAGGGTGCCCATGGAAGGAAGCGACGTTCGAAGAAGGCGGAGCAAGAGAAAAGATGGTTGAAGGAGAAATGGTTGAAGAAAGGAAAGACTAAAGATGGAGGAGGTTAATGAGAATGAGTTCATGGATTTCAAGAAGGGAGAGGCGGCGGAGAAGGAAGAGAAGAGGAGGGAGCAAGGAGGGCAAAGGCGGAGAGAAGCTGGAGGGAGGTAGAGCATGAGAGAGATTTGCAAAAAAAATACTTGTTCATTTTCATGTTGGTGGATTTTTTTTGGGGGGGGGGGGGGGGGGTGGTGTTGCCGATGGAAGGAAAAGTAAAAATTCATTCACTTCCCATTGTTTTTATTGTTTGGCACTTGAAAAGAGAAGGAAAAATAATTGGAAAGTGCAAAGTGCTGCATCGCCTTTTAGCACTATTTTACTTTTAAACTTTTTTTCCTAGAAAGTGGAGGGAGAGGGGAGAGAAATTAGTTTTTTTAAAAAATAAATTTCTCAAGATCATTTTAGTTCTAGTTATACACATTTTAGTTCTAGTTATACACTTCGTACCATCACTTTCTATGATAATCAAAACGAAGTAAAGTAAATGTCACATAATTTTCCATATTAACTTTCCTTTTTTTAAAGGGTTTTTGTCTTTAGACCCAAAGGTTTACCATGATTTATGTTTAAACCCCATTACTTTTATTTGTATCTTTAGACCCAATCAACTTTGTTTATTTATCTTTAAACCCAAATTCTCAAATACACTTCATACTTATGTGGTCCTCCTAAAATGTTTCAAAAATCTAATTTTACCCTCTCTTTTTCTCATTTAATTCTCTCACCTCCTTTGCTCTCTTATTACATTCTTCAACTCTCATACAAACCCATTAAATACTCCTCAACTATCTTAATTCCTAAGGTTTAAATACTAAATTTTAGTGAGGATTCATCTCTTTTGGTACTTTAAGGTATAAATTCTCTCAATTTAACTTTTAATTTTATAGCATAAATTCACATAAGTATTTGGAAAAATTATAACATTAATTTATTATTTTCTTCATCACAAGTTTTCACATGATTATTCATAACTCCTCATGATTGTTCATTACAATTAATAATAATTAATAATACTAAAAATATAAAATTTTGATTTTAGTTTTCATAATTTTGATTTTAATTTCATATGTTAGAGAGAGAGAGAGAGAGAGAGAGAGAGTTTTGAGGGGATGTGAGGGTATTTTGGGGTTTTACCTCCTAAAAGTACAAATATAATATATTTCAACTATGAATTATACTATTTGGGTTTAAAGGCAAAAAGAAAAGTTGATTGGGTTTAAAGATACAAATAAAAACACTTGGGTTTAAAAATAAATCGTGGTAAAACTTTGGGTCTAAAGACAAAAACCCTTTTAAAATACTTTTATCATACTTTCTCAAAATTTTGTTTTAATTTCTAGTTGCCAAGCATACCACTGAATAAATAATGTGGCGTAGTTAATGATTAGTCTGAGATTTTTTTTTTTTGTGATTTCAATAATCACGTGAATATTTCATGTAGTAGGTAAAATTTGTTTACAAATTTAGAGTCTTATGCAGGTAACTGCACCTAAATTAGATCTAATTCCTGCCCTCTTAGCTGAGTTTCAAAACACCATCATTATGTGCCTTTCATCAACATATAAACACATATGCCGACTTCTGTTGAATTTCTCAGTTAATGATAAGGGTGTTTTGTTTTAAATGAGGACCCACCCTCAAATTATGCTCCAATTCACATTACCACCTTTAATTACTATAGTTTTATAATACCACCTTTATGCGCCATTCATTCAATATATTGCCTGCTCATGCCTACTTTCGTTTAATTTTTCATCCAAAAATTATGACAGATTTACCCATTCATGTGTTATACGCTGCCTAATTACGAGAGAAGGAGCAACAAAACTCTAGCTTTGAGTTTGTTGTGAGAATGAGTGAGAATGGTATGCCCATTCCGAATTCTCATTCATACATATCAAACACAACAATTTTTTGAAAACTAAGAATTTCCATTCCCACTTCTCGTAGATTTTCACTTTATGTGGAATGAGTATTCCTAATGAGATGGTAATGAATAATCATTCCACTTAAGTTAGAATCAAACAAATACATACCTTCCAAATATGTTTATTCTCACTTTATTTTTAATTTTACCCAACGTGAGAATGAAAATGAGTATTCCATTTTCATATTAATTCCAAGCATACCATGAATAAGATTTTCTTGGGCTATAAGAATCAATAGGCGAGAATTCTTAGTCGTATAGAAAACATAGGAGCGAAACAATTTTCAACTAAGGGCCTGTTTGGTTATTTTGCCAAAAACAAGGAATATGAATCCAATGTAAATCCTGCCCTTTTAGCTTTAAGGGTGTTTCCTTGAAAAGGTTTTTGCTTTATTTCATACAAAAATGAAAGATGAAAATCTCTATCAATACAATTCATTGCTTTGGATCAAACTTGAGGAATAGGAAATGACCATTTGATGTGACCAATCAACCAATCAAACATGAAAAAGAGAGAAATACTTTTTTTATTAATTTTAAGTTCCTTTCCACCCAATTCATTGAAAAACTTCGAATTGGCACATAAAAGTTCACTTTTGACATTTTCAAACCCTACTAGAATTTTGCAAAACTTCATAGGGTAGAACTTTTGCTAAATAAACAAGAAAGAAAGTTTGCGAACTATATTGTTTTATAAGCCATATAAAGGACATATTAGCTAACACATCGGTGATGTAGCGGCTATGTTGGTGATTTATTGCTCAAAATTTGCCAAAAGTAGTAATGGTTATTGAGTTGAGGCCATATCGTTTTAAGGCCAAGCGCTATAAAAGGATATATCACTATACAAGAGTTATTTAAAATAAAGAATGAGACAAATGCAACATGGTCCTTGGATATGGTAGAAAATGACTTGTTTTAAAAGCTAGAACTATATTGCTTTTCTACCATAGAATGATATTTTAGGCAGTTTTTTGTATGTCAAACATCCCGTTTTGCTCAGTTCTCTACATTTTAAGAATATGTTTTTGATGGCCTGATGTACAGTGTTGCTTGGGTGTGTATAAACTGTCATTTTGCATAGCTTTTTGTTAACAAATATGAGTCAGGTTATATATGATGATAATGAAATAAATATCAACAATGTCGCTGCAGCAATATTAAAAGAACCTGAGGATCCCTGTTTCTGTTACAGTTTACATAATAAATGAAAAGTTGACTTGTTTGGATGTATAAGATTCAGTATGCATGTCTTACACCTTGATATACGAAGTCTTCTTGTTATATACATTTTTAGTTCGACAGTCATGTTCATTTTTTTCACACAGATGTTTGTAAATTTTCGATATCTATTTCCTTTGCTATAGTGATTCTCAAAATTAACCATCTTATTAGTTACGAGTTGCAACATGTAAATCCATTTCTTGTTGATCTCAGTTTCTTATTTTTCATACTCAAATTTTACTATTATGTGGATTATGGATATTCTAGAACTTTCCCAAGAATTATTTATTCACTGATTCCAAAATGCTCTTTGTAATACAGGTAAAGCCTTCAAGGTGGCTGACTTGAACATCCAAGCTGACGATGCCGATGCTTCTGGTGATGATGATGATGATGGCATAGACTGGGAAGAAGGCTGACCCTTAAAAGTAAGATTGTACGACATTTCGGCTTGGTTGCAGAAGTTTGTGGAAGAAGCTCCTAGCATCAAGCTGTATGTGCTGTGAATATTTACCTATAATCTTGTAGGCCTAACTGTAGGCATTTGATCCAAAGATATTCTAAGGTAGACTGCTGTGCATAATATTCTCAGTATGAAATTGGTAAAGAATGTAATATAAGGTTTTAGCGAGCTTTGTGAGTCCAATGTGTGATTGGGCATATGTTGTTACTTCTATATACTTGAAACGGGCAGTTACCCTGGTTGGTGTTGTCGTGTATGTTTGAACTTTGAGCGGAATGACGGGATTGCAGTTTAAAATCATGAAATTGCTTGAATATTTTATTTAGTTAGCTGCAGCAGGTTGTAAACATCTAATTATTGATTTCTCAATATTAACTATAGATCTGTGGATGGGCCTAGGCAATCACATGAGGCATGGAGATCATGTTGTATATTTAGCTTGTAACATTTCTTTCTTAAAATTTAGAGAAAAATGCTTCATGATCCAAAACTCCTTGCATTCACCTCTTACTTTTTTGCATGTACTTAAAACAAGCTCATCTTTAACCCCTCACCTTTCTTCCTACTCTTTTCCTCTTCCACCTATGTTCTCCTTTCTCCCTCCACCTCCACCCAACCTTACCCTACTCTTCTGTCGTTTCTTCCTCCATTGAAGCCCATGAACTCATTCTCATTAATCAATTATATTTTTAGTTTCCTTCTTTCCTCAATTATATCTTCATTCTTAGCCATCTCTCCTCCTTGTTCTTTCTCGACTGCCACCTCTCTCCAAAGCCACCTCCTACAGTCAAGGATCGGTTGTTGATGTTAAAGAATGTACATTAGCTTGTTAAATAACATCTAAAGTTAACAAATGTCAGGTGTTATTTTTGTTAACCCACTGTTAGTTGTTATTGTTATTTGTCATCTTTAGATGTTATTTTGTTAACTTCAGTTGTTATTTGTTAATTTCGGTGTGATAGAGAACATCTTCAACGGAGGGGGAGGTGCCCATGGAAGGAAGCGACGTCCGAAGAAGGCGGAGCAAGAGAAAAGATGGTTGAAGGAGAAATGGTTGAAGAAAGGAAAGACTAAAGATGGAGGAGGTTAATGAGAATGAGTTCATGGATTTCAAGAAGGAGGATGGAGAAGGAAGAGAAGAGGAGGGAGCAAGGAGGGCAAAGGCGGAGAGAAGCGGAGGGAGGTAGAGCATGAGAGATTTGCAAAAAAAATACTTGTTCATCTTCATGCTCGTGGGTTTTTTTGTGGGGAGGGGTTGTCGATGGAAGGAAAAGTAAAAATTCATTCACTTCCCATTGTTTTTATGTTTGGCACTTGAAAAGAGAAGGAAAATAATTGAAAGTGCAAAGTGTCTGATCGCCTTTTAGCACTATTTTACTTTTAAACTTTTTTTCCTAGAAAGTGGATGAAAAGTGGAGGGAGAGGGAGAGAAATTAGTTTTTTTAAAAATAAATTTCTCAAGATCATTTTAGTTCTAGTTATACACATTTTAGTTCTAGTTATACACTTCATCATCACTTTCTATGATAATCAAAACAAAGTAAAGTAAATGTCACATAATTTTCCATATTAACTTTCCTTTTTTTAAAGGTTTTGTCTTTAGACCTAAAGGTTTACCATGATTTATGTTTAAACCCCATTACTTTTATTTGTATCTTTAGACCCAATCAACTTTGTTTATTTATCTTTAA
The DNA here is from genome assembly GCA_012295165.1 of Asparagus setaceus. Classification (NCBI taxonomy): domain Eukaryota; kingdom Viridiplantae; phylum Streptophyta; class Magnoliopsida; order Asparagales; family Asparagaceae; genus Asparagus; species Asparagus setaceus. The sequence goes on from CM022701.1 coordinate 32,606,241, forward strand.
ACCCAAATTCTCAAATACACTTCATACTTATGTGGTCCCCTAAAATGTTTCAAAAATCTAATTTTACCTCTCTTTTCTCATTTAACTCTCACCTTTGCTCTCTTATTACATTCTTCAACTCATACAAACCCATTAAATACTCCTCAACTATCTTAATTCCTAAGGTTTAAATACTAAATTTTAGTGAGGATTCATCTCTTTTGGTACTTTAAGGTATAAATTCTCTCAATTTAACTTTTAATTTTATAGCATAAATTCACATAAGTATTTGGAAAAATTATAACATTAATTTATTATTTTCTTCATCACAAGTTTTCACATGATTATTCATGATTTCATACAATAATTAATCAAAAATAAATATAAAATTTTGATTTTAGTTTTCATAATTTTGATTTTAATTTCATATGTTAGAGAGAGAGAGAGAGAGAGAGAGAGAGAGTTTTGAGGGGATGTGAGGGTATTTTGGGGTTTTACCTAAAAGTACAAATATAATATATTTCAACTATGAATTATACTATTTGGGTTTAAAGGCAAAAAGAAAAAGTTGATTGGGTTTAAAGATACAAATAAAAACACTTGGTTTAAAAATAAATCGGTAAAACTTGGGTCTAAAGACAAAAACCCTTTTTAAAATACTTTTTATCATACTTTCAAAATTTTGTTTTAATTTCTAGTTGCCAAGCATACCACTGAATAAATAATGTGGCGTAGTTAATGATTAGTCTGAGATTTTTTTTTTTTTTTGTGATTTCAATAATCACGTGAATATTTCATGTAGTAGGTAAAATTTGTTTACAAATTTAGAGTCTTATGCAGGTAACTGCACCTAAATTAGATCTAATTCCTGCCCTCTTAGCTGAGTTTCAAAACATCATCATTATGTGCCTTTCATCAACATATAAACACATATGCCGACTTCTGTTGAATTTCTCAGTTAATGATAAGGGTGTTTTTGTTTTAAATGAGGACCCACCCTCAAATTATGCTCCAATTCACATTACCACCTTTAATTACCATAGTTTTATAATACCACCTTTATGCGCCATTCATTCAATATATTGCCTGCTCATGCCTACTTTCGTTTAATTTTTCATCCAAAAATTATGACAGATTTACCCATTCATGTGTTATACGCGTGCCTAATTACAGAGAGAAGGAGCAACAAAACTCTAACGCCTGATTTGATATGCGGGAATGAGTGAGAATGGGATGCCCATTCCGAATTCTCATTCATACATATCAAACACAACAATTTTTTGAAAACTAAGAATGTCCATTCCCACTTCTCATAGATTTTCACTTTATGTGGAATGAGTATTCCTAATGAGATGGTAATGAATAATCATTCCCACTTAAGTTAGAATCAAACAAATACATACCTTCCAAATATGTTTATTCTCACTTTATTTTTTAATTTTACCCAAACGTGAGAATGAAAATGAGTATTCCATTTTCATATTAATTCCTGCGAATCAAACGAGGCGTAAGATTTTCTTGGGCTATAAGAATCAATAGACGAGAATTCTTAGTCGTATAGAAAACATAGGAGCGAAACAATTTTTCAACTAAAGTCACATCCAATTGAGGACATATTTATTTTTCATTAATATTTTTTCATTAATATTATCATCATAGAACATGGATAGAGATGGGTAGTTGAGGTTATATGTTGACGGAATGACATAGAAAGGTGATATTTTGAAACTCTGATAATTAATATTATTAGAGTGAAATTGGCCTTATTTAGGAGTGATTAGTTATAAGAAAAATATTGATTTTTCTTGAAAGAAGTTTTTTACGATACGGAAGCTTAATCGAACCCTAGCCTCCCACGGGAGTGACGGCCAATTCACGGACCTTCGCCCGATTTTCTCGACGAAGTTAGTACTGGTGGTTAACTGTTGAGGGAATTATATAGAAAGATAGATATTTTAAAACGTGGTAATTAAGAAATTTTCGTAATCCAGGGCAGTTCCCAGTAAAGACAAAACCATAATTTACGTACCTCAGTAAAAAACAAGCTGTACAGAAAAATCAATGCGCACATGCCTAGTCCCTTCCCCTCATTATGACTAGATTACAGTTTTACCCGTCAAAAAACTAATCACACACAATCCTACCCGTCCAAAGCTAATCCAACCGTCTAGATCAACCCCATATAGAACTAATTTAGTCACATTTCCCTTTTTACCCCTCTCCCCCTCTTCCGCCACTCTTCTCTTCACCTTTCTCTTTTCTCTGCTCCCCAGTCGGAAAAAAAAGGATATTTTTTTCCCACAACAAACCCTAAATCATCAAGCAGCTCCTTTTATAGCAACCGAAACCCTAAAACTCTTAAAACTCCTCTACCCATCATTTGGATGCGGGAACTCTCTTAAAGGCCCAGGGTTCCAACGATGATCACGGAGAACTCCTCAAATTTTGATGACTTCGAGAAGGATCTCGAAGCTTTGCTGAGTGAGAATCATCTAAGCAGGGAATCATCTCTAGATCGTGAGCGAGAGCTCAACATTTACAGGAGCGGCAGCGCTCCGCCGACGGTGGAGGGATCGAGGAATGCGATTCGGAGCTTGCTGGGCCCCGTTGATGGCGAGAGATTGATGTCTGATGAGGAGCTGAGGGCTCATCCTGATTATTTGTCGTACTACTATTCAAATGATAACTTGAACCCTAGGTTGCCGGGGCCTTTGATGTCGAGAGAGGATTGGCGAGTGGCTCAGAGGTTTAGGACGACGAGCTCGGCGATTGGGGATAGAAGGAAGGGATTGGGGAATGGAGGTGAGAGCTCTCTGTTTTCGATGCAGCCGGGGTTGCCTAGGGGAAATGAGCAGAAGGATTGGGGCAATGGTGGGCTAATTGGGCTTATGGATGTCGGGTTAGGAAGCAGAAGGAAGAGCTTTACAGATGCAATTCAGGTCGAAAAGTTTCATCTTTTGCACATATATACTTGTATTTAGTTGTTGAGATGATGCGAGTGATGCTAATCGTTATTCATACGTGTTTGACACTTGGTAGGAAGTTACAAATAGGTGTTTTGTTTTAGGCCTCATATTTTTTTCCCAGCTTACCTTGTGAGGCACTTTTGATGTTTGGGTGAACTGACACTGCTCATGAGTGTTTAGAATACCATGATTAAGAAGAACAAATTGGACTTTCCCTTGCTGTATGTGCTACACTTTTTTTCCATACTAGAAATGAAGAGATACATGCAGAGGATTGAATGGTAGAAGCCAAAGGATTACATGTAAACCTTTTAATTAAAAGTACCTGATAGATTTTAAAGTTTAAAATGCTAATCCTGCCAAGATACAGTCTTTCAGTCACTCTAAAGGAGGTACTCATGCTTCTTAGTGTTGTTCCTTTATTGCCTGCATGTTAATTGTATACATCTTCCAGGCTTACTATTTCAGCATACTCGGTTAGTCTTTGTAGCCTAGGTGTAATAGATTCGGTCACTGTGTCCATGAATCCTGCTAGACTTGACACGCTATGCTTTGATAGGAAAATAAGTTGGCGAAGAAAAGCATAGAGTGAAATGAAACAAGAAATTGAATAGGGGAAGGACAGGAACACGATGTGAATGAATCCTAGTTGAGAGTTATTCCTTGAACTATATGAAAGAATCTTTTCACTTGTTCTTGGTGACTACAAGGTGGTTTATGTAGAAGTACACTGAAGAAAAAACAGGTGGATACTATGAAAATGTAAAATTATGAGCAAGAAATTGGTCGGAATAGGTCACTACAAGGTTTAATATGTTGAAGATTATTGCTGACATTCAAAAGCAAGAAACTTGGATATTAAGGAGTTACCTGGTACGGTGTCGCCAGCAACACAATATATTTGAAAGCCTTAAAGAATGGAAGGAAATACACTAATGTGCTCTTGAGCATTATTCATGATCTTTGAGGGCTAGATTTTAAGAGTGAACTATTATTAATTTTCCAGTCATTTGTTTCATCAGCAATTGTGATGACAAGGGCCGCTAAATCTCAAGGGCAGTATGTTAAAACATTAAGACAAAAGGGTAGGATTAGTTTCTTTAAGATTACCATTGTCACAACATTTTAACTGTAATAAACCTATGCAATCATAAGCGCCTTAGGCCGGACATTCAGGCAGCAAAATGAAGCTAGAAAGTAAGGTTGACATAAGCAATCAGTTGAAGGGAATAGTAGCTACCATGATTGTTTAACGCATTTTGGCTCTCAACCCCCTTCTCAAAGATGGTTATGGGGGAAACCTTGCTTTTGTAGTGTTTTATGCCAAGCATACCACTGAATAAATAATGTGGCGTAGTTAATGATTAGTCTGAGATTTTTTTTTTTTGTGATTTCAATAATCACGTGAATATTTCATGTAGTAGGTAAAAATTTGTTTACAAATTTAGAGTCTTATGCAGGTAACTGCACCTAAATTAGATCTAATTCCTGCCCCTCTTAGCTGAGTTTCAAAACATCATCATTATGTGCCTTTCATCAACATATAAACACATATGCCGACTTCTGTTGAATTTCTCAGTTAATGATAAGGGTGTTTTGTTTTAAATGAGGACCCACCCTCAAATTATGCTCCAATTCACATTACCACCTTTAATTACCATAGTTTTATAATACCACCTTTATGCGCCATTCATTCAATATATTGCCTGCTCATGCCTACTTTCGTTTAATTTTTCATCCAAAAAATTATGACAGATTTACCCATTCATGTGTTATAAAGTGCCTAATTACGAGAGAGAAGGAGCAACAAAATCTATCCACCATTTGATACGCGACGAAATGGTAATTTCATTCAATTTCATTCATACATATCAAACACAACAATTTTTGAAAACTAAGAATGTCCATTCCCACTTCTCATAGATTTTCACTTTATGTGGAATGAGTATTCCTAATGAGATGGTAATGAATAATCATTCCCACTTAAGTTAGAATCAAACAAATACATACCTTCCAAATATGTTTATTCTCACTTTATTTTTTAATTTTACCCAACGTGAGAATGAAAATAGTATTCCATTTTCATATTAATTCTCGCTAATCAAACGAGGCGTAAGATTTTCTTGGGCTATAAGAATCAATAGACGCGAATTCTTAGTCGATAGAAAACATAGAGCTTAAACAATTTTTCAACTAAAGTCACATCCAATTGAGGACATATTTATTTTTCATTAATATTATCATCATAGAAAATGGATAGAGATGGGTAGTTGAGGTTATATGTTGACGGAATGACATATAAAGGTGATATTTTGAAACTCGGATAATTAATATTATTAGAGTGAAATTGGCCTTATTTAGGAGTGATTAGTTATAAGAAAAATATTGATTTTTCTTGAAAAAGTTTTTACGATAACGAGTTTAATCGAACCCTAGCCTCACGGCGAGGAGGACACTACACCACGTGACTCCAGCCACCGATTTTTCTTGACAGAAGTTAGTACTGGTGGTTAACTGTTGAGGGAATTATATAGAAAGATAGATATTTTAAAAACGTGGTAATTAAGAAATTTTCGTAATCCAGGGGCAGTTCCCAGTAAAGACAAAAAAAAAACCATAATTTACGTACCTCAGTAAACAACCAGCTGTACAGAAAAATCAATGCGCACATGCCTAGTCCCTTCCCCTCATTATGACTAGATTACAGTTTTACCCGTCAAAAAACTAATCACACACAATCCTACCCGTGCAAAGCTAATCCAACCGTCTAGATCAACCCCATATAAAACTAATTTAGTCACTTTTCCCTTTTTACCCCTCTCCCCATCTTCCGCCACTCTTCTCTTCACCTTTCTCTTTTCTCTGCTCCCCAGTCGGAAAAAAAAAAGGATATTTTTTTCCCACAACAAACCCTAAATCAGCAAGCAGCTCCTTTTATAGCAACCGAAACCCTAAAACTCTTAAAACTCCTCTACCCATCATTTGGATGCGGGAACTCTCTTAAAGGCCCAGGGTTCCAACGATGATCACGGAGAACTCCTCATTTTGATGACTTCGAGAAGGATCTCGAAGCTTTGCTGAGTGAGAATCATCTAAGCAGGGAATCATCTCTAGATCGTGAGCGAGAGCTCAACATTTACAGGAGCGGCAGCGCTCCGCCGACGGTGGAGGGATCGAGGAATGCGATTCGGAGCTTGCTGGGCCCCGTTGATGGCGAGAGATTGATGTCTGATGAGGAGCTGAGGGCTCATCCTGATTATTTGTCGTACTACTATTCAAATGATAACTTGAACCCTAGGTTGCCGGGGCCTTTGATGTCGAGAGAGGATTGGCGAGTGGCTCAGAGGTTTAGGACGACGAGCTCGGCGATTGGGGATAGAAGGAAGGGATTGGGGAATGGAGGTGAGAGCTCTCTGTTTTCGATGCAGCCGGGGTTGCCTAGGGGAAATGAGCAGAAGGATTGGGGCAATGGTGGGCTAATTGGGCTTGCGGATGTCGGGTTAGGAAGCAGAAGGAAGAGCTTTACAGATGCAATTCAGGTCGAAAAGTTTCATCTTTTGCACATATATACTTGTATTTAGTTGTTGAGATGATGCGAGTGATGCTAATCGTTATTCATACGTGTTTGACACTTGGTAGGGAAGTTACAAATAGGTGTTTGTTTTAGGCCTCATATTTTTTTTTCCCAGCTTACCTTGTGAGGCACTTTTGATGTTTGGGTGAACTGACACTGCTCATGAGTGTTTAGAATACCATGATTAAGAAGAACAAATTGGACTTTCCCTTGCTGTATGTGCTACACTTTTTTTCCATACTAGAAATGAAGAGATACATGCAGAGGATTGAATGGTAGAAGCCAAAGGATTACATGTAAACCTTTTAATTAAAAGTACCTGATAGATTTTAAAGTTTAAAATGCTAATCCTGCCAAGATACAGTCTTTCAGTCACTCTAAAGGAGGTACTCATGCTTCTTAGTGTTGTTCCTTTATTGCCTGCATGTTAATTGTATACATCTTCCAGGCTTACTATTTCAGCATACTCGGTTAGTCTTTGTAGCCTAGGTGTAATAGATTCGGTCACTGTGTCCATGAATCCTGCTAGACTTGACACGCTATGCTTTGATAGGAAAATAAGTTGGCGAAGAAAAGCATAGAGTGAAATGAAACAAGAAATTGAATAGGGGAAGGACAGGAACACGATGTGAATGAATCCTAGTTGAGAGTTATTCCTTGAACTATATGAAAGAATCTTTTCACTTGTTCTTGGTGACTACAAGGTGGTTTATGTAGAAGTACACTGAAGAAAAAACAGGTGGATACTATGAAAATGTAAAATTATGAGCAAGAAATTGGTCGGAATAGGTCACTACAAGGTTTAATATGTTGAAGATTATTGCTGACATTCAAAAGCAAGAAACTTGGATATTAAGGAGTTACCTGGTACGGTGTCGCCAGCAACACAATATATTTGAAAGCCTTAAAGAATGGAAGGAAATACACTAATGTGCTCTTGAGCATTATTCATGATCTTTGAGGGCTAGATTTTAAGAGTGAACTATTATTAATTTTCCAGTCATTTGTTTCATCAGCAATTGTGATGACAAGGGCCGCTAAATCTCAAGGGCAGTATGTTAAAACATTAAGACAAAAGGGTAGGATTAGTTTCTTTAAGATTACCATTGTCACAACATTTTAACTGTAATAAACCTATGCAATCATAAGCGCCTTAGGCCGGACATTCAGGCAGCAAAATGAAGCTAGAAAGTAAGGTTGACATAAGCAATCAGTTGAAGGGAATAGTAGCTACCATGATTGTTTAACGCATTTTGGCTCTCAACCCCCTTCTCAAAGATGGTTATGGGGGAAACCTTGCTTTTGTAGTGTTTTATGCCATGCATCCTGTATGTGATCTGAGGCCTTTTAGTGAAGTTTGCTACTTTGTCTTTTATGAATGGTAAGACCATGCTTTTCTAGTATTTTATGCCATGTATCCTGTAAATGGAAAAACTTCGCTTTGCTAGTATGTTGTATGTTAAGCCATGTCTCCTTCGGCTGCTCTGAAGCTGATATTTGAAGCTCATAATGAACAGATGCAACACTACCTCTCAAGAATGTAGGTTGCTGCTAAATCCATTCATTGGATAAGGTTTATAGTTTAGATATACCCCCTCCCCAACCAAAAAACCCTCCCTTCTTACCTCTTTATTTAGGTTAATAATGCAGCTCTAGATATTTAATTTGAACTAACGCCTCTTAACAATGTCCTTTAACTCTTATACCCAGAAGTATGCATTGTCCACCCCCACCCCCCTCTCCCCCCATATCTATCTGTCTATCTATAACTATCTCTCATCTCCAGAGATTTATTTTGAACTCAATATGGCTTCAGGTAAATATAATTATATTAGATTTTGTTGTGGTATTGGCACATGTGATAAGTATCTTCCAATTTTTCGTACTACTACACGATCTTCTATTCTTTTATCTATCTCTTGAGAGTTACCCTTTCTTCCTAGGTTCTTTGTTGGTGGATTAACACTGTTCTATTTGATCCTTGAATTAGGCTGGCTTAACCTTAGATCTTATAATTATTTCATAGTTGTTTACTAACATGAACTAGTTTCTGCTGCAGGAAGATCTTGTCAATTTGCCTTCCGTATCTCCACATCCTTCACGCGCAGTCAGTCGCAGTTCTTATGACACTTCTAATGATCTGAAGGGAGTTTCTGATGTTCAGTTCCCACAGAATCAGAATGGCATGGACACAATAGGTGGTTTCGCTCGAAGCAGCCTCTCCTGGACTTGTTAGGGTTCAGAGCCTTGGTTCAACAATGTCACAGTCCTTTGCGTCAGCTGTTGGTTCCTCTTTATCTAGAAGCACAACACCAGATCCTCATCCAATCGAGAGTTCATCAAGCTTTTACTCACCTGTTGGGCAAAGGTTGATTGGTGCTGAAAAGAAGATTGTTTCTAATGGATTTGGAGCTCTTGCTTCTCACATGGCGGATTCTGGTGATATAGCAGTTTCCTTATCTGGGTTGAGTCTTTCAAATAATATTAAAGGACATGGGGAGAGTCATCTGCAGGACAAGCTTCATCGTGACTTCATCGATCAGCCTCAACGTCTATATACTATGCATAATGGTCATGCCAAATATTTGCAGAAGAACATTGTTGTTAATTCTGAATCCGAGTCCCTCCATGTTCCTGATATCCCTTTGCTGGGACAAAATGGGTATTCTAAGAATGCTGGTGTTCTTAATGATCTTGGTCTATCTGTGTTAGCTTCTAATGGACAAGTGGGTTTGCGAGAACAGCCATTTATGAATCTATCCCAAAAAGTAGTTGATGTGGGTTCAAACAGTTTAGCTGGATCCATTGGCCATTATCCAACAGATATGGCTAACATTGATTTTGTTGGGTGCAACTCAAGTGCACTTCAGATGTTGAACAATCAGTTTGGTGAGGGTATTTTATCTATATGATTTTTAATGTCAACTCTAGCTGATAGGCCTTATACCCTGTGCCACAGTTCATTCTTTCTCATCTACATATTTTATTTGAACAGGTACTAGTATGTCAAGTGGATCAGAAGGAAAATATCTTCCCAGAACTGCAAACCAGGTCGGTTCTGCTTTTCAAGCACCACCTATGGATCCTCTTTATTCTCAGTATGTACAGAGACCTTCTGATTACGCCACGGACATGAATGATCCTTCTTTGGAGGAAGTTATCTAGGTACTAACCATTTTGATATGTCGGACTACAAAAAAGCATATCTTGGAACAGTGCTTGCACAGCAGACACTGCCTCATGACGGAACCTACTTTGGCAAATCTGGTGGTTTGAGCAATGGCTTCTATGGAAATTCTGGTGCTGGTCTTCACATACCATATCCAACAGTGATTCCCAGAAGTCCAGTAAGGCAGAATGATCCATTGTCACGATTACCTTCTGCTTTAAGGAGTGGGACTGGAGGATCTAAAGGATCATGGAGCCATGTAAATGGCATTATGGAGCAAGGTTTTGCATCCACTTTGCTGGAAGAATTCAAGACCAATAAAATCAGATCATTTGAACTGTCTGAAATTGCAGAGCATGTTGTTGAGTTCAGGTATTTTCTTGGTGATCTTTGTAATTAACACGCAAAAAAAAAAGGCTAATGTGCTATCTACCATTTTGGTTGTTTAAGAAATTTTCGTGTGGAGGAACTACGACATTTGTTTTTTTACTAATACCCTTTTCCTTGTGTCAGAGCCATCTTGCTTTAGATAGTTTAAACCTTCAGTTGCAAACCAGTAGCCCACCAGTTCATGGATACTCATTTGACTTTCCAATGGTTTTTGTAAATAAATAGTCTTCTACTAGTTTAAGCACACTTATTTTATCGGTGACATTATAAGTAGTAACAAATAAAACTAAATAATTTGGCTTCACCATTCTGATCATTTAAGAAGTCTTAAGTTATAACCTTTATTACTAGTACTATCCCTTTCCTTGATTTCCGTGCTATGTTTTATGATTCCCCAATTTTCTCCACACTTTTGGTGATTGAAATTAAGGGGGAATCACCAGTTTCTTTATTCCTCTTCCTTATGCAGTGGGGATCAGTATGGAAGCCGTTTTATTCAACAAAAATTGGAAACTGCTTCAATTGAAGAGAAGAACAAATTATTTCCTAAGATCCTTGCCCATGCTCGGGTTCTGATGACTGATGTGTTTGGGAATTACGTCATACAGAAAGTATGTATATTTCTATTTGTTATGCAACTATTTGTTATGCAACACTTGAAAAGATACAAAGGTAAATACTGAAGAAATTTAAACACTTGAATTGGCAGTTTTTCGAGCATGGTACAGAAAGCCATAGAAATCAGCTTGCCAGTCAACTTATGGGCCATGTTTTACCTCTCAGTCTTCAGATGTATGGTTGTAGAGTAATTCAGAAGGTTTGTTCCTCTGTCCTGATCTGCTGTTTCTGTTTGCTATATATTCTCTTCAACCAAGTGGCTTCTATGTGTCGAATCACATGATTGCAGTTTCACCTTTTGGTTGCATAGATATTGTAAACTGATTTGAAAAGCATACCCAATCATCTTTCTACATATGTAGGAAATAATGGATTATGAAACTATCAATTATCATGGCTAAGTAATCAATAATCATGGTTAAATTTGTTGATATCACGGCTCTATTTTTCATTAACAAGTAAACCTTTTGGCTTCTTATAGAGGCATGGATCTTTTTTCAGCTCTGAGCTTAAAATTAGGTTCTGCTGATGAGATTTTGAGTTTGAGAAAATGGATGTATGCACTCCATGGTTTAAGTCTTGATGTAGGCAAAAAGCCTTTCCTTTCCCTCAATACATAATGATATTATTGGAAAACAATGTGCATAAACAATATCCATAGAGTTTAACCATCATTATTTATGTTGTTCCGTGAAGATAGCATTTTGCAAGACCTATTGTCATATTTCTATGGAGGTAAAAAAAAAAAAATACCCTACCCCCTGATTTCCAAAATTTTGGAAATCAGGGGGTAGGGTATTTTTCTTCTATGCCCATTCTCCAAAGCTCTATGGAGCTCGGCCGCCCCGATAAAGGTAAAGATCCAAATCAAATGTGCTTGCTTATTAATAACAGAGTTCGAAAGCAGGGGGTAGGGTATTTTTTCCTGTTGATTTTTGTGCATAGCAATGTTTTTTAGTTAATATGAGCAAAATTGACCCACGCTATGCTGCAACAATAGGGTGAAAAAGTCAAAAAAAAAAGATATTTAAAAATACTATATCTAACCACGTAAAATAAAAAATATAGCAAGTTCTAGGAAAGAGCCACTTATACCGTATCAAATTGTTAAAACACAAAGTGAATTTAAATTAATTTGGAGGGCTTTTTTATGTTTATGGGTAATTCTGGAAGTGGATGAGTTGAAAATAAATATGGTAAAACTTTGGGTTTATAGGCAAAAAACCTATTGGTAAGTAGGTGGTCTTAAAAATAGATGGGCTAAATAGCACATAGATACCTCATAGTTTCACTCACGTAGCACTTATATCGCTCACTTGCTTTTGTAGTGTTTTATGCCATGCATCCTGTATGTGATCTGAGGCCTTTTAGTGAAGTTTGCTACTTTGTCTTTTATGAATGGTAAGACCATGCTTTTCTAGTATTTTATGCCATGTATCCTGTAAATGGAAAAACTTCTTTGCTAGTATGTTGTATGTTAAGCCATGTCTCCTTCGGCTGCTCTGAAGCTGATATTTGAAGCTCATAATGAACAGATGCAACACTACCTCTCAAGAATGTAGGTTGCTGCTAAATCCATTCATTGGATAAGGTTTATAGTTTAGATATACCCTCCCCAACCAAAAAAAAACCCTCCCTTCTTACCTCTTTATTTAGGTTAATAATGCAGCTCTAGATATTTAATTTGAACTAACGCCTCTTAACAATGTCCTTTAACTCTTATACCCAGAAGTATGCATTGTCCACCCCAACCCCCCTCTCCCCATATCTATCTGTCTATCTATAACTATCTCTCATCTCCAGAGATTTATTTTGAACTCAATATGGCTTCAGGTAAATATAATTATATTAGATTTTGTTGTGGTATTGGCACATGTGATAAGTATCTTCCAATTTTTCGCTACTACACGATCTTCTATTCTTTTATCTATCTCTTGAGAGTTACCCTTTCTTCCTAGGTTCTTTGTTGGTGGATTAACACTGTTCTATTTGATCCTTGAATTAGGCTGGCTTAACCTTAGATCTTATAATTATTTCATAGTTGTTTACTAACATGAACTAGTTTCTGCTGCAGGAAGATCTTGTCAATTTGCCTTCCGTATCTCCACATCCTTCACGCGCAGTCAGTCGCAGTTCTTATGACACTTCTAATGATCTGAAGGGAGTTTCTGATGTTCAGTTCCCACAGAATCAGAATGGCATGGACACAATAGGTGGTTTGCGCTCGGAAGCAGCCTCTCCTGGACTTGTTAGGGTTCAGAGCCTTGGTTCAACAATGTCACAGTCCTTTGCGTCAGCTGTTGGTTCCTCTTTATCTAGAAGCACAACACCAGATCCTCATCCAATCGAGAGTTCATCAAGCTTTTACTCACCTGTTGGGCAAAGGTTGATTGGTGCTGAAAAGAAGATTGTTTCTAATGGATTTGGAGCTCTTGCTTCTCACATGGCGGATTCTGGTGATATAGCAGTTTCCTTATCTGGGTTGAGTCTTTCAAATAATATTAAAGGACATGGGGAGAGTCATCTGCAGGACAAGCTTCATCGTGACTTCATCGATCAGCCTCAACGCCTATATACTATGCATAATGGTCATGCCAAATATTTGCAGAAGAACATTGTTGTTAATTCTGAACTGAGTCCCTCCATGTTCCTGATATCCCTTTGCTGGGACAAAATGGGTATTCTAAGAATGCTGGTGTTCTTAATGATCTTGGTCTATCTGTGTTAGCTTCTAATGGACAAGTGGGTTTGCAGAACAGCCATTTATGAATCTATCCCAAAAGTAGTTGATGTGGGTTCAAACAGTTTAGCTGGATCCATTGGCCATTATCCAACAGATATGGCTAACATTGATTTTGTTGGGTGCAACTCAAGTGCACTTCAGATGTTGAACAATCAGTTTGGTGAGGGTATTTTATCTATATGATTTTTAATGTCAACTCTAGCTGATAGGCCTTATACCCTGTGCCACAGTTCATTCTTTCTCATCTACATATTTTATTTGAACAGGTACTAGTATGTCAAGTGGATCAGAAGGAAAATATCTTCCCAGAACTGCAAACCAGGTCGGTTCTGCTTTTCAAGCACCACCTATGGATCCTCTTTATTCTCAGTATGTACAGAGACCTTCTGATTACGCTACGGACATGAATGATCCTTCTTTTGGAGGAAGTTATCTAGGTACTAACCATTTTGATATGTCGGACTACAAAAAAGCATATCTTGGAACAGTGCTTGCACAGCAGACACTGCCTCATGACGGAACCTACTTTGGCAAATCTGGTGGTTTGAGCAATGGCTTCTATGGAAATTCTGGTGCTGGTCTTCACATACCATATCCAACAGTGATTCCCAGAAGTCCAGTAAGGCAGAATGATCCATTGTCACGATTACCTTCTGCTTTAAGGAGTGGGACTGGAGGATCTAAAGGATCATGGAGCCATGTAAATGGCATTATGGAGCAAGGTTTTGCATCCACTTTGCTGGAAGAATTCAAGACCAATAAAATCAGATCATTTGAACTGTCTGAAATTGCAGAGCATGTTGTTGAGTTCAGGTATTTTCTTGGTGATCTTTGTAATTAACACGCAAAAAAAAAAGGCTAATGTGCTATCTACCATTTTGGTTGTTTAAGAAATTTTCGGTGGAGGAACTACGACATTTGTTTTTACTAATACCCTTTTCCTTGTGTCAGAGCCATCTTGCTTTAGATAGTTTAAACCTTCAGTTGCAAACCAGTAGCCCACCAGTTCATGGATACTCATTTGACTTTCCAATGGTTTTTGTAAATAAATAGTCTTCTACTAGTTTAAGCACACTTATTTTATCGGTGACATTATAAGTAGTAACAAATAAAACTAAATAATTTGGCTTCGACCATTCTGATCATTTAAGAAGTCTTAAGTTATAACCTTTATTACTAGTACTATCCCTTTCCTTGATTTCACGTGCTATGTTTTATGATTCCCCAATTTTCTCCACACTTTTGGTGATTGAAATTAAGGGGGAATCACCAGTTTCTTTATTCCTCTTCCTTATGCAGTGGGGATCAGTATGGAAGCCGTTTTATTCAACAAAATTGGAAACTGCTTCAATTGAAGAGAAGAACAAATTATTTCCTAAGATCCTTGCCCATGCTCGGGTTCTGATGACTGATGTGTTTGGGAATTACGTCATACAGAAAGTATGTATATTTCTATTTGTTATGCAACTATTTGTTATGCAACACTTGAAAAGATACAAAGGTAAATACTGAAGAAATTTAAACACTTGAATTGGCAGTTTTTCGAGCATGGTACAGAAAGCCATAGAAATCAGCTTGCCAGTCAACTTATGGGCCATGTTTTACCTCTCAGTCTTCAGATGTATGGTTGTAGAGTAATTCAGAAGGTTTGTTCCTCTGTCCTGATCTGCTGTTTCTGTTTGCTATATATTCTCTTCAACCAAGTGGCTTCTATGTGTCGAATCACATGATTGCAGTTTCACCTTTTGGTTGCATAGAGATATTGTAAACTGATTTGAAAAGCATACCCAATCATCTTTCTACATATGTAGGAAATAATGGATTATGAAACTATCAATTATCATGGCTAAGTAATCAATAATCATGGTTAAATTTGTTGATATCACGGCTCTATTTTTCATTAACAAGTAAACCTTTTGGCTTCTTATAGAGGCATGGATCTTTTTTCAGCTCTGAGCTTAAAATTAGGTTCTGCTGATGAGATTTTGAGTTTGAGAAAATGGATGTATGCACTCCATGGTTTAAGTCTTGATGTAGGCAAAAGCCTTTCCTTTCCCTCAATACATAATGATATTATTGGAAAACAATGTGCATAAACAATATCCATAGAGTTTAACCATCATTATTTATGTTGTTCCGTGAAGATAGCATTTTGCAAGACCTATTGTCATATTTCTATGGAGGTAAAAAAATACCCTACCCTGATTTCCAAAATTTTGGAAATCAGGGGTAGGGTATTTTTCTTCTATGCCCATTCTCCAAAGCTCTATGGAGCCTCGGCCACCGATAAAGGTAAAGATCCAAATCAAATGTGCTTGCTTATTAATAACAGAGTTCGAAAGCAGGGGGTAGGGTATTTTTTCCTGTTGATTTTTGTGCATAGCAATGTTTTTTAGTTAATATGAGCAAAATTGACCCACGCTATGCTGCAACAATAGGGTGAAAAAGTCAAAAAAAAAAGATATTTAAAAATACTATATCTAACCACGAAAATAAAAAATATAGCAAGTTCTAGGAAAGAGCCACTTATACCGTATCAAATTGTTAAAACACAAAGTGAATTTAAATTAATTTGGAGGGCTTTTTATGTTTATGGGTAATTCTGGAAGTGGATGAGTTGAAAATAAATATGGTAAAACTTTGGGTTTATAGGCAAAAAACCTATTGGTAAGTAGGTGGTCTTAAAAATAGATGGGCTAAATAGCACATAGATACCTCATAGTTTCACTCACGTAGCACTTATATACGCTCACTTGTTTTTTGTAGCATTTATATATCCTATGTTCTTTAAAATTGGCACGTTGATACGCTCTATTAATCTATTATGCAAACATGAATATTTTCACCGAATGTTCCTCTATGATACTTATAGGCTAATTGTTGAGCTTTCTAACAATTAATATTCGTTAAATTTATCATTAAACGCCCAAACTCTAATTTAAAGTAGAATTAAGATAAGTTTTAAAATAGAATTTTTGTAGGTTTAATATTAGATTTAACAAAGATTAATACTTAAAACTCTATGATTTCCTGTAAGTATCATAGTGAAATATTTTTTTCGGTGACAATTTTCACGCTTGCATGATTGAGAGTACTAACATACCAATTTTAAACAACTTAGGGAAAATGTTAAAAAACAAGTGAGGGTGTATAAGTGCTAAGTGAGTGAAACTATGAGGTATTTAAGTGCTATTTAGCCTAATAAATGGGATAAAACTTAGGGTACAAATTGGTATAAAAAGCCCTAAAAATAATGGTTTAAGAATTTGATTTAAAAATACATCAGATCTGATGACTTAGAACAAAACTATAGCTAGGAACAAAATATAAAACTTATATTGTATACCAAATATAAAACTTATGTTGTATTCCAAAGAGAGTTTAAATTTAATTGAGTGGAGTAATTTGGTTTTGAAGTGATTTTGGAATCAAGTGGGTTTAAAAATAAATGAGGTAAAACTTTGGCTTTATAGGCAAAATAACCTTTTGGTAAGTGGGTGGACTTAAAAATAAATGGGGTTAGTGTTTATAAGCAAAAATCTCATCTGTAGATTAGTGCAAAAAGACCCAAAAATAACGATTTATGAATTTGTTTTAAAGATACACCATATCTTATGACTTAGAACATAATGATAGCAAGTAACAACAAAATAGATAAACTTATAATTTGTAGCAAATAGTTGAAATACAAAGAATTATTGAAATTAATTGAGTGGAGTATTTTGGTTTTGGAGTGATTTTGAAAGAAGTTGGGTTTAAAAATAAATGGGGTTAAAACTTTTTTGGGTTTATAGGCAAAAACTCATTTGGGGAAGTGGATGGGTTGAAAAATAAACTGAGAGAAACTTAGGAAATGGGTGGGTATAAAAATAAATGGGGGTAAATTTTGGGTTTATAGGAAAGAAAGTAAACCCACTTTGAATGTGGGTTGGTATAAAAATAAATGGAGGAAAACTTTGGGCTTATTGAAAAAACAAAATAAATTTTGTTTTGGGTTAATGGGGTGACTGGTAGCTATGAACAGTTCCCAGCTACAGTGAAAACTCCAATAACTTTAGTAGATAGATAAATTTTCTAGTGGGTTGGAAACTTGTTGATTAGTATGCACTGCAATATCTCTAGTCATGTTTTCGTCTTGGTTGGTATTCACCGCACCTTATATAACTTTGCAATCTGGTAGTTAAACTTCAACATGTCAGACTCAGGTGATGAAAATCGCTTTCATTTGATCTGGGTAGATCTTTTCATTGCCCATAGTATCTTACTCTTAGTTGCTTTCAAGTCCACAATATTTTATCTGGTTACATCTACAGTCGATGTGCATAGATTTATAAATCGGACTGTTTCTCTGTAGATTCTGATATCTCTTGTCTTACCATTCTTATTCTGTCATAATATGGGTCACGCTGTTGCAGCTTGATTTGTTGTTCTAGTGAAGTTTTTTGAATAAAGAGTTGGTTTTGTGTAGGCCTTGGAAGTGGTTAATGTGGATCAGCAGACACAGATGGTGTCTGAGCTTGATGGTTCAGTGATGAAATGTGTTCGTGATCAGAATGGCAATCATGTAATCCAAAAGTGTATCGAGTGTGTCCCTCAAGAAAGGATCCAGTTTATTATATCTGCCTTTTATGGGCATGTTGTGGCACTATCTACACACCCCTATGGTTGTAGGGTTATACAGGTTCCGATTTACTACCTTCATACCAGATGTATATTGGTGCTTTAAGTTAGTTCATAGACAGTAATGGAGATTTATTAGTCATTACTGATGGATTGTCTATGTTATGGCAGAGGGTCTTGGAGCACTGTGATGATGAAAAAACACAAAGCATGATGATGGAAGAGATCATGCGATCTGTGTGTATTTTGGCTCAGGATCAATATGGAAATTATGTTATTCAAGTATGTTATCCTTTCTAGTTTGACCCCATTTTTCCCCTAGTAATGGGGTTGTTTTTGCATTGGCTTTTTCGACATGGATCTTTGGTTTTTTCATTTGCTCTTGTACCTTTTGGCTTGCTCTTGAATGATTTATTCAATTTTTATTTTTGGATATTCATTTCTATGAGAGGATAATAGTATGGAGTATTTCACTGTCAATGTAGTTTTGTTCAGCCAATGCAATAATTTGGTCATAGACACATGACAAATCGAATGATAAGTCATTTTTCTTTATAACTTAATGTTTTATAGTCTTTATATCATCTTATGTTATTAAAGGAGAATGAAACCTTCCTAGCAGTTGGAATTTCAAAAACTTCATATCATCTTATGTTATTAAAGGAGAATGAAACCTTCCTAGCAGTTGGAATTTCAAAAACTTCACCTGTGCTGAGAAAACAAGGTTAAAGAACCATGAATGCAAATACTAAACCCACTACTTGTGTGTGTGTGTGGCTCTTTGGTATTGAGAATAGGAATACTAAGAGTATATTGGGGAACTTTGGATTATATCCACATATAAATTATAATCCAAGTGGATTATAATCTAGAGTATTTGATATATTTAGTGGATTATAATCCATTTTCAAGTGTTTGGCAAATGGGTGGATTATCATCCATCATTGTTATCGAAATGATAAAAAAGAAAGAAAAAAAGAAACATAGGGTCGCTTCGATGAGTTATTAAATGAGGCCTTGAATTTTGTGAAACCATAAGGGTATAATTGTTTTTACTGTCAGACCTCATGGTTTATAATCCACCAAAAATAAGCTAGGATACCCTAGCTTTTATTTTGATTAATTATAAGCCAAAATAAGCTACTTGTCAAACATCTAAAAGTGACTTATAAGCCACAAGCCACTTTGAACAGTTCCCAGCTACAGTGAAAACTCCAATAACTTTAGTAGATAGATAAATTTTCTAGTGGGTTGGAAACTTGTTGATTAGTATGCACTGCAATATCTCTAGTCATGTTTTCGTCTTGGTTGGTATTCACCGCACCTTATATAACTTTGCAATCTGGTAGTTAAACTTCAACATGTCAGACTCAGGTGATGAAAATCGTTTTCATTTGATCTGGGTAGATCTTTTTCATTGCCCATAGTATCTTACTCTTAGTTGCTTTCGCGAAGTCCACAATATTTTATCTGGTTACATCTACAGTCGATGTGCATAGATTTATAAATCGGACTGTTTCTCTGTAGATTCTGATATCTCTTGTCTTACCATTCTTATTCTGTCATAATATGGGTCACGCTGTTGCAGCTTGATTTGTTGTTCTAGTGAAGTTTTTTGAATAAAGAGTTGGTTTTGTGTAGGCCTTGGAAGTGGTTAATGTGGATCAGCAGACACAGATGGTGTCTGAGCTTGATGGTTCAGTGATGAAATGTGTTCGTGATCAGAATGGCAATCATGTAATCCAAAAGTGTATCGAGTGTGTCCCTCAAGAAAGGATCCAGTTTATTATATCTGCCTTTTATGGGCATGTTGTGGCACTATCTACACACCCTATGGTTGTAGGGTTATACAGGTTCGATTTACTACCTTCATACCAGATGTATATTGGTGCTTTAAGTTAGTTCATAGACAGTAATGGAGATTTATTAGTCATTACTGATGGATTGTCTATGTTATGGCAGAGGGTCTTGGAGCACTGTGATGATGAAAAACACAAAGCATGATGATGGAAGAGATCATGCGATCTGTGTGTATTTTGGCTCAGGATCAATATGGAAATTATGTTATTCAAGTATGTTATCCTTTCTAGTTTGACCCCATTTTCCCTAGTAATGGGGTTGTTTTGCATTGGCTTTTTCGACATGGATCTTTGGTTTTTCATTTGCTCTTGTACCTTTTGGCTTGCTCTTGAATGATTTATTCAATTTTTATTTTTGGATATTCATTTCTATGAGAGGATAATAGTATGGAGTATTTCACTGTCAATGTAGTTTTGTTCAGCCAATGCAATAATTTGGTCATAGACACATGACAAATCGAATGATAAGTCATTTTTCTTTATAACTTAATGTTTTATAGTCTTTATATCATCTTATGTTATTAAAGGAGAATGAAACCTTCCTAGCAGTTGGAATTTCAAAACTTCATATCATCTTATGTTATTAAAGGAGAATGAAACCTTCCTAGCAGTTGGAATTTCAAAAACTTCACCTGTGCTGAGAAAACAAGGTTAAAGAACCATGAATGCAAATACTAAACCCACTACTTGTGTGTGTGTGTGGCTCTTTGGTATTGAGAATAGGAATACTAAGAGTATATTGGGGAACTTTGGATTATATCCACATATAAATTATAATCCAAGTGGATTATAATCTAGAGTATTTGATATATTTAGTGGATTATAATCCATTTTCAAGTGTTTGGCAAATGGGTGGATTATCATCCATCATTGTTATCGAAATGATAAAAAAAAGAAAGAAAAAAAAAGAAACATAGGGTCGTCGGTGATGAGTTATTAAATGAGGCCTTGAATTTTGTGAAACCATAAGGGGTATAATTGTTTTTTACTTCGTCAGACCTCATGGTTTATAATCCACCAAAAAATAAGCTAGGATACCCTAGCTTTTATTTTGATTAATTATAAGCCAAAATAAGCTACTTGTCAAACATCTAAAAGTGACTTATAAGCCACAAGCCACTTTGAACATTTGCCAAACACATTCTAAACCCACTCAAGCCCACACCCATAAGTTAAGGATGCATACTTTCTAGGTAGCATGGATGCGGCTGCGGACACGGACATGGACACGGTTATGGACACGGGACACGGCAAATTTGTAAAATGTAGGATACGGGGACATGGCTATATATATGTAGATTATTGAATTAAAATACCTATAACATTTGTATGTTTCTTTCTATTATCTATAACAATTAAGAATCAAGTTAAATCAAACTAAGAATAAGGTTTAACAACGAAAGTTTAATTTTGGTCGCATGGGATAATATGATGGGTATTCTTCAAACTGTAATGGATTTCTGTTTTTGAGTACCAAAAGCGATTAGTTTTGAACCCAGTATTACCAAAGAAACTAGTTCCGGGTATAACTAATAGGGAAATTGGGTTTTGCTTTGAACCACACGTGTCCATAGTGTTTCTGTGGAGAGTCTGTGTCGAACATGTCGGACACGGACACGGCAGGAGAGTCCGTGTCGAACACGTCGGACACGGACACGACATCCAAAATGCCGTGTCGGAGTAACCTAGCCTACTTTCGACTTTAGCTTCTGGCTCAGAATGTTCTCTCTCCAATTTCTGATAAAACACCATTTGTGATGATATTCATTTTTTTCTTCAGACCTATATCAGGATTAACAAGATCTCAAGCTCCCTTAATGTTTCTAACCGGATAGAGTGAATAAATAATTTCATTATATTTGGGATAAATGCCTGGGTTAACTTCTAGCTTGTTGTTTTATTTATGAGTGTGAATTTTTATAATGGTGAAAAAGCGATTAGGTTGTTCTATATAGTTTATGCTATTTTCATTGAAAATTACCATGTTAGTTTCCTGTTCAGTAGTAAGAGACAGCACCAGATTTCTGAAGGTGAAGATATGTTTCTTCTCTTCCAAATAGATACATCAACAAGAAATAGTTCCTACTTTGAGGGATTGAGTGGAAATTACTTCTGAATGATCAATAGCTAATCATCTGTCAATAGGCTTGAGCAACAGAATGAAGAAAACCACTCTTCCTGAGGGGATTTCAGTAGCACTGAATACTTTCTAAGTCTAGCAGATTATGGTAACAGTAATTCAGGTAGAAAGGTTTACAGGAGACATTCTGAAGTTGGTTAAGCAATAGCATCATAGAAGTTCACAGTTGCAAAAGCGGCCTATAGAAAAGACAAAATGTGAGGCTGGCTCTCTAATCTCAGGTTCCCTGGCTTTGAAAAATTTTGAAATTGGTAAAACTGTTAAGGTTATCATGTTAAACTCTCTGGCGTCTTACTATTTACATTAATCTTAAGCTTTAGTGTCTGATATCTCGAATAGCAATTAGTCCTTAAAATGCAAAATATTCTTCATTCCCCCCTAAGAGGTAGACGAGATAAAGATACTGATATCTGGCTGCTCTTTCCGCCAGTTCAGCACATACAACAGATATGTAACCACTAACATAACAAACAACTACTTGTCTAATGCAGAATTCCAGTTGCAAAGTGAGAACATCATTTCATCTAAAGATCAGACCCCGAACAGCAGTTTGGAAACTGCACCAGGTAGAAGCTGGTTGAGAATTGATTTGTGATAAGAACCTCACCTGAATGAGCAAGACAGGTTGTAGTACCATGAATGAAAAATATTAAACCCATGGACTCCAATAATCAATTTTATTTCTTGTTTGCTTCCTTTCCTTGGCACTTTCAGTTAAGATAGAAGTGCCTCTCAGACTTTTGTAGAATAACCATCAAATAAAAGAGAAATTCTATAAGATAGTTAGAAGATCTTGATGTTTCTGGGGTACTGAAACAACATGGTTGAGATGGATGAGTGAATGTACCTTAGCATTAGAAATTAGTGCATCCTTAAAAGATTTAACTTTCATTGAGTATAATTGAGGAAGAATTGGTTTAGATGGTTTGATACGAACAACAAAATAAGTGTGTCAGATACAGGGGATATCATTGTTCTTATTAAGAAATAAAGACTTGAGGCAGGTCTAAACGGATAAGGGAGGGTGGCAGATAAAAATGGGATTCTAATTGTTCTTTTAACCAAGGAATGAACCTAGTAAGCTGGATGGAAAAAGGATTCAGCTAAACAGCCCAAATTTGGGATGAAGGGCTCTGTTGTCCTATCACTTAATGGTAGTTTTCTAGTTCCAGCTTTGAGCATATTTGACACGAACATCACACTTGCCTGGGTGGGCAATGGGCATACTACTGTAAGTGTTAGGTATGCATAATCAGCTTGCAATATTTAATTCTTGTCGAAAACCCTGGAATTTCTGAATTCTGTAACGCTGACACTATAAGGGGGTGTTATTCGTTCCAGATTGTTGATTTGGATTCGGACAAATGTTCATGAATCCGACATTCTTGGATTGGGACCTGGACTCGGAATTTATGGTTAGAGCCCCGGACTCTTGGATTGGATTTTGATTTTTGTGAGTAGAATTCTTGAGTTTTTGGTTTGGATTCTTGAACTTTTGCTTTGGATTCATAGACTGAGGGTCGGATTCTCGGACTAAATTTTAGATTTGTGGATTATTTACATTAAGAGTTTCAAATTAAATTATTATGTTGAATAATAATCATTAACAAAAAATATTAATTTAAAAAACCACCCTCGTTTCGATTAACGGATGACAACAACAAAATTAAATACATCTTGTAATTCATTTAAGCAGTTCAAATGAAATGTATGTAATATAGTATTAAATATTTAAAATTATAGTACTAAATATTTAAAATATTTATATATTTAAGAAATGTTAAATAATGAACATGTCTAAGTTAATATTAAATATTAAATATATTAAGTGATTAAATAATATTAAATATATTTCATTTTAAATAAATTAAATAAATTTATAGAAGTTGATTAAAAATATTTTAAAATTAAATATAATAACTTAGAAATATGGAATATTGTAAAATTAAATATATTTAATTTGAAATATATTAAATATTTGAGTAAGTAAAGAGAAGAAGAGAGAGTAAACCCACTTTGAATGTGGGTTGGTATAAAAATAAATGGAGGAAAACTTTGCTTATTGAAAAACAAAATAAATTTTGTTTTGGGTTAATGGGGTGACTGGTAGCTATGAACAGTTCCCAGCTACAGTGAAAACTCCAATAACTTTAGTAGATAGATAAATTTTCTAGTGGGTTGGAAACTTGTTGATTAGTATGCACTGCAATATCTCTAGTCATGTTTTCGTCTTGGTTGGTATTCACCGCACCTTATATAACTTTGCAATCTGGTAGTTAAACTTCAACATGTCAGACTCAGGTGATGAAAATCGTTTTCATTTGATCTGGGTAGATCTTTTTCATTGCCCATAGTATCTTACTCTTAGTTGCTTTCGCGAAGTCCACAATATTTTATCTGGTTACATCTACAGTCGATGTGCATAGATTTATAAATCGGACTGTTTCTCTGTAGATTCTGATATCTCTTGTCTTACCATTCTTATTCTGTCATAATATGGGTCACGCTGTTGCAGCTTGATTTGTTGTTCTAGTGAAGTTTTTTGAATAAAGAGTTGGTTTTGTGTAGGCCTTGGAAGTGGTTAATGTGGATCAGCAGACACAGATGGTGTCTGAGCTTGATGGTTCAGTGATGAAATGTGTTCGTGATCAGAATGGCAATCATGTAATCCAAAAGTGTATCGAGTGTGTCCCTCAAGAAAGGATCCAGTTTATTATATCTGCCTTTTATGGGCATGTTGTGGCACTATCTACACACCCTATGGTTGTAGGGTTATACAGGTTCGATTTACTACCTTCATACCAGATGTATATTGGTGCTTTAAGTTAGTTCATAGACAGTAATGGAGATTTATTAGTCATTACTGATGGATTGTCTATGTTATGGCAGAGGGTCTTGGAGCACTGTGATGATGAAAAAACACAAAGCATGATGATGGAAGAGATCATGCGATCTGTGTGTATTTTGGCTCAGGATCAATATGGAAATTATGTTATTCAAGTATGTTATCCTTTCTAGTTTGACCCCATTTTTCCCCTAGTAATGGGGTTGTTTTTGCATTGGCTTTTTCGACATGGATCTTTGGTTTTTTCATTTGCTCTTGTACCTTTTGGCTTGCTCTTGAATGATTTATTCAATTTTTATTTTTGGATATTCATTTCTATGAGAGGATAATAGTATGGAGTATTTCACTGTCAATGTAGTTTTGTTCAGCCAATGCAATAATTTGGTCATAGACACATGACAAATCGAATGATAAGTCATTTTTCTTTATAACTTAATGTTTTATAGTCTTTATATCATCTTATGTTATTAAAGGAGAATGAAACCTTCCTAGCAGTTGGAATTTCAAAACTTCATATCATCTTATGTTATTAAAGGAGAATGAAACCTTCCTAGCAGTTGGAATTTCAAAACTTCATATCATCTTATGTTATTAAAGGAGAATGAAACCTTCCTAGCAGTTGGAATTTCAAAACTTCATATCATCTTATGTTATTAAAGGAGAATGAAACCTTCCTAGCAGTTGGAATTTCAAAACTTCATATCATCTTATGTTATTAAAGGAGAATGAAACCTTCCTAGCAGTTGGAATTTCAAAACTTCATATCATCTTATGTTATTAAAGGAGAATGAAACCTTCCTAGCAGTTGGAATTTCAAAACTTCATATCATCTTATGTTATTAAAGGAGAATGAAACCTTCCTAGCAGTTGGAATTTCAAAACTTCACCTGTGCTGAGAAAACACGGTTATGGACACGGACACGCAAATTTGTAAAATGTAGGATACGGGACATGGCTATATATATGTAGATTATTGAATTAAAATACCTATAACATTTGTATGTTTCTTTCTATTATCTATAACAATTAAGAATCAAGTTAAATCAAACTAAGAATAAGGTTTAACAACGAAAGTTTAATTTTGGTCGCATGGGATAATATGATGGGTATTCTTCAAACTGTAATGGATTGCTTTTGAGTACCAAAAGCGATTAGTTTTGAACCCAAGATACCAAAGAAACTAGTTCGGGTATAACTAATAGGAAATTGGGTTTTGCTTTGAACCACACGTGTCCATAGTGTTTCTGTGGAGAGTCTGTGTCGAACATGTCGGACACGGACACGGCAAATTTGTAAAATGTAGGATACGGGACATGGCTATATATATGTAGATTATTGAATTAAAATACCTATAACATTTGTATGTTTCTTTCTATTATCTATAACAATTAAGAATCAAGTTAAATCAAACTAAGAATAAGGTTTAACAACGAAAGTTTAATTTTGGTCGCATGGGATAATATGATGGGTATTCTTCAAACTGTAATGGATTGCTTTTGAGTACCAAAAGCGATTAGTTTTGAACCCAAGATACCAAAGAAACTAGTTCGGGTATAACTAATAGGAAATTGGGTTTTGCTTTGAACCACACGTGTCCATAGTGTTTCTGTGGAGAGTCTGTGTCGAACATGTCGGACACGGACACGGCAAATTTGTAAAATGTAGGATACGGGACATGGCTATATATATGTAGATTATTGAATTAAAATACCTATAACATTTGTATGTTTCTTTCTATTATCTATAACAATTAAGAATCAAGTTAAATCAAACTAAGAATAAGGTTTAACAACGAAAGTTTAATTTTGGTCGCATGGGATAATATGATGGGTATTCTTCAAACTGTAATGGATTGCTTTTGAGTACCAAAAGCGATTAGTTTTGAACCCAAGATACCAAAGAAACTAGTTCGGGTATAACTAATAGGAAATTGGGTTTTGCTTTGAACCACACGTGTCCATAGTGTTTCTGTGGAGAGTCTGTGTCGAACATGTCGGACACGGACATGGACACGGTTATGGACACGGACACGCAAATTTGTAAAATGTAGGATACGGGACATGGCTATATATATGTAGATTATTGAATTAAAATACCTATAACATTTGTATGTTTCTTTCTATTATCTATAACAATTAAGAATCAAGTTAAATCAAACTAAGAATAAGGTTTAACAACGAAAGTTTAATTTTGGTCGCATGGGATAATATGATGGGTATTCTTCAAACTGTAATGGATTGCTTTTGAGTACCAAAAGCGATTAGTTTTGAACCCAAGATACCAAAGAAACTAGTTCGGGTATAACTAATAGGAAATTGGGTTTTGCTTTGAACCACACGTGTCCATAGTGTTTCTGTGGAGAGTCTGTGTCGAACATGTCGGACACGGACATGGACACGGTTATGGACACGGACACGCAAATTTGTAAAATGTAGGATACGGGACATGGCTATATATATGTAGATTATTGAATTAAAATACCTATAACATTTGTAT
Organism: Asparagus setaceus; assembly: GCA_012295165.1. Classification (NCBI taxonomy): domain Eukaryota; kingdom Viridiplantae; phylum Streptophyta; class Magnoliopsida; order Asparagales; family Asparagaceae; genus Asparagus; species Asparagus setaceus. The sequence goes on from CM022701.1 coordinate 32,633,640, forward strand.
GTTTCTTTCTATTATCTATAACAATTAAGAATCAAGTTAAATCAAACTAAGAATAAGGTTTAACAACGAAAGTTTAATTTTGGTCGCATGGGATAATATGATGGGTATTCTTCAAACTGTAATGGATTGCTTTTGAGTACCAAAAGCGATTAGTTTTGAACCCAAGATACCAAAGAAACTAGTTCGGGTATAACTAATAGGAAATTGGGTTTTGCTTTGAACCACACGTGTCCATAGTGTTTCTGTGGAGAGTCTGTGTCGAACATGTCGGACACGGACACGGCAAATTTGTAAAATGTAGGATACGGGACATGGCTATATATATGTAGATTATTGAATTAAAATACCTATAACATTTGTATGTTTCTTTCTATTATCTATAACAATTAAGAATCAAGTTAAATCAAACTAAGAATAAGGTTTAACAACGAAAGTTTAATTTTGGTCGCATGGGATAATATGATGGGTATTCTTCAAACTGTAATGGATTGCTTTTGAGTACCAAAAGCGATTAGTTTTGAACCCAAGATACCAAAGAAACTAGTTCGGGTATAACTAATAGGAAATTGGGTTTTGCTTTGAACCACACGTGTCCATAGTGTTTCTGTGGAGAGTCTGTGTCGAACATGTCGGACACGGACACGGCAAATTTGTAAAATGTAGGATACGGGACATGGCTATATATATGTAGATTATTGAATTAAAATACCTATAACATTTGTATGTTTCTTTCTATTATCTATAACAATTAAGAATCAAGTTAAATCAAACTAAGAATAAGGTTTAACAACGAAAGTTTAATTTTGGTCGCATGGGATAATATGATGGGTATTCTTCAAACTGTAATGGATTTCTGTTTTTGAGTACCAAAAGCGATTAGTTTTGAACCCAGTATTACCAAAGAAACTAGTTCCGGGTATAACTAATAGGGAAATTGGGTTTTGCTTTGAACCACACGTGTCCATAGTGTTTCTGTGGAGAGTCTGTGTCGAACACGTCGGACACGGACACGACATCCAAAATGCCGTGTCGGAGTAACCTAGCCTACTTTCGACTTTAGCTTCTGGCTCAGAATGTTCTCTCTCCAATTTCTGATAAAACACCATTTGTGATGATATTCATTTTTTTCTTCAGACCTATATCAGGATTAACAAGATCTCAAGCTCCCTTAATGTTTCTAACCGATAGAGTGAATAAATAATTTCATTATATTTGGGATAAATGCCTGGGTTAACTTCTAGCTTGTTGTTTTATTTATGAGTGTGAATTTTTATAATGGTGAAAAAGCGATTAGGTTGTTCTATATAGTTTATGCTATTTTCATTGAAAATTACCATGTTAGTTTCCTGTTCAGTAGTAAGAGACAGCACCAGATTTCTGAAGGTGAAGATATGTTTCTTCTCTTCCAAATAGATACATCAACAAGAAATAGTTCCTACTTTGAGGGATTGAGTGGAAATTACTTCTGAATGATCAATAGCTAATCATCTGTCAATAGGCTTGAGCAACAGAATGAAGAAAAACCACTCTTCCTGAGGGGATTTCAGTAGCACTGAATACTTTCTAAGTCTAGCAGATTATGGTAACAGTAATTCAGGTAGAAAGGTTTACAGGAGACATTCTGAAGTTGGTTAAGCAATAGCATCATAGAAGTTCACAGTTGCAAAACGGCCTATAGAAAAGACAAAATGTGAGGCTGGCTCTCTAATCTCAGGTTCCCTGGCTTTGAAAAATTTTGAAATTGGTAAAACTGTTAAGGTTATCATGTTAAACTCTCTGGCGTCTTACTATTTACATTAATCTTAAGCTTTAGTGTCTGATATCTCGAATAGCAATTAGTCCTTAAAATGCAAAATATTCTTCATTCCCCCCTAAGAGGTAGACGAGATAAAGATACTGATATCTGGCTGCTCTTTCCGCCAGTTCAGCACATACAACAGATATGTAACCACTAACATAACAAACAACTACTTGTCTAATGCAGAATTCCAGTTGCAAAGTGAGAACATCATTTCATCTAAAGATCAGACCCCGAACAGCAGTTTGGAAACTGCACCAGGTAGAAGCTGGTTGAGAATTGATTTGTGATAAGAACCTCACCTGAATGAGCAAGACAGGTTGTAGTACCATGAATGAAAAATATTAAACCCATGGACTCCAATAATCAATTTTATTTCTTGTTTGCTTCCTTTCCTTGGCACTTTCAGTTAAGATAGAAGTGCCTCTCAGACTTTTGTAGAATAACCATCAAATAAAAGAGAAATTCTATAAGATAGTTAGAAGATCTTGATGTTTCTGGGGTACTGAAACAACATGGTTGAGATGGATGAGTGAATGTACCTTAGCATTAGAAATTAGTGCATCCTTAAAAGATTTAACTTTCATTGAGTATAATTGAGGAAGAATTGGTTTAGATGGTTTGATACGAACAACAAAATAAGTGTGTCAGATACAGGGGATATCATTGTTCTTATTAAGAAATAAAGACTTGAGGCAGGTCTAAACGGATAAGGGAGGGTGGCAGATAAAAATGGGATTCTAATTGTTCTTTTAACCAAGGAATGAACCTAGTAAGCTGGATGGAAAAAGGATTCAGCTAAACAGCCCAAATTTGGGATGAAGGGCTCTGTTGTCCTATCACTTAATGGTAGTTTTCTAGTTCCAGCTTTGAGCATATTTGACACGAACATCACACTTGCCTGGGTGGGCAATGGGCATACTACTGTAAGTGTTAGGTATGCATAATCAGCTTGCAATATTTAATTCTTGTCGAAAACCCTGGAATTTCTGAATTCTGTAACGCTGACACTATAAGGGGGTGTTATTCGTTCCAGATTGTTGATTTGGATTCGGACAAATGTTCATGAATCCGACATTCTTGGATTGGGACCTGGACTCGGAATTTATGGTTAGAGCCCCGGACTCTTGGATTGGATTTTGATTTTTGTGAGTAGAATTCTTGAGTTTTGGTTTGGATTCTTGAACTTTTGCTTTGGATTCATAGACTGAGGGTCGGATTCTGACTAAATTTTAGATTTGTGGATTATTTACATTAAGAGTTTCAAATTAAATTATTATGTTGAATAATAATCATTAACAAAAATATTAATTTAAAACCACCCTCGCTTCGATTAACGGATGACAACAACAAAATTAAATACATCTTGTAATTCATTTAAACAGTTCAAATGAAATGTATGTAATATAGTATTAAATATTTAAAATTATAGTACTAAATATTTAAAATATTTATATATTTAAGAAATGTTAAATAATGAACATGTCTAAGTTAATATTAAATATTAAATATATTAAGTGATTAAATAATATTAAATATATTTCATTTTAAATAAATTAAATAAATTTATAGAAGTTGATTAAAAATATTTTAAAATTAAATATAATAACTTAGAAATATGGAATATTGTAAAATTAAATATATTTAATTTGAAATATATTAAATATTTGAGTAAGTAAAGAGAAGAAGAGAGAGGAAATCCACATAGTAACATCACAATCCATCAATTTTAACTTGGACTTTCTATTAAACATTTTTCATTAAAAACTATAGAGTTGAAATGGACTGTTTTGAAATCCTAGTCCTGATAACAATCCTAGACAACCAATAATACCTTAAATTCAAATTCAAATTCTAGTCCTAAACCAATAACACGTTAAATTCAAATCCAAATCCTAGCCCTAAACCAATAACACATTAAATTCAAATCCGAATCCTAGCCTTAAACCAATAACACCTTAAATTTAAATCCAAATTTTAGTCCGAAACGAATAACACCCTAAATTGAAATCCAATAAAAAGTCCAAGTCCAAATCAACAATTCACAACCAATAACCCCCCTAACAGTGTATTTATTTTTACTAGTATGTGGAAGTCCTTTGTGTAGTAAAATCAGATTTGGATTAACCTTTCCAGCAATCTTTATGTGATTGAAGTACTAGTCAGTTGCTAAGATATATTAGCTTTGTGAAACAAACAGTTGTACTGCTTTCAATTCGATCCCTTTGCATGCAGTTAACCTGTCGTCTTTAGTAATCAAAGATTATTTGTTACAGTAAGCCTTAGGAGTTTTGTTTAAGGCTATGTTACCCGGGTACTTCTATAATGAAGACGTACCCGTACCGGACACGTACCCGATACTTTCCCGTACCCAAACTTCATGGACACTTCTTGAATATATGCATGCATTTATTACATCATGTACTCAATTATACGATATATGTGTTAATTTAAAACACTTGTCAAACACTTCTTGGATGTATAGCTTACACTTCACATTCGTTTCTTGAAACTAGTTAGATATGGGTCGGGTTCGTTTCAGTCCATACCCAAGTTCAAAACTATATGGTTAAAGGGTCGTTTGGATGTCTAGTAAAAAAAAGAGTAGTTTCCAATTTATGATAATCAATATGATAAGAAACTTAAAAATGTGAATCGGAATTTTAATTCTAACGACAAATGAAGCGGAGAAAAAAAGATCTCATGTACATTATTAATTCAATATATATATGTAGCCGTGTCCCCGTAGCTACATTTTACAGTTTTGTCGTGTCCCGTACCCGTTTCCATGCAACTTAGGTTTAAGGTGATTGTTTCTTAAACCAACATAGTTGGGTTGCATCTAATACAAGGCATATCTTTTGTATAAAAATCATATGTAGAACTCTTACTCATCCTTGCATTGATGTTTTATACCATTTATTTATTTGATATATTATGGTCTATGATCTACAAGCTGCATGGTTTTAATATGAAATCATCACCTTTTCTTCCGACAGAGTTTGGAATCCGTCATAGATATCATGTTGTCATATGCTTGTCTTAATTTTGTTGGGAACTACAGATGTTCCTTAGTTCTTAATTTTTTCATTTACTCTGCAAGCTGTCATACTATTGACTTGATATTCATTAAGATTTCTAAGCCTTTTGAAATGTAAATGTTGGGTCTTTTTAGTGAAACATTTTATTTTAGTTTCTTGTGCTACTTTCTCTTAATTTTTCTATTTTTAGTGCCGTACTTTAATCCTTACAGTTTAATCATCATCATTTTACACCTATCGATTCAGAGTTGTTTTACTTGAATATTAGCATGTCCTGCAACATGGGAAACCAGAGGAGCGTTCTGCCATTATCAGTATGCTTGCTGGACAGATAGTGAAGATGAGTCAGCAGAAGTTTGCTTCCAATGTTGTTGAAAAATGTTTAACTTATGGTACTCCTGCGGAACGCCAGCTCCTTATCGATGAAATGCTTGGATCCACTGATGAAAATGAACCTTTCCAGGTTTGTCTTTCTTTTTATTTATATGTGAGCTGTGAATTAATTTTTCCTATCCCTTCATGGAGACCTGCTTATTCTCTTTATTGGATAACTGGATGTTGTGGAACATGTGATTTTGCTTATCTTGTAATACTAGCATTATCACCTATCTGTATTTGTAACTTGGGGAGTAGAATTGAATATCAAGAGATTGTTGTAGCACCCAACTAATTTCTCTACTATGTTATCGAAATCATTCATGAAAATGGTAGTTTACCAAATAGTTCATCCTTTTGGACTTTTGTATAATAATCCCCTAACCACCAAGGCACACACCACCACCACCACCCAGTTTTATAGTTTTCATCGCAGATATCATGATAGTTCTTTTTTCAATATTTTGCCTCCCAAAAGTTGGATGACAACTAATTATGTTAATATTGGTGAAAAGAAGATTCATCTATAGATTCTATACACATTCTTTATAGGTTTCAAATTAGAGGAGAATTATAAATTACTTTAACCCAGTAATAAATCAAAATAAACTTTGAAGTGGTACATTATCTTCACTTAACTTGGGTTTTGTATATATCCTTAAATCATCAATATTTGCAAATTTACCCCCAAATCTCAATATTTGCAAAACGCCCCCTCAAATCATTAACATTGGAAAATACCCCTGTATCAAAAGGACGTTTATTATCGGACATTTTGTTTTTATCTGGCTGGCTTATTTGAGAAAGGGTAAACGTAAAACTACCCTTAACTGTTTGATAATTGATGCTGTTTGATATGGGGATTGTCTTTTTCCAATGATGGTGATTTGGGGTTAGTTTCACAAATACTGAGATTTGGGGGTAATTTTAGTAAATCTTGATGATTTATGGGGTATATATACAAAAAACCCTAAACTTTTTCCTATCTATACTTCTGATAGTTAACCTAATATTAGTTAGAGTGTCCCTTGTTTTGCTATATGTTTGGTTATTTTTGGTTTTTAGTTACATATGTTGAGTGGTTTTAAGCTTCTGATGAATGATTGTTTCAAATTGATTCTGATGTTCCTTCTTCCCTTTCTGAGGACCCCCTCTTCAATCTCCACTTGTCTCCTTCCTATATTTCTTTTTCGTATATATTCTCCCTTTCCTCTTCTACCTAAGTATCTCCAGTTATTCTTTTTTTTTTCTCTCTATCTCCCCCTTAAGGTTATCTTTCCTCCCATTCTCATATCCTCAATTAATTTGGTATATTTAAGATAAAATCCATCACTCCAATCCATGTTCACAATTCAGAAACCAGCTTTGCTCCAAAATCCTCCAAGTTCCCTTGTAGGGATGAGCACATTTCAGTAAGAACCGAGTTAACCGACCGAACTGCCCGATGTTTGGCAGTTCAGTGCGGTTCTAAATTGATTTCGGATCGGTGGGTTGAGCAAATCTCAACCCGAACTGCCCGGGCCACCGAAGTTTTAAGGATGTATTGGATGTTAGTTATAGTACAACCTGCATCCAAAGTCCAAACTGGAAAACCCCAATTAAATGTCATTCAATCGCATTTAATTTACGTGGGTTTCCTTTCGTAACTGATTTCCTAATATCCAGGAATCCTAATTAATTGCCATTGATGGAGATTTGAGAAATGGAAATCTTTCATCTCTGACTCTTCCTCTCCGTTGGTCGGCGCTTCTTGCTTCTTTTTCCCCTTTCCAGTTTCCATCTTCAAATGGATGAAGTTTATGGATTTGATTGGAACACTGTGGGGATCTTTGCATATTCTCTTTAAGATGAGTATTTTATTGTGAAACTATGTCATTCATGTTGATAAATAGTTGCTCCAATATATTTGATCTCTACTTGAAGCTGTTACAGATGTACTTAGCCAACCCGATCAAACCGACTCGAACCGAACCAAACCGAAAGGTGGGCAGTACGGTTCGGTTCCAGAACCTAGGCGGTGCGATTTCGGTTTGGCCGATTTTGGCCAAAACCGACCTGACCGACTGATTGCACACCCCTATTCCCTTGTATCTCTTTAAACCATAGTTGACGAGGCTCTGGCTTATGTTATTGTTGTAAATAAATTTTAATTGTTATTGTTGTAAAGAAAATCTAACTATTATTGTTACAAAGAAATTTTAACTGTTATTGTCATAAAGAAAGTTTAGCTGTTTTGATCTAGATTATTACTTTTAGATGAAGAGCAACTACGGGAGAACAAAAGCAAAGAGGAGGGAGTTCTTACTTAGGCCTGTCCTGTAAGCTCCTTTTGCTCAAGGTTCTGGAATTAAGACTCCTCGAAATGGATAGTATTTCCGGGTAACACTTGCCCGATGAAAGCCTGCATGACGTGTCGGTACTCGATAGCAAGTCCTTAAACAATGATGGAAGTTGTAAAAGGATGCGTTTAATTGCTGCCTTCAAAAGATTCTATAGACAGAACTGCTCCTTGACTCAACAACTTTTCCTTACCACTCGAGAAAATGGAGGGCCATTCTATTGTGTGATGCATACCATGTGGTGCAAATGATTATATCGGTAATCCATATCATGTTGGATGCATATTTGACATGTGTATTTTGCACATCTCTATATGTAGTTTGCAGAATTTTCAGCAGATGAGCATGTTCAAGTTAGTTGGCCACGTGCAGCGGAGATCATTAAATACAGAAAGTATGATAAGGTTATCATTAATGGAGCAAAAGACACTAGAGATAGCTCTAACATCTTGTTGGGTATGCGGGAGTCTGGGTCAAGTGAAAATGGAATGAAGCAAGGAATGTACTGGAGTGAAATATGAGAATAGAATGCTCATTTCTCATTATTGTATTAGTACACATGAATGAGAAGTGTGAATGAGCATTCCATTATAGTTCATTCCCATGAACCAAATGAGGCGTAATAGAATTCGGCTGGGGGCAATTAAGGATGATATAATAGTGGGCAATTAAGGAGGATATAATAGTGGTTAGTTTAACATACGAGGTAGCCCTTAATGAAAATGAATAGAAGAATAGGATTCATGTCGCTGTATCCAAAATTTTGGGATAGGGAGCAATTAAGGAGGATATAATAGTGATTTTGTTGTTCTTAGCACCTGAGCATGTCTCTATCCATGTCGGACGCATCAGAGATGTGTGTGTGGTTGGTTGTGTGAGTGTGTGTATGTGTGTTTTTTTTGGGGGGGGGGGGGGGGGTGCTTGGGGAGTGGGTGTGGGTGTATGGTTGTGAGGTGGCGGCTCATTTAGTAAAATTAGCTATCAAGAAATAAAAGTTGTAGGGGTCACACCTTTCAATGTGACTAGCAAGGTGACTCGCATCACAATGGCTATCTCTTGGTAGCTCTTGGCAAACTAAGCCACCACTTCATATCCATTTTTTCTACACAAATACTCATGTGTGTAGAATATGATGAGGCATAATTAACTGGGGATGGATTGATGGCATTCTCTAGGATTCTTTTATCTCTTATGATCAATTCTCTGTTTCTGTGATTACTGTTATTCTTCTTTCCTATGTATCCAGACTATTCCTCTATTCTTCCTTAATATTTCTCCTTATATTTCTTGAGCTTGATCTATGTCTTATATATCCTCTCTTCCCAAGTATTCTCCATAACTTGTTAGCTAAGTTGCATGGAAACAGGTACGGGTACTGGTACGGGACATGGCAAAACTATAAAATGTAGGGTATGGGGACACGGCTACATATATATATATTGAATTAATAATGTACCTGAGATCTTTTTTTTTCCGCTTCATTTGTCATTAGAATTAAAATTCCGAATACATTTTTAAGTTTCTTTTATCATATTGATTATCATAAATTGGAAACTACTCATTTTTTTTTACTAGACATCCAAACGACCCTTTAACCATATAGTTTTGAACTTGGATATGGACTGAAATGAACCCGACCCATATCTAACTACTTTCAAGAAACGGATGTGAAATGTAAGCTATACGTCCGAGAAGTGTTTAACAAGTGTTTTAAATTAACACATATATCGTATAATTGAGTACATGATGTAATAAATGCATGCATATATTCAAGAAGTGTCCATGAAGTTTGGGTACGGGAAAGTGTCGGGTACGTGTCCGGTACGGGTACGGCTTCATTATAGAAGTACCCGGGTAACATAGCTTGTTTGTTAGTCATATTTAGTTGATGTCTAATTAAGAGAGTTCATTGTACGTATGATCTATACAGCTTTAGAATTTCTAGTGCATGCATTGTTTTTTTGAACTGCTGAAATGATGTACGTTTCTGTCACAAGAGGATATTCTCTGAAAATGAATTCCCAGCTCTTGCTTGAGGTGCTATTGTTTATAAAAGCATTCATGATAAAAGTAATCACCTTCAGAATCTTACTATTGCCATGTGCATAATGCATTTTCAGGCAATGATGAAGGATCAGTTTGGGAACTATGTTGTACAAAAGGTTCTCGAGACTTGTGATGATAAAAATCGTGAACTGATTCTCTCTCGGGTCAAAGTTCACTTGAATGCCCTGAAGAAGTATACGTATGGGAAACATATTGTAGCTCGTGTTGAAAAGTTGGTTACTGCTGGAGGTAAACATCTTAGCTCTGTACATGTTCTTCTCTCCAACTTCCTCAATGAATTTCTGCCGGAAATACTCATTCTTCCTCTCTGACTCATGTTTAAATTTTGCAGAAAGGCGCATTGGGATGCAATCATTTACACCCTGAGACAAACTATAGAAGATTGGGTGAGTCCTTGTACATATAATGAGGATATCTTTATCACAACATGCTGGAATTTTCTTTTCCAGCATAAATGGGAAATGAGAAACCAGTATGGCCTGAGCGTGTAAATAAAGTGAAGGCCTGTCGGAATAAAGTTTTCAGTGTTTTCTCGTTTTGTATAGCCTTGAGTTATAATTAGACTTGTAAAAATAGCAGCATTAATGGCATAAGAAGCGATATCTAGAGCATAAGATTTAGGAGCAGGGCAGTGTAAATGGATAGCCTCTAAGCGCAGTCGACCTTGTAACTTTGTAATGATGTGTAACGGATGTTCGAATTGTAAAAAAGCTAGAACAATGCTACGTTGCTCTCTTAATTTAAGAAACTTTTGCCCATCCCTTGGTTCTAATGAATGCTTTTCATTAGCTTTTTTTGCTGACTCTCTCTCTCTCTCTCTCTCTTGTCGCTTGGTTTTCTGATACCGCTGTTTCACATATGAATTGTGAAATGCGTGAGCTGAATGTTGTTTTGGCTCTCTTTTGTGAAGCAGATAGAAGATTTGTTTTGTATAATCACATGCGCAAATTCAGGCAACTCTGCCAGTCAAATTTGTACATCAGTTAACATGTCTGGTTGCTTTAAAAGAATTTCACTTGGAAATGTCTTATTTATAGAAAAGTCTTGTTTGAAGCCCTTTTATTTTACATTCTTTTGCTGGTCCTTTTTAAGAAATTTGCACCATGTTTTCCCCCTTCATCGCAAAAAATAGCCTTCCTCGGAACATTGGATGTATAACATAATGTCACTGATTAGGTTATGGATTGAATAAAAACGGCAGACACTTTGCCCATCTACTGCCCTTTTCCGGTGAATGACACTTTAATACAGTATTGTCAATGTCAGAAAGTAGTATTGTCAATTTCGGAGTACTTTCTGTGCCAATAACCATGCTAATAAACGCAGTCAGTGTTTCAAGTAAATGAGCTGCCAATAACATGAAGCTAAATGTAGATGGAAGAGCCATTTAACATTAGTAAGATGCTCAGAACCTTATTCTTAGGTCGCAACGTAAAACAACGTCAGCAAGTCTTCACTCTTCCCCACTTACCTGTAGTAATTTTAAGTGGGCACAACCTTACAAGCTTGAACTTTGAAGTGATTCGTCTGAAATTTGATCCTTATATTTCCCTTTGTCGTATATCAAGAAAGAGAAGTTCAATTACACAGAATGTTATACATATCACCTCAATCCATCTGACTCAATCAGCATGTAATAACTTTCATACCCGCACTTGACCAACAATCGGATATAATCAGGTCCACATCATGGAATTCACTCCAGAGTAACGCCACAAAAAAAGATTCAGTAATGAGATAAAATAAAGCTACCAACAACTTTAATAGCTCAATCATTTACAACCATGAAGAAGAGATCACTCTCACTACTGTCTGAAGCCCTCGAGTTTCAGGCTTCTCACTCTACAACACCTCAATTGAATTTGTTTAAATCATCTCACTAAACCTAGATTTTAAGGTACTTCCCCATCATATCACCAGTGCTCTGCTTTTTTCCGGTTAAATTTATGCAGGTTTCTCCACTGTTGGTTTATCGAGGTTATGCGGCCCCTTGGCATCATCTGACCAGTATTCATTCTCTAGGCCATCTCGCATGGCCAGGTCTTCATACTCTTCATCAGACTTGGTCGACTCTTCATCAACAGAACCTTCCATCTGACAAAAGCGAGCAAATCCAAGCATTTACATTCCTCTTTCTAAAATTTTATTCTACAAGTAAAGGAGTGCAGAAAAGGGAGATGTCTTCAGGCAGACTTAAGATGCAATTTTAAATCTGTAAGTTTCTAACAAATTCTTAGTCACGACTCATGAGTCAATATACATCTATGAGTGGCTAAATATTCTAACATAATCACATTTTTGGCCCTGGGAACAATTTCACATACACATTTTTCTTACTTTGGAAGATTAACCTAAGTTATGAAACATTTGTTTTACGGTCCATCAGTGAAACTGTAAATAATATATGTTCATAGCCACAAGATTTGAGGTAAATAAGATGTTTGTTTCATTGTATTTGTGGATTTCTAATATAAATTACCGATCAAGGTTTTCTCTTTTATTCACCCTAAATGTAAAAACAATTCGATACTGATTGCATACATGGCTAACTAACATGTGAGATTCCACAATAACCATATATATATATATATATATATATATATATATATATATATATATATATATATATATATATATATATATATATATATATATATATATATATATATATATATATATATATATATATATATATATATATATATATATATATATATTCAAACCATTCACTTAAATTCCAAACATATTTTATTACAAGAAACTAAACAGAGATTTGAACACAGTTGTTTCCGTAAAAAAGACGTAAGCATGTGGAGCTCAAAAGGTTAAAAACATTAGGTTCAAACAATATATTTAATTAATAAAGAGGCTAGATTATTAAGAATTAAGCAAAAAAAAAATCTTATATAACTTAAAGAGTTGACAGTTGACACACTTCACGATTCATTGAAATAAAATGAATAATCAGCATAATAATCCAGAGTAGGGGTGGAAAATAACAGAATCGAATACCACGACATTTTGAATTTGAAGTTCAGTAGCCCATTTAGCCGGGGACTTTTATTCCAAACCAAATGGACCTTGGTTCGAGCCTTAGGACTGGCACAGTTTCATCCTTTTAATTTTGTTTGGAAAACTTTTCATATAAACTCTCCAAATTGTATATATTTGTAAATCTGCCTTCCAAAGCATCATAATTGTTGATTTCCCCTCTAAATTGCTTCTTTCATTCAAGTTTACACCTCAATTTAAACTAATTAAAATTTTAAAAAATATTTAATCTACCATTTAATGAAAGGTTTTTTCCCCTAGAAACCACCTTTAAATAGGGTCATTCTATATAAAACCCTCTGATTCAATTTATACACAAACCACCTTGAGATGGTTTTGTTGCAATCAACCATCTAGATTCACTTTAAGTCAACTTTTCTCAGTTTTGCTATAATAATTAGTTGTTAAATACCAAGTATATTAGAGAGATGATACTTAATAGAGGTTAGACGGGATCAATTACCAAGAAAAATTAACTGAAAAGTGGGTCTAGCTGGTTGATAGCAACAAAAAACCCTTTAATGGTGGTTTATGTATAAATTTTAAATTAAAGGTGGTTTCTATAGAATGGCCCTATTTTCAAGGTGGTTTCTAGGAAAAACTCTTTAATAAATATAAAACATAAATGAATATTTAATAATAAAGTGAATCGAATATACATTTGGTAAAATTCTATTCATTTTGAACTGAATACTAAAAGTTACCCATTTATTGTTAAATGAGCTGTCTAATCAAAGATAATCGAATAGCTAGACGAATAATAACCGAACTATTTGTTAATTATTGGTTCACTTCCACCCCTTTCCAGAGGAGCATTGAGCTATAGAAGTTTTTTTTAAATATGTTCTTAAAGTTAAGATAATATTACAATGCTTGTAATGAGGAAGGAAACATATGCACATAAATACTAGCACCACTCTGAGAGAGTTAGAGAGAGCTGAACTATTCAGGATAGTCTATAGGCATTAAAAATTATTTGACGGCATGTTGCAGGTAATTACAGTTGCCTGATATAAATAGGAAAAGATTTCCACTTGAATGATCACACAAAAGACTTCTGGCATTAAATTAACCAACATAGGAAACAACATCATTATGCCACGTAGAACTTTCTCCTCTTTATATTAAAAGGATATTTTCCCATCATCAAATGCGCACATGTACATCATGAATGAATTTTCTTTATGGCATGGTTATGTAAGGTTTTTAAGTGAAAAGGTCGAAATTTTATGTAGCAGATTTTAAAAACAAATCAAATAAAAAGGACTGTGTAGTTATTATTAATATAGGTGGAAGCTGACTGTAGTTTTATGCAATCAAATTTAAAGTAAGTGGTCCAGATCTTCAGAAGCATTTTTCCTTGGGTGTTCTAACATTATTCAGATGCAAAGACTATTCAACTGGTCGAAAGTAGCTAGCTAAGGTCGCGATTGCTTCACTACACCTAGTCAAACCCCAAGGGAGTAAGGTAATGGATCTTGTGAAATGACCTGAGATGCCATCCTTGAGCTCTTGCTTGAAAATAAAATAATGCTATCTTAGACAAACTAGCTACACATCATTTAACTCCTGACACAAATTTTAGGTATTCTACTGCATTCTCAACAATTATGATGTAACGAGTGTCTGAATTCCTTACCTCTTCATTTATTCGCTCCTTAGCATCACTTGGATCCTCATCACTGTCAACCTCAGGTAGATCATCATCTTCTTCTTCACTGTCAGATACAGACAATTCCTCCATAGGCTGAAAGAGGCAAAGATTAGTCAAGCTTAATGGTCAGATAACTAAATCATAAACAAACTTATCAAAAGTGAACTGCAAAATGACTCATGTAGACAGAAATAATCACTGCCATTATACAGAAAGGATTGAACTAGTTGTTCCTAATACTTACTGGAAGATTCATTTGAATCCGTCACTGACAGCTTATCATTCATAGCATATAAAATAAAGCAAAGATAAGGAGCTAGGAAGTCATACAGGTGAAGAGAGCTTACAACATTAGATGTGGCTTTGACATTTTTATCAGAAGAGTGTAAAAGTGAAAATAAAATCAATATTGCAGCTAAAACAAAACCTACAAATGAAAATGCAGTGTATAAGTTTCCCGTAAATTGCAAAATCACATAGGGAGAAGATGTTGAGAGCTATAGTTCACTCTGGTGCTTGCCTCAGTGTGGATCCTAGTGATGACAAACAGTTTCTATCTAGAGAAGTAAGTGCTAATATTGCACCCAACATATTAAATACGAGGCAAACCAAACTAGCATTTTAACAGCTCATAGTCATTAACCATTCAAGAAATGGAAATGTTTGGAACACCATCAGAAGCAAGCGAAGAAAGATGCTATGTGATATTATAGGAAATTTATAAATTTCATTGCAAGTAATAAAACAAGATTACCTCTTTTGTCGTTCCTTCTGATATCCTTGGTGAGCTGCAAGACGAAGAAAAATATCTACTGCCATTATCATTACCGTCAGCCCAATAGTCATCAATGCTTCCACTATGACTGCTGCCACCAGTATCACTAGGCCAAGCACTGATACCAAACTTACCAAACTGGAGATTAACTGGTTCTGCTTTCCCAATTTGCAAGGGACCGTACATAGGACTCTGCACACAGCTTTCCACTGCTTTGCTTGACATGGGCGTGTTGGCACCATCTGCTGGCCTCACTGGCCAAGCCTTAGCAACAGAACCATCTGTATTAAGTACAGCCATTAAATTCCTTGAGGATCCCAACCTCTGAATTAATTGAAACATTCCTTTTGAACCCACTGAATTAGCAACACACTGATTTCTATCCTCTTCATATATTACAGGCACTGTGTTTGTGGCTGGATCATATAGCTGATCTCCTGCCTCTCGCCTCCGCAGGCAGCTGAAGACAGTGGCATGAATTGTTGCCACACTTCGGTCAACATTCGTGTTATTTATCTTTGGCACAAGATGCTTATCAGCACGATTGCAGAGATACTCCTGAATTGATCTGATATTGCGCAGGTATTTAACATACTTATTTTTTGCAGGGTCTAACGTCATATATTTTGCACGTACGGCAAACCTCTCCATGTGCTTGTCCTCATTTTGAATGTAGATCATGAATGGTACTATTGAAGGATGCCTTTTCATCAACCCCATCTAGAAGTCAAAATCAACACAAAAAAACATTAAATATTGGTAAGGAGAACTAAGTAGGTGATGGTGTGTGCCACAAGGAATATTACATATCAACTCCTACGACCAAACTTGCCCTGATACTGCCAATGGGATAGTCATAAGTTACAGTTCCTCCTTTTTGTCCTATTTTCCAATGATTGTAATTTAAAACTGCTAGAGATATGAAGATCTCTATTTTAGATAGATAGGTCATTGAAAACTTCATTTAATATGCAGAGATTTCAATAATGGAAGCAGATGGCTTAAAGAAAAGCATAATAGGGCTCCTCAACCAATTGTCCCATTGGCTTGTCCGCTCCATTGGCTACCTATTTTTGGAGATACTTTTTATATTTAAAGTTACAAAGATTATGTAGTGCAAGCTAGTACGAGTACTTTTGAGAATCATAAGGAACTAGGGATTATTCTTGGGACCAGAAGTAGATTGCTCCTGTCCTCATTAACATGCAACGGGATAGCTATTTGTCAAGCCAGAAGCATTAAGCGAAATTGAAATTATTATATTAAGCAATAAAGAATCTCCAGAAAACAAGATACATAATATAATCTAACCTGAATTTTCCAAGTTGGAAGAAAGAAATATGAAACTTAATAGGGCTTGTTTGGACTTTTAGTTATTTCTGAGGTTTCTTTATATAGGTTCACCACTGTGACTTGCAAATGGATATAAACAGTTTAATAAACTGTAGCTTTACTAAATTTACTGGTCACCTCGATCTATATCATGCAGAGCATAGATTGTAAGAGAAAAACAATAGAGACTATTCCAGAACAAACACCCACCACAAAGTTGAGACTTAAGTGGACACCTTCAACAACAACAGATTCTTTTCTGTCTTCCCATGCAGTTATCAACCGGTCAAGGCTTTCAATGACCATTTCACTCTGCGCCTTGAACCCCTCAATAGCCATTTGTTTCTTGCCAATAAACTCGTTACCAGGTCCCCCGTCTATGGATCTACCATCAATTTTTTCATTTGAAGCACGACCAAGTGACTCTTCCTTAAGCCTCGACCGGGGAATACCAGCTTGTTTTCGTGCTTTTCTTTTTGCCTTTGCTTCAGCAACTGCCACTGGATCTAAGTATTCACCAGCATGATATGTTGAGGCCCAAAGGAGAGGATTCTCCCTTTCATCCACAAAACTTCTCATCATGTGGCGTATTGAATCAGTAGATATCACAGTAGTTATACCCAATCTGCTACCCTGCAAGGGAAGATTGGAGTTGACATTATAAATTATAAACTTCTAAAAGGAACATAAAACTAACATAGAAATCGATACAAAGATATGTTAACCTCTGTAATTGACACTCTTTAGCATTAGTAATATACAGGGTTTACGACTCCAAAATAAACAAAGACTCTCAGACTCTCAATTAATCAAACATGTGTATTATATTGTATGAAATTATACAAGACAGCTTAAAAACAAATGCAGAACACAGCTTGCAGGTTGCTGCATCCCATGATACTTTACAAACAATATATAGTCCGAAGGAAGAGGTCGAGAGAAACAATAAATGTTAAATGTAGGTAAACAATTTTTTTTCTTTTTTTGGAAAACTAAGAGAACTATGAGAAAAAGAGACAACATTTAGTTTGTAAGCATACAAATTGCATTCATTTTGTGACCTTTTATATTCTTAATAGGAAGAACACTACAGCTCTCTTTGGGAAAAGCATATCATAAAATCAAAGTCGCACTAGTACATTCAACCGGTCCATCTGAACTCATGCGCTCATCTACCGCTAGTTGTGTGTACGCATAGATACGAGAGGCTCTATCGCTACTGACGCTTTATGAAAGCAATAACGTAGCAGTAGAAGTAGTTTCGGTCATCATAAGACCATAAAATTTTGTATTCCTAAGTGAAGACATTCAGTGTTCTCGTGCCGATATGCCGGGCTTAGCTTAGTTGGATTGGGGACATCAATTTGAGATGTATGCTGAACTCAGAAGCCTACGTATTCTTCAATGACTGATATACCATGAGGGAAAAGTGAAAAGAACCCTAACAGGGTAGTGCAATAGAGAACCTGAGATCCAATACAAACAATCAGTCAAAGGAGTAGGTGTGAAGGCGCATTCGCTCTAACGGCATACCTTTCCCATGATCAGTCACCAAGGGAATGGAAACAGTGGGTTATGCCATAAGGTGTAGGTGCTTTCCATAGTCTACGAATGATAGTTCTTCATGTCGGAAACAAAAACAACAAATATGTAGAATTCCTCAACTTTAAAACCATTAGTGTGCACACATGTCCATGTGTCTGCTTGTATATAAACTTCTAAATTGTGTGCATGCACATTTGCATGAACACAGATTGGTGTGGACATGTGCAAATAACTTCTGCCAAGTGGGCAATTAGGTGGTGTTTGCTTCAGTTCTTCTACATAGTTATACATGTGCCCATGCAGCAGTAAAAGCTGCATAGCGATGCAGCTGCGTGAGTGCAAGTCCTAGCATGCACACTTATTTGTACTCATGTACTAGTTGATGTCTGCGCATGTGACAATGTGTTCATCGGCATGTAACTGAAAAGAAGGCAGAAGTTGAGGACTTGGAAATATATTGCAGTTCATGATAAAGGGAAAAAAGGTGGGAGAAGTACCAGCAAGGAAGACAGCGTTGACTTGCCGCATCCACTTGTGCCACACAAGAGAACTGTGACAGATTCCTTTCTTTCACGTATTCTACAAAATGGATATGAAACATTTAAAAATAAAGAAAATCCTAGTAAAAAATATAAATGTAGCCAACTAAATCAGCAGGGTAGACAGTAAGAAGGTTTTAAAATACAATGCAAGTGGGTTATTTCTGAAATCAAGGCATTGGAAGTCACTATACAGCTGCCTGTACCCTACATAAACTTGTTGAGCTTTAACCTTAAAGCATCTGTAGATTGACAGGTCAGGTAAACTTGACAGGATTTGGAACTTGTTGAGCTTTAACCTTAAAGCATCTATAGGGTTGAATGTCAAAAGCACGAAAACCAGCATGAGATACAAAAGTTGGTCATGCTGGGCACGCTAGATAGTTGACTAAAAGAGACTGCAGATGTTTAATACAGATGATGACATATATTCTTAACTGGGCATCTGAAGTGGTTGCACCATCAAACTTGAATTCTAGGAGTTGGAGTCAGATCTATAACTAGAGGCATAGTTCAAAGTCACATATAGAATCCAACAAAATAAGGATATGTCCTGTTATCACAGCATCCAAAAAATAATTCAAAAAAAATTATTAAGCATTTTTGGTAACTACGAGAAACAAACCAAAATTATAATAAATGTCATAAGAATAATTCCAAATCATATCGACAAAGTTTAGGTCCAATGTACTCCAAATGATATACATTAGATCTAGAATAATTCCAAATCATATTGACATAGCATACTACATTCATGTCGTACAGAGGGATACAAATCTTTAATCCTTTTTTAAACAGAATACCTTAATGGCATGGGTACGGCACTAGTTCGGATAACATGTTACTTTCTTATGGCCAGTAAAAGATTGGCGGAGGATTACTTATTTAGGCTACTGAGAAAAAGAAGAATCAATGAATTCTATTTTGTGACATCATCAAGAAAATAAATTAGAAATCTATCTCACCTTCAAGTCCTCATCTTTCCTAATAAAATTGTTTGAATACAATTAAAGACTTTTAAGATAACTTCTGTTACATTGTCAGTCCAATATATAATACAATATTCAGTAACTCTAAGGCACATAATATCAGCAACCATAGATCATAATCCATCTTATTATATTATATTTATCTACACATTAGAGGATGATCATAAACGATATGTAAGAATCTCATTGAAGAATGGGGTCACATATTATCTACGTTATGACATATTATGATATACACACACAAAGCACATGCACACGCATACATTATAAGAGATATATAACTACATATAGATGTGTATTGACCTTTGACTTATTTTATTTTCCATAAATACATAACCATATCCATTTCAAGTCTCAACATTCTCATTTTAAATATTTATCAGTATTTTAACTATTTTTATAAATTATGTAATCATGTTACCATATCATACTTATGCCATATGGAGAGGGAACAGATAGGTTCAACATCATGATCAATAACATCTAGAAAATAAGATAGGAAATCAGAATATCCAAAAATAAAAAAGATAATCAGTTAGCAACATAACATTTTCTCCACTCCATGCCATCATACCCTCCGTTAAGTACTTATGACTCACCATACCTCACAGAGTATGGGTTCTTGAAATCAATAAGTAGGAAGTTGAAATTTACAAATGAGGGGAATAATCAAAACTATTAAGTGGAATTTACCACATTAGGTAGCCATAAATACAAACAAAATTAAGCTATCCATGTGATTTGCTGTTGACTTATAAGCTGAGTGAGTAATCCCAAAATCTTGTGCCTAAACTGAGTAATAACAGATTTATAGAACATTAATAGGGATTATAATAAGTATAAAAAACAAACTACCTGCAAGCCAGAACCAAGTCAGCCCTTTGATTAGGACCCACGTACTTGTATTCAGAAAGTGCATAGCATACTACATTCAAGAAGGTTTCTCTTGAGACAACAATAGTTGTCAGCCTTTTGTATAGCTCAAACGGCATGGAGTTAAGTGTCCCTGCACCTTCTTCAGACGAGTGAAGGGAAGCTTCATCATCACTCTCTGAATCAGACATTTTATTTGAGGCATCTGAAATCAACAATTTATCCCCCAGGGAACAGAGCTCGCCAGCTGACTGTTCGCTTCTGATTGCATCAAATACTCTCCGGCTAATCTGCCACATAAATTGATCAATCCAATCTCAGAAACAAAGTTATGGAATCTTAAAATATAAACGGATTATAACTTGAAAATAAAAATACACAAGGTTGTGAATAAATCACCAAAAGATTAATTTTTGAGAGTGTGTGAGAAATAATGATAAAACAAATAAACCACCAAAAAGAATTCTAAAGTGCGAGTGTGAAACAATAATAATTAAGAGTTGGATCTCTTAAGCACCTGGGAAAGAAAAGCAAATCGAATAACTGTTAAGCGTTAACATCCCACAATGGATCCATATTGTCATTTCAGTTGAAACAAGAGTTCTGTCATGGACAAGCCCAATGTACAAAATCAAGTAACAATTTCGAAGTGCAAATTTGCATGACATGGCACAAGGAAGATTTTATCTATCTATGCAATCCAACTTTTGATAATGAATGACTTGACTATGTTTGTCATTCTTTTTGCAATTACTATTAATTAGACAGTTAACAGTGGCAAAGAGCATTCCCATTCAGCTAGATTTTTCAGTAACAAGACAAAATTAAGGAACAACGGAAGTTCTTTGCATGCATTGAAATTATTGTTCCTGGAGCTCAGAGAGCACAACTCGATGTTGCCACATTCAATATTGAATAACAACATGCATGATTAATCACATGAGTTTGGGTAACAAACAGTGTTCCAAATTATGAACCGACATACTTCCATATAAAAGTAAGGCCCGACCCTCACCTTTAACACCACAAAATCATCCTGAGGACTAGCCCAATCAACCTTGATAAGACTAGATAGGATCCCAAAGTTTTTACTCCGAAGACTGACTTGTAGCGCCTTGTTAGTGAGAAAGTGGAGTTTATGTTATTCTTGAAATATGTCAGGTATATATATGGCATTAAGATAACCTTAAGCTTGTTCTAGAAAATCTGTTGTACGGCATATATATCCATTCTTTGCAATAATAACTGATTAAAATAATATGAGAGAACGAACATGTTAGCTCTCCTGAAAGTTCCCCAAAACCAGCAGCATAAGCATGGGCAAAAGAGTTTGTTGATCTGTAACTGTAAGGCAGCAGCATAAGCATTGTATGCTTTGTGAATCATATATCTGAAAATAAATGCATCCAACTAGAAGTGGAAGTGAATAAACTACTTTCAAAAGGTCAGTTCTGATGTCAGTTAGCTAGAAAATGAGAAAGAAATAATTGTTACCATATCAGCAGAACCATTGTTTTAAAAATCGGTCTGGGGCACCCGCCTAGGCCGAAGCGGTATTTATGCCGCCCCCCTAGATCTTGGGATAGCCAAGGGGAGCATGAGACACTTACGTGGACTGCACCGCATCAAAAAGGGGTATATTGCTCGCCTAGGCATAGTAACGGATGAAGAGAATGTGCCTAGTCAGAATGGATCAGATCAAAACTTTATATTGAAGTCCATCTTAGGTAAACATCAAGGACAGGATTTCGAATATTCAAAAAGAATACTTCCTTTCTTGATGTTAAAACACTTACGTGCCGCTTAAGCGCCTGCCTAGGCACTTGGTCTGGCCCCTAGAAGCGCCTAGCGATTTCTAAAACATTGAGCAGAACTCTAAGTATATTGGTCAGATATAAAATTTCTATAAAATCGAACAGTGTAAGGAACGGTTGCTAGTTAAGGAAGTGGGTGACAAAATTCCATGATCTATTACTTCCCTCCTAAGTTGCATGGAAACGTGTACAGTTACTGGTACAGGTGCGGGTGCAGGACAGCAAATTTGTGAAATGTAGGGTATGGGGACACTACTATATATATACATTAATTTAATAATTTTCATGAGATCATTATTGTTTTTCAATTCATGTGTTATTAGAATTAAAATTCCTATCACATTTATAACTTTATTTTATGATGTTGATTATTGTACATTGGAAACTGCTCGTTTTTTGCGCTAGACACCAAAATCACACTTTCATAGTTTTGAACTTGGGTATGGGCTGAAATGAACCTGGCCCATGCATAACGAGTTTCAAGAAATGATGTGAAGTGTATGATATACGTCCAAGAAGTGAATGACAAGTGTTTTAAATTAGGACTTATATCATATAATTGAGTACATGTCTGAAAAAATGTATGCATATATCCAAGGAGTGTCCATGAAGTTTGGTACGGGTACATGTTGGGTACGTGTCCGGTATGGGTACGGCTTCATGATAGAAGTACTCGGGTAACATAGCTTCCCTCTGTGTTTTCATTGTTAGAAATTTATTTTATTTTATTTTATTTTGTGTGTGTGTGTGTGTGTTTTCTCCTCTGTACTCTTGTCGTTGGATCATGGTGTAGGAGGCCAACTACAAAGGAAGGCACTGCAGAAGAACGGAAAGCAAAGCCCCCATTTCCTCTCTGCATCTCATGTTTGAAAATCTAATATTTTCCATTTCTTTCTTGACAATCTAAATTTTTGATCTTACCAAACAGTCAGTATGATCTTCACCACAACAGAGTTCAGTAATTGCACAAACTCTAAAAGTAATTCAGTAAATAGGAAAGGGGCCAAAAAAAAAGATCTTCCCTTGCTCAAGAGAAATGAGAGATTTTCTACTTTTGGAAAAGGAAACTCAGCATCAAATATGAGACAAAGAAAAACTGAACATATTCCCATGGCTAGAAAATAAGAAGAAAAAACGAAAATGTATGGACACAAAAAAAAGGAAAGCAACTAAGAATAGCATCAACTTTCCCTCTTTCTAGCATAAATCTCTATAATGAATTTAAGCTAAGAACTAAATTCGTCAAGAAAACCAAAGAAATTATATACTTTGAAAGCGTGACGAGCTTTGCATCCCATGAGCTGGAGCGTGCTCTGAAGCACAGATCGAGTGTACCGAAACGAGGCGGCTCGCTCCTTCTCTCCTCCGTCGCCGTCGACCACCGCGATGTACAAAATCCTCGAAGGATCCGCCATCGCCCTCAAAATCTCAAGTTTCAGGTGAAAATCGCAAGATTAAACAAGCAATGCGAACTATGGGAAGCTTGGCAGAGGGCTGGAGCTCTGAACGATAATTAGGGACTAGGGTTAGGGTTAGGGTTTAATGAGAGGATCGATGGACCGCCATTGCAATTGTGAGAGGTTAATGAGAACGACGCCATTTGGAGTTGATCAAGCTTCACACTGTTCGAGGCGGCGAAGTGACACCGTTCTTATTTTGGGAACTTCGCGGATGGTTGATTTGTAGTTCGGATGAAAGAGTGACGGGGCAAACGGTCCTTGGTCTATTGTTTGGAGAGGGACCCCTGTCTTTTTAATAGGGTTATTTCTATATCAGTCCCTTACGTATTTCATATTTTGATATTGGACCCCATGCTAGCGATTACATTCCCATTTTGCTCTGTTTGGGAATAGACTGAGAAAACAAAAGTTAAAATGAAGAGAGAATAAAGGAAACTTATTTCATAATGTTTGGGAACATCAATAGGGTAATGGAAGAGAACTCCAAACTCAATCTCAACCGCTGCATTTGATCTTGAGTGGGTAAAATTTTCCATGTGGGACGATCATTATTTGATCAATTCCCTTCCCTTAACTACACCCCAATTTGGAGGGGAACAAAACCACACAATTTCACACTCAATTTACATAACTTCCTCACCATTATTCCCCTCAAATGAGTTCCCAAACAAGGTTAATGCTTCACCCAACTTTTATTGCCCTTTGTTACTCTCAATCCAAACAGCCCTAAATCATATATGTTTTTAAATCAATCCCCACTTAGTAAGTGTTTGGATTGTTGATTATGTTCCTTCAACTTTAATTTTTAGGCTAATATCAGTTACAACTTATACCTTTTTAATACAAATTGAATTAAATTGGAGCAGAGAGAAGGATTTTGGTGTTGATTTTAGAAGGAGACGGTGAAAGAAATTTTTTCCCTTTCTAAAAAGTTGAAGCGAGAACTAGAAAAGGGAGAACTGAAATTTAAATCTGGGAAGTGAGGATAGATAGGTTAATTATCCATATATAGTTAAGGTAATTATCTATATATAGTTAACCATTAATCTAATCATGATTAACCTATTATTTGGATTTGTAACAGAGTTACTAATTCCAAATATCTTATATGATTTGGAGACCTAAAATAGGAATTTCCATTATCAGAGTGACTAATCTCAAAATATGAAAGATTTGATGGACTAATATCGAAATAACCCTATAGAATAGTAATGATAAGGGGAAAATGTCTTTAGCCCTCTTTGTTCTTAATTTTATTCTTCTACTCTTTCTATATAACTTATATCTATGTTTTATTTAGAGAATAATTGATATATTTGTCATATGAGAGGGATTCTCTCATATAACAATGATGTGACCCAATTTCAGCCAAGTAAATAAAGGGGAGAGAGAAAATACTTGGTTGAGATTGAGCCATGTCGTCATTATATATAAGAGAATTCCCTCATATGACATATGATATTCATTAAACTCTTTTATTTATTTTTCATAAACGCTTTTACAAATGGATGATATTAGTATCAAATATGATATTTACTTTATTTTCAAATCATACATGTGGTTATCAATATAGATATAGTATGGTAAGAAAAACATATATCCACATCTATCGACACAAGATCCATATGTGACACAAGCAGTTATTATTTGTACATGTACGTAGTATGTTAAGAAGCAGTGATGGAGCAACAGTGTCCAGTGGTGTCTCATGACACTTACTTTTATATGTATTTACTACTTAGGATACTATTAGAATTAGGGTAGGATACCACTAGGAATGATAATGCTGGAAATTTCCTACTTCAATGAACTCATAAGTTATATAGTAACACCACTAGGACAAAATCCTGTCTCTGCCGCTTGTAAGAAGTGCAGAAGTACAACATACGCTTTCATTTCAGAAGTCATTACTTATTGTGTCTAAACATCCAAAAACTTAGGGAAATCCATGTATAATTAAAATCAGGCACTTATTTAATATGAAATAATTCCAACTAACCATACAAGATATGCTTTACGGTCTCCTTTATCTTTTTCCTGAACAAACTTGTAAATTTTTATGAATTTATTCCTACTGAGAGAAAGCTTTCATATATGAGATTGAACGAAGTAGAACTAGGAAAGCTACATTTAACAATTTTTCTAAGTTCTAAATATTCTCCATTCACTGGCGTTGTTCATATATATAAATCAACTAGTAGAGTTCTTTTCTTTTCTAAACAATGATGGAGCCAGCCACGATTTAATAGAGATGGGACCGAGATAAAATTAATCTCATTCTTAGGTTAGGTAAAAGCACATGCACTAAACAATAATCAAAGTGTATGTGCTTTGCACAATGGACTCTTCTCTCTCTATGGAAAGATATGGGTAGGTCATAGAAGCAAAAGAATTACAAGGAATAGAAAAGGCTAAATTGGTTCATATTGGACATCAAAAAGTAATTTGGGTCCTCACTTTAGGGACGATCTTTTTTTTCTTTAAAGGAAAAGTTTTATTATGAAACTAATAGGAAATAGGAAATATAGGAAGTAATCTCCTCAGAAATCACTTCTACTATGAATTAAATTCAGAAGGGTTAATTTCTATGCAAGATGTTCATATGATCTATTCCAATTATAACTTGAATGGCACCTCTTATAAATTGTACAATTTTCATTTTTCATTCAAAACATGCTGTAATCTACCTGTCCATATCTAATTAACATCATCTATATTATACTAATAAAATAGATGCTATTGTTTGCAACATGCTGAATAATTAGCTATATTTTTCAGTTGTCTCTACTATAATTATTTTTCCTTGTCCATGCGGGAATCTCACTTCATCTCTATGTTTATTTCATCAATGATTAATATGAAACATTAGAACTTCTCTCACATTAATCATTCATCTATATTAATTTTTCATGCGTACAACAAGCATCATAATATTAAATCCTGTATATGGCATGCGTGAAGACTGGTCTTCTACTAAATACTGAATTACATAGAAGGGTTAGGTGTGGATAGACCCACTTTAGTATCATCGAATTGTGGATAGACATCATCTGTAGTTCTAATTGTACGGATAGGCTCTAGAATGAATTTTTATTGACTCTAAACAAAAACCAAAATTTTTTTTGTAGAAGTGGATAGATCTCCTACAGTTCTATTGGTGCGAATATGTCCCTAATTACTAATTTTTTTGGCTCTTAAAACAATAAAAAAATAGTTGATTGAGAGGTTTGTCCATACTTGGGCAAATAGTACAGAGAGTCTATCCACAACTAGGCAATACTACATGGGGTCAGTGCGCAATTAACCCTACTTTGCATGAAGACGGGAAATTTCTACTATCTATCTAATGAAATAAACAGAGCAAAAATTCTTTTGCAACGAAAGGAGTATCAAAATTCAAACAAGTTTTTTTCTGGTCTTTTCCTGTCGAATCCTCGCACGTGTGCCTCACTCAAGGAATTGATTCCTACTTGTTGCAATCGCACATGATGTCTACGGAGGAGATAGAAGCTTGTACAATTCTAGTGGGACAAAGGAATTTTTAGAGGAAAGAGATGGCTTTTGTCCTTCACGATGGTAGGTGCAGTACAGAAGGAAAAAAAAATCAATTCCATGTCACAGTGATGGAAGTGTGATAGGCTGATAAGATTCCTAATGCTTGGGACCAATGATAATAATTTTGATTTGGACCAAAATGGTGATGCAACCATTTAATAAGATTCCTAATGCTTGGGACCAATGATAATAGTTTTGATTTGGACCAACATGGTGATGCAACGATTTATGTAGAACATGCACAAAAACATGCACGTTAGCTTTTCGCCAAGTAGTCGAATTAACTGCAAGAGTAATTAATTAACTGCTGCATTTGCATTGCAGTGCAGCCATAGGGCCGAAAAGAGAATGACTAATCAAGTAGTAGTCGACTAATCTGAAGTAGTAGTCGACTAATCAAGTAGTAGTCGACTAATCTGGCAGATTCAAAACGGGTTTTGGTTTTAAACCCGGTTCGCTTAGAGTTTATATATAACCCTAAACCCGATTATTTGGAAGTGATGAAGCACGCTTTTGGAGCGCCTTTTCGAGAGGGTTTTGTGCATCTTTGGAGAGGAGATCTTTGAGAGATTGAGAGGTTTGTTTTAGGGTTTCTTTGTGAGAACTTGTAATCCTAATTTGTATTCTCTCTTTCTATTAGTGAAAATCCTCCTTACCCCGCGGACGAGGCAACTGTCAACCACGTAAATCTCGTGTCTTTACTCTTTTATTGTGTTTTTGCTATCGCTTGTGGTGGTTTCTCTCGACGGTTCATGGTCCGCTACCAACAATTGGTATCGAGCTATTGTTCAGATTGGAAGTGGTGTAATTTCTAATTTGAGGGGTGTTCTGATTCCCGAGAAGCGGATTCACTAAGACAAACAGAGGATGGCGCCAACCAAGAATCACCAAAGTGGGAAAATTCGAGATTGAAAAGTTCAATGGGAAGAACGACTTTTCCTATTGGAGGATGCAGATGAAAAACTTTCTAATTTCGCAAAAATTGCACAAGGCTTTGGATGGAAAGGAGAAGAAGAACAAGGATATGTCCGATGAGGATTGGGATGAGTTGGATCTCGAAACACGGCCGATTCTACTATGAATTAAATTCAGAAGGGTTAATTTCTATGCAAGATGTTCATATGATCTATTCCAATTATAACTTGAATGGCACCTCTTATAAATTGTACAATTTTCATTTTTCATTCAAAACATGCTGTAATCTACCTGTCCATATCTAATTAACATCATCTATATTATACTAATAAAATAGATGCTATTGTTTGCAACATGCTGAATAATTAGCTATATTTTTCAGTTGTCTCTACTATAATTATTTTTCCTTGTCCATGCGGGAATCTCACTTCATCTCTATGTTTATTTCATCAATGATTAATATGAAACATTAGAACTTCTCTCACATTAATCATTCATCTATATTAATTTTTCATGCGTACAACAAGCATCATAATATTAAATCCTGTATATGGCATGCGTGAAGACTGGTCTTCTACTAAATACTGAATTACATAGAAGGGTTAGGTGTGGATAGACCCACTTTAGTATCATCGAATTGTGGATAGACATCATCTGTAGTTCTAATTGTACGGATAGGCTCTAGAATGAATTTTTATTGACTCTAAACAAAAACCAAAATTTTTTTTGTAGAAGTGGATAGATCTCCTACAGTTCTATTGGTGCGAATATGTCCCTAATTACTAATTTTTTTGGCTCTTAAAACAATAAAAAAATAGTTGATTGAGAGGTTTGTCCATACTTGGGCAAATAGTACAGAGAGTCTATCCACAACTAGGCAATACTACATGGGGTCAGTGCGCAATTAACCCTACTTTGCATGAAGACGGGAAATTTCTACTATCTATCTAATGAAATAAACAGAGCAAAAATTCTTTTGCAACGAAAGGAGTATCAAAATTCAAACAAGTTTTTTTCTGGTCTTTTCCTGTCGAATCCTCGCACGTGTGCCTCACTCAAGGAATTGATTCCTACTTGTTGCAATCGCACATGATGTCTACGGAGGAGATAGAAGCTTGTACAATTCTAGTGGGACAAAGGAATTTTTAGAGGAAAGAGATGGCTTTTGTCCTTCACGATGGTAGGTGCAGTACAGAAGGAAAAAAAAATCAATTCCATGTCACAGTGATGGAAGTGTGATAGGCTGATAAGATTCCTAATGCTTGGGACCAATGATAATAATTTTGATTTGGACCAAAATGGTGATGCAACCATTTAATAAGATTCCTAATGCTTGGGACCAATGATAATAGTTTTGATTTGGACCAACATGGTGATGCAACGATTTATGTAGAATACGACAAAAACATGCATGTTAGCTGCACTTTGCAGAATTTAATTAATCTGCGTTAGCAATAATTAACTGCTGATGACGCATGAAAGGTGTGTTCAAGGTTGGTCCGAAGAATGACTAACTGTTAGTCATAATCTATTAAAGGAGTAATGACTAATCAAGTAGTAGTGAATTAACTTAGATTCGAAAACGGTTTTGGTTTTAAACCCGGTTCGTTTAAGTTTATATATAACCCTAAACCCGATTATTTGGAAGTGATGAAGCACGTTTAGGCGACTTCGGAGGTTTGTGCATCTTTGGAGAGGAGATCTTTGAGAGATTGAGAGGTTTGTTTTAGGGTTTCTTTGTGAGAACTTGTAATCCTAATTTGTATTCTCTTTCTATTAGTGAAAATCCCCTCCTTACCGTGGGCGTAGGCAACTTGTCGAACCACGTAAATCTCGTGTCTTTACTCTTTTATTGTGTTTTGCTATCGTTTGTGGTGGTTTCTCTCGACGGTTCATGGTCCGCTACCAACAATTGGTATCGAGCTATTGTTCAGATTGAAGTGGTGTAATTTCTAATTTGAGGGGTGTTGGTGATTCCCGAGAAGCGGATTCACTAAGACAAACAGAGGATGGCCAACCAAGAATCACCAAAGTGGGAAAATTCGAGATTGAAAAGTTCAATGGGAAGAACGACTTTTCCTATTGGAGGATGCGGATGAAAAACTTTCTAATTTCGCAAAAATTGCACAAGGCTTTGGATGGAAAGGAGAAGAAGAACAAGGATATGTCCGATGAGGATTGGGATGAGTTGGATCCGGAAACACCAGGCCGATTATCCTATGCCTTGAGAGGGATGTAGCTTTCTTGGTAGATGGAGAGGAAACCAACAAGGCTGTGGAAGAAGTTAGAGGGTACCTTCATGACTAAGAGTCTAACTAACCGGATCTACTTAAAATCCAAATTGTATACTTGCAAGATGGAGGAGGGCTCATCAATCCGGGAACACATCAACAAGTTTGATAGGATCATATCAGATTTGAAAGACATAGATGTTAAAGTAGGAGACGAGGATCAGCGCTTCTACTACTTCGCCGAAGTCTTATGAGAACACAGTGCAAACACCGAGGCTTGTGGGAGAAAATCAAGATGGATGAGACTAGAACGCACTTCTAGCTGACGATCTTCGAAGACCGCAACTAGTGACATGGCCATCGGCGGTAACAGGAACAAGCGCAGGATTGTTTGCAAGAGGAAGGAGCAATGAGCGAGGAAAAGGCAAGGAGGAAAGTCTAGATCTAAATCAAGACCTCTTGCGGGAAAAGGATGTTTCGGGCGCGAAGCTGGGCATTTCAAAGTCGACCGTCCAAATAAGAGAGTAGGTGGAAAGAAGAACAACAACAAGACCCAGAGGAGAGGCGAAGCGAAGCACACGCCGAGGAAGGAGCGATAAGGAATGCTATGTCGCCACGGGTGGCGCAGGAGATCTCCGGAAGTGGATACTTGATTCCGTTGCTCTTACCATATGTGTCCAAATAGGAAATTTCTATAAAATCGAACAGTGTAAGGAACGGTTGCTAGTTAAGGAAGTGGGTGACAAAATTCCATGATCTATTACTTCCCTCCTAAGTTGCATGGAAACGTACATCGTACAGGCAAAAGGTGGACAAAGAAATTTGTGAAATGTAGGGTATGGGGACACTACTATATATATACATTAATTTAATAATTTTCATGAGATCATTATTGTTTTTCAATTCATGTGTTATTAGAATTAAAATTCCTATCACATTTATAACTTTATTTTATGATGTTGATTATTGTACATTGGAAACTCTTTTTTGCTTAGACACCAAAATCACACTTTCATAGTTTTGAACTTGGGTATGGGCTGAAATGAACCTGGCCCATGCATAACGAGTTTCAAGAAATGATGTGAAGTGTATGATATACGTCCAAGAAGTGAATGACAAGTGTTTTAAATTAGGACTTATATCATATAATTGAGTACATGTCTGAAAAAATGTATGCATATATCCAAGGAGTGTCCATGAAGTTTGGTACGGGTACATGTTGGGTAATGGTCCGTATGGGTACGGCTTCATGATAGAAGTACTCGGGTAACATAGCTTCCCTCTGTGTTTTCATTGTTAGAAATTTATTTTATTTTATTTTATTTTGTGTGTGTGTGTGTGTGTTTTCTCCTCTGTACTCTTGTCGTTGGATCATGGTGTAGGAGGCCAACTACAAAGGAAGGCACTGCAGAAGAACGGAAAGCAAAGCCCCCATTTCCTCTCTGCATCTCATGTTTGAAAATCTAATATTTTCCATTTCTTTCTTGACAATCTAAATTTTTGATCTTACCAAACAGTCAGTATGATCTTCACCACAACAGAGTTCAGTAATTGCACAAACTCTAAAAGTAATTCAGTAAATAGGAAAGGGGCCAAAAAAAAAAAAAAAGATCTTCCCTTGCTCAAGAGAAATGAGAGATTTTCTACTTTTGGAAAAGGAAACTCAGCATCAAATATGAGACAAAGAAAAACTGAACATATTCCCATGGCTAGAAAATAAGAAGAAAAAACGAAAATGTATGGACACAAAAAAAAGGAAAGCAACTAAGAATAGCATCAACTTTCCCTCTTTCTAGCATAAATCTCTATAATGAATTTAAGCTAAGAACTAAATTCGTCAAGAAAACCAAAGAAATTATATACTTTGAAAGCGTGACGAGCTTTGCATCCCATGAGCTGGAGCGTGCTCTGAAGCACAGATCGAGTGTACCGAAACGAGGCGGCTCGCTCCTTCTCTCCTCCGTCGCCGTCGACCACCGCGATGTACAAAATCCTCGAAGGATCCGCCATCGCCCTCAAAATCTCAAGTTTCAGGTGAAAATCGCAAGATTAAACAAGCAATGCGAACTATGGGAAGCTTGGCAGAGGGCTGGAGCTCTGAACGATAATTAGGGACTAGGGTTAGGGTTAGGGTTTAATGAGAGGATCGATGGACCGCCATTGCAATTGTGAGAGGTTAATGAGAACGACGCCATTTGGAGTTGATCAAGCTTCACACTGTTCGAGGCGGCGAAGTGACACCGTTCTTATTTTGGGAACTTCGCGGATGGTTGATTTGTAGTTCGGATGAAAGAGTGACGGGGCAAACGGTCCTTGGTCTATTGTTTGGAGAGGGACCCCTGTCTTTTTAATAGGGTTATTTCTATATCAGTCCCTTACGTATTTCATATTTTGATATTGGACCCCATGCTAGCGATTACATTCCCATTTTGCTCTGTTTGGGAATAGACTGAGAAAACAAAAGTTAAAATGAAGAGAGAATAAAGGAAACTTATTTCATAATGTTTGGGAACATCAATAGGGTAATGGAAGAGAACTCCAAACTCAATCTCAACCGTTGCATTTGATCTTGAGTGGGTAAAATTTTCCATGTGGGACGATCATTATTTGATCAATTCCCTTCCCCTTAACTACACCCCAATTTGGAGGGGAACAAAACCACACAATTTCACACTCAATTTACATAACTTCCTCACCATTATTCCCCTCAAATGAGTTCCCAAACAAGGTTAATGCTTCACCCAACTTTTATTGCCCTTTGTTACTCTCAATCCAAACAGGCCCTAAATCATATATGTTTTTTAAATCAATCCCCACTTAGTAAGTGTTTGGATTGTTGATTATGTTCCTTCAACTTTAATTTTTTAGGCTAATATCAGTTACAACTTATACCTTTTTTAATACAAATTCAGAATTAAATTGGAGCAGGAGAGAAGGATTTTGGTGTTGATTTTAGAAGGAGACGGTGAAAGAAATTTTTTCCCTTTCTAAAAAGTTGAAGCGAGAACTAGAAAGGGAGAACTGAAATTTAAATCTGGGAAGTGAGGATAGATAGGTTAATTATCCATATATAGTTAAGGTAATTATCTATATATAGTTAACCATTAATCTAATCATGATTAACCTATTATTTGGATTTGTAACAGAGTTACTAATTCCAAATATCTTATATGATTTGGAGACCTAAAATAGGAATTTCCATTATCAGAGTGACTAATCTCAAAATATGAAAGATTTGATGGACTAATATCGAAATAACCCTATAGAATAGTAATGATAAGGGGAAAATGTCTTTAGCCCTCTTTGTTCTTAATTTTATTCTTCTACTCTTTCTATATAACTTATATCTATGTTTTTATTTAGAGAATAATTGATATATTTGTCATATGAGAGGATTCTCTATATAATGATGATGTTAATTTCACCAAGTAAATAAAGGGAGAGAAAATACTTGGTTGAGATTGAGCCATGTCGTCATTATATATAAGAGAATTCCCTCATATGACATATGATATTCATTAAACTCTTTTATTTATTTTTCATAAACGCTTTTACAAATGGATGATATTAGTATCAAATATGATATTTACTTTATTTTCAAATCATACATGTGGTTATCAATATAGATATAGTATGGTAAGAAAAACATATATCCACATCTATCGACACAAGATCCATATGTGACACAAGCAGCTATTATTTGTACATGTCGTGTAGTATATGTTAAGAAGCGATGATGGAGCAACAGGTGTCCATGGTGTCTCATGACACTTACTTTTATATGTATTTACTACTTAGGATACTATTAGAATTAGGGTAGGATACCACTAGGAATGATAATCTTTGGAAATTTCCTACTTCAATGAACTCATAAGTTATATAGTAACACCACTAGGACAAAATCTGTCTCGCCGCTTGTAAGAAGTGCAGAAGTACAACATCGCTTTCATTTCAGAAGTCATTACTTATTGTGTCTAAACATCCAAAAACTTAGGAAATCCATGTATAATTAAAATCAGGCACTTAT
Source organism: Asparagus setaceus (assembly GCA_012295165.1). Taxonomy (NCBI): domain Eukaryota; kingdom Viridiplantae; phylum Streptophyta; class Magnoliopsida; order Asparagales; family Asparagaceae; genus Asparagus; species Asparagus setaceus. The sequence goes on from CM022701.1 coordinate 32,668,020, forward strand.
TTAATATGAAATAATTCCAACTAACCATACAAGATATGCTTTACGGTCTCCTTTATCTTTTTCCTGAACAAACTTGTAAATTTTTATGAATTTATTCCTACTGAGAGAAAGCTTTCATATATGAGATTGAACGAAGTAGAACTAGGAAAGCTACATTTAACAATTTTTCTAAGTTCTAAATATTCTCCATTCACTGGCGTTGTTCATATATATAAATCAACTAGTAGAGTTCTTTTCTTTTCTAAACAATGATGGAGCCAGCCACGATTTAATAGAGATGGGACCGAGATAAAATTAATCTCATTCTTAGGTTAGGTAAAAGCACATGCACTAAACAATAATCAAAGTGTATGTGCTTTGCACAATGGACTCTTCTCTCTCTATGGAAAGATATGGGTAGGTCATAGAAGCAAAAGAATTACAAGGAATAGAAAAGGCTAAATTGGTTCATATTGGACATCAAAAAGTAATTTGGGTCCTCACTTTAGGGACGATCTTTTTTTTCTTTAAAGGAAAAGTTTTATTATGAAACTAATAGGAAATAGGAAATATAGGAAGTAATCTCCTCAGAAATCACTTCTACTATGAATTAAATTCAGAAGGGTTAATTTCTATGCAAGATGTTCATATGATCTATTCCAATTATAACTTGAATGGCACCTCTTATAAATTGTACAATTTTCATTTTTCATTCAAAACATGCTGTAATCTACCTGTCCATATCTAATTAACATCATCTATATTATACTAATAAAATAGATGCTATTGTTTGCAACATGCTGAATAATTAGCTATATTTTTCAGTTGTCTCTACTATAATTATTTTTCCTTGTCCATGCGGGAATCTCACTTCATCTCTATGTTTATTTCATCAATGATTAATATGAAACATTAGAACTTCTCTCACATTAATCATTCATCTATATTAATTTTTCATGCGTACAACAAGCATCATAATATTAAATCCTGTATATGGCATGCGTGAAGACTGGTCTTCTACTAAATACTGAATTACATAGAAGGGTTAGGTGTGGATAGATCAACTTGAGGGCTACAAGGTTGAGGATAAGGAGAATCATGTGTGTCGCTTGAGGAAGTCATCAGATGGATTAAAGCAATCTCCTAGAAGGGTACAAGCGATTTGACTCCTTCATGTCGGCATGGATTTTCCCGGCGATCATGATTGTTGTGTTTACATTCGAAGCTTCATGGAGATAGGTTGAAATCTCAACTTGGTGAAGAGTTCGAGATGAAGGACATGGGTGCCGCTAGGAAAATACCGGTATGGAGATTAGAAGAGAGCGCTAATCGACGCATTGTTCTTGAGTCGAGAAGGGCTACATAGAGCGGGTGATCGCGAGGTTCGGGATGCAAAGTGCTAAATCGGTGGTGACTCCATTGGCTCCACACTTTAGGCTTCGGTAATCAATCTCCCACTACAAGAAGGCTTACATGGAGCGCGGTTCCCATGCTAGTGCAATGGCGCTTAATGTATGCAATGGTGTGTACACGCCGCATATTTCCACAGCGTTAGTGTGGTCGGTAGATTCATGGCGAATCCGGGAAAGGCGAGGAAGCGATGAAGTGGGTCCTCGTGTACTTAAAGGGTACCGCTGATACCTGTCCGTGTTTTGGTGGAGAAACATATCGATTGACGGTTTGTGGACTCGGATTATGCGGCGATCTAGATAGACTACGATCTACTACTGGTTATGTATTTAAGATACATGGAGCTCCGGTTAGTTGGCGATCGATGTTACAGCCTGCTGGCACTTTCTACTACGAGGTCGAGTACATGGCCATGGCGAGAGGAGTGAAGGAAGCATTGTGGTTGTGGGGTCTTCTAGACGATTTGGGGATTGAGCAGAAAACGCGGAACTTGTGGTGTGACAAATGAGTGCAATTCACTTGGTGAAGAATCAGGTTCATCATGCTCGTACAAGCATATTGATGTCGTATCATTTTGTGCGGATGTCATAGAGGAGGTGATATTTCCCTCATGAAGGTGCACACGAATGAGAATCCCGCGACATGTTAACCAAGGTGGTCACGGTAGTAAGTTTAAGCATTGCTTAGACTTGCTTCATATCGCTCTTGTTGATTTGCCCAAGAGGGCATGACCGGGCGGTAATGGGTAAGGTGGAGATGATTTGAGGTGAACTACGGTGAGCTTGATCCTGCGGAGGGTACGTAGGGCAAATGCCGTAGTGACGCACTGGATTGGCTCGGATTGGCTAATGGTGATCTCTAGATGTTCTTGGTGTTCTTCGTGTTCGGCCCAAAATTTGAGGTAAATCAAATGATGTACGAGGTGGAGAATTGTAGAACATGCACAAAACATGCACAAGCGCTTTGGCTTAGTAGTCGACTAATCTGGGTAGTAGTCGACTAATCTCGACGACGAAAGGTGTGTTTGCGTTGGAGTGCAGTAGTCGACTAATGCGTGTTGTAGTCGACTAATCTGCAGTAGTAGTCGACTAATCTGAAGTAGTAGCCTAACTAACTGGCAGATTCGAAACGGTTTTGGTTTTAAACCCGTTCGTTTAGAGTTTATATATAACCCTAAACCGATTATTTGGAAGTGATGAAGCACGCTTTGGAGCATTTTTAGGGTTTTGTGCATCTTTGGAGAGGAGATCTTTTGAGAGATTGAGAGGTTTGTTTTTAGGGTTTCTTTGTGAGAACTTGTAATCCTAATTTGTATTCTCTCTTTCTATTAGTGAAAATCCCCTCCTTACCCGTGGACGTAGGCAACTTGTCAACCACGTAAATCTCGTGGTCTTTACTCTTTTATTGTGTTTTTGCTATCGCTTGTGGTGGTTTCTCTCGACGGTTCCGCGGTCCGCGAGCCCAACAATTTAATTATTTGACGACTCTCAGCATCCACTAATTGGATTATGATCCTCTCCCGTGCATTTCTCCCTCTGATTCACAATAAATATGTTTCCCTTCTTGTTTTGGCGTGGGAATATCTTTCTAATGTTGAATATGACTTGCATTGAAACAATTCAAATCAAATCCTAATTTGATTAGGTACTAGAGGTTTAGCTTAAATAAAATTACAAATCTAATTAAATTCCAATTAGAACAGGTTGATGATTTGAATAATTCTAGAAAATATCATAAGAAAAGAATCCCCTAGGAATTAGAATTGGTCAAAAGAAAGAATCCTACATGTACTCAAAATAGGAGGAAATAAATCTATAAATACCCCTCGAGAGGTTCATTGTAATATGAGAAGAAAACAATCAAGAATATGAAGAAAACAAAGAAGTAGAAAAAGTGATTACTTTCGTGAGGGAACACAAAGGAAAATAAATATTGTATTAATCCTTCTTCAAGTAATAAAGATTTCTCCCCTTCTCCGATAGATGTAGGCAAATTGCCGAACCACATAAATCCTCATTGTATTTTGAGTGATTCTCATTTGTTTTGGTTATTTCGCCATATGTAGGCAGATTAGTTAAACATAGGTGTAGGCCCTATCCATCGGCATTTTGGTCATTTTTATGGCAACCGCATAGACCCCACAAAGCCAAAAACTCATGAAGCTAGATGAATGATAAAAGAATCCAAGGCCCTAGGCTACATTAGCTCCAAAGTCAGCTAAAACAAGCTTTCTAAGCGTGGGCATAACCCCGCGGAACACAACCATGTATGGCCTAAACTCCGCGTAGGCCAAACTTAGCGTAACCGTTGAAGACACTCGCCAGAAGGTGCAGTACTCTTTAGAGATAAGCATGACCCAACTTTAAGGGGTCTCAAAATTCAGCAGACCGTACGAAGGATGAGGCATCGTTGACTTGATTTGACCCCTATCAACGATCTACTGGCTATAGTCGCCCTATTTAATTCGCTGACTAAGCAAAATCGATGGTGCGTGTAGTTCAAGACGCATAGTCCGAATACAGCTAACCAAACTCAGCGTGACTGCTTTACACCTCCCATGTTGAGTTTGGCAGCCACAATGTATTAAATTGATTTGACGAAAGTAATGATTATGACGACACCCCGCCGCCTACATGGAGATGGGTGCCCACACAGCATTAAATGTATCGTAATTGAAGGGATTGCACTCATGATGATGATGGACCACGCGGAGTTTCAAGCCCACAGTGCATTAAACCCAAATTCGGCAGAAGTGACTGATTAAACGAGCAGTATAATCATCGCATGGACAAGGATAAACTGCGCGTAGACAAACTCTGCATGCAATTGAACAAGAGCCCTATAAATACCACCCTTCATTAGTTTGAAGGGGGCTCATTCAAAGTATTTACCGTGATATTACTGCTCTCCAACTGTTCTCCAACTGCCCAAGGTCAACAAGAACTCTATAAATACCACCCTTCATTAGTTTGAAGGGGGCTCATTCAAAGCATTTATTGTGATATTACTGCTCTCCAACTGTTCTCCAACTGCCCAAGGTCCTAATTGAGCAGAGAAGTCATTTGCTTTGCAAATTCACTTTATTTTTAGTCCCTAACACCTGATCTTTAGATCTTGTGTCGGCATAGCCACATATCAATCGATCCTTGATCATTGCTAGCATTCTTCTCACTTGTTCAATGAGGCAAACCCTTCGTTACAAGTTCATTCTTTATTTCAAGAAACTTCATTCTGCAAGACAGATTAGTCCAACCTCATTTATTACATAAAGTACGGCGCTATTGTATTCATACGATCAACGGAGGCGACACCTAGTCTCTGTCGGCACAACTTTCCAAAATTGAATAATTGTAACCAAAGATACTGTAACATCTATTTTTCGGAGAGATTAATAAAAATATATATTTCATTTTCTTAAATCTTTGCAAATTTTTTGACTCAAAAACACCATAAAAGTTAAGGTTTTCCGGAAAACCTTAAAAGTTAAAGTCTTTGTTCGGGATCTAAAGTCGACTAGATTTCCTACATTTCAACCATAATACTCTACAAATATTTGAATGATTTTCAATTTGAGTTGACATGGCTTGAAAGTAAAATCTCAAATTTCACTAAGGAGCCATTTGAATCCTCAAAGGAAATGACCTTTGAATCCAAGAAAAATTATGAAAGAAAGAAAATATTATTAATTAAAGAGTAATACCTATAGGGTTTAAAATCCACTGTTTAATTAGAAAACATACTAATTGGATAGAATTTACTAAAATAAGGCAGTTTCAGAAAGTAGTCTAAAAGACTCCATGTGATTGATAAAACTAATCGATCAAATTTGAATTAAACTGAGATTCGTTTCCTAATATAATAGACTCCTTTTTTATTATTAAAAATAGTAAAATATTCAAAAAATAATACTGTGAATGGAGTTTCGCCAATTTGAGCGTCACAATGGTTTGATTGACTTTGTCTTGTCGAAATAAGCTATTTTTATATATTATATGTCTTAATTTGCCTTCTAGATTAGGAGATACGACTTTTTTTTTGTGTGGGCAAGTTAGTGACCTCCCCCGCCCCCCATTTAGCCTTCTAGTGGTCCAAATTGTTGGGGATTTTCAGTCTCCCCGCGTACTACAATCTCAATAAGTCGGAAGCGAATCAACAATTCACAGGATAGAAATACCACAATCAAGAAGAAAGAACACCAAGATTTACATGGTTCGGTCGACCAACTTCGACCTACATCCATGGGGCAGCAATACGAGAAATTCACTATGTATCAGGGAGAACTACAAGAGGAACCACTCAACTCTTGTCTTTCAATCTCTCAACCTCACATACATAATCAACTAGCATATCCTCTCCAAAACTCACTCCTTACAATGTTTTGAACGGACAAAGACTGCGAAACCCTCTCCCAATATTGTAATCTTTTGTACGGATAAAGACCACGAAACCCTCGCCTCTCGCACAATATTCTCGAATCAAGCTACGCCCTCTGCTAACCCTAGATTACAAGAATATTAGCTCTCTCCTTCTTGGTTTTTCCTCCAATAATAAAAGATTATATATAGGAAAACCAAAACCCTATCTCTAGCCTAACTTCCTAATTAGAATAGGATTCAAACTCCTAATCATGATGAGACCCAATCTCCTAATCATGATAGATCTATAATCCTATCTAATTTTCATGAAGTTATACAAAGAATCAAAGACACAATCCTAACAATCTCCACCTTGGATTTGATTCCCAAACTCCCTTGAAGATATATCATCGTCATCTTGAAACTTTGCCTCTCCTGCTAGCATCTTCTATTCTTTTACACTTCAAATCGAAGCGCTCACACTCCTAATCAGAACACCCGCACTCCAACTGGATGATCCCTATGACTCTCACTTTCATCTGCCTCATCGTGGCGCCTCCACTGCTCTTGTGCGCACCAAGAGATCTTCGCCACCTCTAACATTAGAAGCAAATCAACTATGTTTCTCCTCCCAACCTGAGCCTGACAATAGCCTCCCCCCGCTTGTTGTCCTTGTGCTCTACCTGCATCGCTCATCTCAACCTATATCGGTGCACCTTTCCTACTCCACATTACGAGCCGGATGCCTTCATCTCCTCCATCGCCTGGATTGGACCAAATGTGAGCACTCATCGTCTTACAGCTCTCGTAGTCCAATGCCACAATCTCCATCTCCATGTGTGTCACTCGGTTGTGCCTGCTTGCGAGCTCCACCTAATCTGGCACTTGTTCGCGGGGAAAGTTGTCTCGATTGTCATTGATTTGAACAATTACAAACTTTAGTCGCCTGAAACAAATTCAAAGAAAATATTGCCTTTTTATAAGGCTTACAATGAAAAGAAATCGAGAATTACAACTTGTTAACCCTTTGGTGAACAAACGCGGGATCCGTTTATCGGATCCTCGCTTGCGTGGGTTCTTTGCCTGTGCCGGGGACTTGAATCGTCCGTGGACCACCGTAATCCCGATCTTAGTGGAGATCCAGATGCTGGATCTGCAGATCTGAGGCGTTTATTTCACGAAGGAAATAAAACGTCTGACGGGGATCAACTCACAAAGGAGATGATCGCCGGAGCGGGTGAGATCTACTAGGAGAAATCACACGCTCGCCCTGAGACTAAGACGAAGCTTAGCCTAGAGGCGAATCTGCAAATCGACTGGACGGCGTGGACTCGAGCTGGATTCTCTACCTTGCTGTGTAGATCTGAGCCGCAACGAACTCTTCGAGATCTGGATCTCGTCTCTTTTCTTGATCAACGCTCGAATCGGTGCCGAAGTCTTGATCTTTAGAACTTCAAAAATCCGGATCTACAGAGCTCTCCAAAGTCCTTCCGAAATTCCTCCAAAAAATCCCCCCCGAACTGAGGAAGACCCCCCTATTTATAGGATCTGGGGGGGGGGAATGAGGCCGGCCACACAAGTGGCTCGGCCACTTGGCCGAGCCACCTCGGCACTTAGCCGAGCCACTTCGGCCAACTTGGCCGAGGGCCGAGGTAACTCGGTCGCGTGGCCTTGGTTCGCCATTTTCGCCGTTTCGCTATTTTTTTCTCGATCTTCCGGGCTTAGGTCCTACCTATTCTAACTCTTGGTCTTCCCCGGACTTAGATTCCGTCTGTATTTGGTTCCGGGACTAACTCTTGGTTTGTTCCGGTTCAACAGCTTTGAAACTGATCACCGCTCAAGTCCCTTAAACCGTGTTTAGACGCCGTGGTTTGCCGTTTGTTCAGGTCTCAACGATTCGACGCCTCAGATATCCGATGGGTTGCCATTCGCCGACTTCCCGCCACGAAGTTAGTTTCGGGATCTTGTAAGTATTTTTCAACGCTTACAGATACCCTCCAAAGTGTTTCAGCCCCGTTCTTTATAGGCGAGCACGGAATACTTTGGACATGATGGTTCCCGCCTTCAATCGCAGAGGGTCCCGTGGTTAGCTTCAAGTCTTTGATTCTTCGGATCATCGGTGCTTTGTAGGATTTCTCGATAAGGTCACGATGTCGCATTTATTGTCCGACCGCTTGTTGAAATCTTGATTCAAGCCGGTGGGCGAAGTTTTGTTTGTAACTCGTGTTGGTTGGTTGTTGTTTAACTAACCATCGACTTTTGACTTCTCCGTATATCGGCGAACTCCTTGTTGGCTAATTCGTTGATCGGTGTCAATACGTGGAATTTCATAACCTCCATCGGCTAATTCTTCCATCATCACGTGTTGTTGGTTTGACCACGGAGGAAAATCTTTTCATGGAAATATCCTCCGAGGATTTCTTGTCAAAACAGAGACAATTTGGCCTTGTATATCATTTTCCGAGCATCCGACCGCTGCGCTGACCGCATTGGGATAATCTTAGCACTTTATCGATGATAATCAATTATTCGTGGGAGTATTTTTATGGAAAATACCCTCAAGGATTCTCGGTTGGAACCGAAACAACTGCTTTGCAAATCCTCATTTCTGGAATTTCGCAGTGGGAGGGATTTCCGAGACGCATTGACCGGCGTCGTTATGACCCTCAAACTTTATTGGCGATGATCGGGTTATCCCCAAGAATGCTTTTTATGGAATCCGGGAACTCCTCGTCAAAACAGGAAACAGTTTAGACTCGTATACCTTTTTGGAGTATCACAATGGGAGGAAATTGAGGGTTATCGAGTTATCCTTAAGAATATAGGTTTATTCTCCAGGAACTTCTCGTTGAAAATTGGGGAATAGTTTATACTCATATTCTTGATTGGAGTAGGATTAGGCGACGCGTTGATTGGCGTCGACATAATTTCACGCTTTATGGGCGTTCATCGGGTTATCCCTAAGTATATTTTTTTTGTGGAAATATTCTCCGGGAACTTCTCGACGAGTTAGGAAACAGTTTATACTCATATTCCTGATTGGAGTAGGATTAGGCGACGCTGATTGGCGCCGACATAATTTCACGCTTTATATGCTCATCGGGTTATCCCTAAGTATATTTTTTTTGTGGAAATATTCTCCGGGAACTTCTCGACGAGTTAGGAAACAGTTTATACTCATATTCCTGATTGGAGTAGGATTAGGGGCGACGCGTTAATTGGCGTCGATGTAATCCTTGATGATCGAGTTATCCCTGAGAATATTTTTTGTGAAAATATCCTTCCGGGAACTTCTCGACGAATTAGGAAATAATTTATACTCGTGTTTCTGATTGGATTATTTGCCATTCTTGTTTGGCCTATTTTCAGTTGCACTTGTTTTTTCCTAATGCTTTCCTTTTCCAGACTTCTCGATGGAAGACTTCGTGGGAGCTGGTTTATACGACAATACCGCCATGGATGATCTGCTACGCGCTTTGTCACAGGATGGCGATGTTCTTGGTGAAGATTTACCCGAAACCACAATCCTCGAAGAAGGTATGAATTTTCTCTCCAATTAAAGGACCAGCCATTTGGCCAATACTACTATAATTAAAGGAGTTTGAGAAATTCTTCGTAGTGGCGTGCACTCCTCTCCCCGCCGTGATCGCCACCACGCCGATCGGCCGAGATAGATGGGCACACTGAGGGGTCAGCTGCCGTAGATAGTACTCCAGCGATAGGTACCCCTCTGGTGGACTCACTAGTCTCTGAAACTACGCCGAAGGAGACGGGTAAAAGTCCCCCAATTGAATATGCATTCATTAATTTTTGGTTGAAGATTCTAAGGTCCTCTTTTCCTTTATGCAGAGCCTATACCTCGACTCCATGATTTGGCGAGGGCGCTGATGATGGATGAAGATCCATCCCGGCTTAATATTTGTTTGGAAATGTGCTCGTTCTTTTCCTTGATGAACATGGTGATCGATAAGATTCTCCATGGCGGCCTATCTTTCCATCGGTTTAGGCCATTGCTTGGTCCCCGGACGGCCTTGATATAGAATATGGGTCATCCTGAGCTAGCTCAAGCCATTGCCGACGACCTTGCTCACTTAGAGGGGAAGCTTCAGAGACTTCAAGAATTGCAGTACCGAGCCTCGTATGTAGTCACCGGATGCACGACAGCTTAGAGGCATGGCGTGATGCTCGTGCTTTTACTGGGCTCGAGGTCCAGATGCAGAGAGAAAGAGTGGATCAGATTGGAGCCATTGTCACCGAAACCTCCTCTTCCCTAAGTCATCTCAACTCCTGTTTTGTAGCAAGCGGGGAGAGGATAGCACAGCTCAGGAGGGAGCTCCGAGCAGAGGAAGAGAACATGAGTGTTCTGGAGCTGACAAGGGCCAACAAGGAAGAGGCACTCACTGTCGCACCTAGGGAACTCGAGCTATCGAAGCAGAAGTTGGTTGAGCTCGAGGGGGCAACCATGGGGGTGCTGAACACCGATGAGGAGTCTTTCAGGGCTGAGTTGCAAGGAGAACTCCGCGAGGCTTATAGTGATGAAGTGTCTCAGCTCGAACAACAAATCCTTTGTCATAGACTTGATGTTTAAACAGTTGTAGCTCCTTCTATACTTACTTCAAATGAATAAGATTTATTCCTTTCATTGTTTATTATGATTCTTTTACTTCGTCAGAAATAATTAACCATAATATTTATAGGATTTTTGGCAAACCCTCAGCTATCAACGGGTTTGATTAGCCTTTACCAACTATCGTTTGAGTTGGGCTAGCGTGCGGATTATCTGGATCCGTTCTACGTGACGTTGTGCTAAAAGAATGAAACTCTTCTAGACTTGTTGCTATGATATTGAATACATAGGCTCGGTACTCTTTACGCAAGAGACCATCCCAAGAACGCTGTTACGCTGTAGACTCATCCCTTCTTAGGCTTCGGATAAAATACCCTGATCGGACTCGTGTCTTCTTCAATCGAAAAGACTAAACCGGCAGCAGCGTGTGATCGCGTTGACTTTATCCCTTCTTAGGCTTCGGGATAAAATACCCCAGAATCAAACTCTGGTGTCTTCTTCAATCGGAAAAAGACTAAACCGGCGACGCGTGTTAGGCGTTGGCTTTATCCCTTCTTAGGCTTCAGGATAAAATACCCCAGAATCAAACTCTGGTGTCTTCTTCAATCGGAAAAAGACTAAACGGCGGCGTGTTAGGCGTTGGCTTTATCCCTTCTTAGGCTTCGGATAAAATACCCTAGAATCAAACTCGTGTCTTCTTCAATCGAAAAGACTAAACCGGGCGACGTTAGGCGCCGGCTTTAGGTTATTGGCCAACCCCTCAACGGGTTTGATAAGCCTTTACCAACTACCGCTTGAGTTGGGCTAGCATGTAGATTATCTAAACCGCTCTACACACAACGCTATGCTAAAAGAATGAAACTCTCTTAGACTTTTGCTACGATATTGAACACGTAGACTTTGTCTTTTCATCGAAGACTAACCCGCAACGCTGTAAGGCCGACCTATCCCCGCTTAGGATTCGATCAAATTCCCCAAGAAGAATCTTGGATTAAGGAGTTTTGGTTGATAGGATTAAATTGATGAGAGGAGGAACTTTATGTTCTATTTCTCGAGAATGAAACCAATAGCGAGGGGCACGCTATAGGAATCAAGAGGGTTCAGACGCCCTTCACGGACGACTTGATCCAAACAATCTCGCGCTTACCTTCACGGGCGCTACCTAGAATGAAAGATGGGACTAAGAGTGGGATCTCCACCGAGAACCGAAGAGATTCAGTGACCTTCAAAGGACAACCTGGTTCGAAAACTTCAAGATACCTTCACGACGCTACCTAGAATGCAAGATGGGACTAAGAGGATCTCCACCGAGAACCGAAGAGACTCGTGACCTTCAAAGGACAACCTGGTTCGAAAACTTCAAGATACCTTCACGACGCTACCTAGAATGAAAGATGGGACTAAGAGGGATCTCCACCGAGAACCGAAGAGATTCAGTGACCTTCAAAGGACAACCTGGTTCGAAAACTTCAAGATACCTTCACCGGCGCTACCTAGAGAGGGATGGAACTAAGAGTGGGATCTCCACCGAGAACCGAAGAGACTCGTGACCTTCAAAGGACAACCTGGTTCGAAAACCCTACAAGATACCTTCACCGGCGCTACCTAGAGAGGGATGGAACTAAGAGTGGGATCTCCACCGAGAATCGAAGAGACTCAGTGACCTTCAAAGGACAACCTGGTTCGAAAACTTCAAGATACCTTCACGGGCTACCTAAGATGAAAGATGGAGAGAACTCTTCCGCTTATCACAAAGGGATCTTACGCTGGAGAGGAAGAATTTTATATTCTATCTCCCAAGGAAAGAAATTTTGAGTGGGCCTCTTGTTCATAGAAGGAATCAAGAGGAGATTGTGGTAATGTACCGTAAAATTTGTAGGCCCACCGCCAAGGAATTTGATCGGTGAGGGAAATTATAATGGAGGATAAATCTAGGGTTACCTCGAGGAAAGTGGGTGAAACATCCCACGAGGAACTTCCCGTCGAAACGGGTTATCCTGAAGATACTAAGGGTAGTATTTCTTCAGGAACTTCCCACTTATCGGCATTAATTGCCGGTCGCCATTTTGGGTAATTAGGCGGTATGCACCATTAGAGTAGACCGCTTCTATTATAAACGGACCTCCCATTTAGGTTCAATTTACCTTTCTTTTGAAGTGAGGATTATCGGTCGCCGAAAATGAGGACCAAATCTCCTTCTTTGAAACTCCATTGTCGTACTTTCTTGTTGAAAGCTCTCGACATCCTAGCTTGGTAGAACTCAATGCATTGTTGAGCTTCCAGGCGCTTTTCATCCAACATCTCGAGCTCTTCGAGACGTTTCTGATGCCGTTCTTCGACCGTCATCTCCGCTAAGGGCGACATACGAGTGACGAATCCGATTTCTAATGGGAGAACCGCTTCACACCCATAGACCGTAGAATACGGGGTCTCCAGCTTGGCTGCGGCGCGACGGTCGCGATATGCCCAGAGTGCTTCTCCGAGTTTATCGTCCCAGTCTCGCTTGTTATTCTTCACAAGCTTCGACAGAATCTTAATAATCGTCTTGTTGAATGCCTCGGCTAACCCATTTGCAGCTGGGTTATAGGCTGTCGACGAGACGTTTTGTATTTTGAACTTCTCGCAAAACCTAATGAAGGAATTGCTGATGAATTAGGGACCGTTGTCATGCACGATCCGTCTTGGAACACCGTGTCGGTAGATGACATGGTGTTTGATAAATTTGATGACGGTACTCGCCTTTACTTCTTTTAACGGGATTGCTTCAGCCCACTTGGAGAAGTAATCGGTGATCGCTAGAATAAATCGATCACCTTTGATTGACGGAGGAAAATGGGACCTACAACGCCCATTCCCCATGTCTCAATGGCCGATGTGGTCAAGGATGCAACCGCCCCGAGGTCGATGCATATAATTCGCGGAATTTGACACGCCGTATTTTCGAAATGCGACGATCAAGGCATTAATCATTGTTGGCCAAAGTAGCCCATTCTCCCCGATTCGATCAGAGCTTGGGACCAGCCGGTGCCGCATTCACCCTCGTGTGCTTCGAAGGACCTCTTACGCCTCTTTGTTTGAAAGGCATCGGAGTAAAGACCATCGCATTCCGCATATAACGCCCGGGTCTCTGTTGTAAAGAATCTTGAGCTCTTCGCCGATTGACTCTTTCTCCCTTACGCCTTTCTCGCATAATACCATGCAAGACGTAGTCAATGATAGGAAAGCGCCAATCTCGGGGCTCCAATTTGGTTTGGGTCGTATACACTCCTTTGGTAACTACCCCCTTATCTTCTTGTACCTCATCATATATTGGTACGAAGAGTTGATGAGTCCTGACCGTAACTAGTTGTTCGGTGTCAGAAGGTTGTGCCAGCGATACTGCTAATGCGGCCAATGCATCCACATAAGCGTTCTGAATGCGTGGAATATATTCGATGAAGAATTCTTCAAATGAGTCCGCCATTTCAACGGCTATCTGATGATAGGGGACCAGATCAGGGTTCCTAACTTCGTAGTCACCACGGATCTGCTTAACTATCAATTGCGAATCGCCGTACGCTTCGAGATACTCGACCCCCAGCTCCTTGGCGAAACTAAGTCCAATAAGTAGCGCATTGTATTCGGCTACATTATTAGAGCAAGGTTCAGTGAGTGAATAAGCACGGGGCATGACATGATTCTCCGGGGAAACTAAGATAACCCCAACTCCGGCGGAAATCTTGGAACATCCGGGGGCACTTGCCACGTTGGTAGCTCGAGAAGCTCCGTCAAAGTACAGTCGCCATATTTGTTGGTGCGATGTAGTGTTGACTTCGTGGACTTCATCCGGAAGATCATCATATAGCTCAACTGCGTCCGTTGTCGGGTTGGCAGCTAAGAGATCGCAAATCGCTTGTCCTTTGACCGACTTTTATTGTTTGAAGTGCAAGTCATATTAGGATAAGAGCAAGGCCCATTTCGCCAAACGCCAACTCATTGAGGCCGGCTCGGTCATAAATATTCGGACCGGATTTACGCTAGAGATAATATAAATCGCCCGTCCGACTAAATAGTGCCGATTTTTGAATCGCTAACACTAATGCAAGGCACCGCCACCATTGGGTATCGAGACTCAAAGACCACTAATGTTCGGCTTAGGTAATACATCGCCGCTCGCGGACCGCCGCCGCCGCCCCGCGCAGTAAAGCGCTTTAACGAAAGTGATCCGCTGCCTTGATGTAAATCAAACGGTTTTCCATCATGTGCAACAAGAATGTGGTTTAGCGAGATACGATTTGATCTTCAATGCCTTCTCGCAAAGCGCCGCCCCAAATAAATGACACGCCCTTCTTATTCAACTTTGAGAATGGTTGGCACTTCCTGATAGGTTCGATATGAACCGCCGGATGTACGCTAACCGCCTCTTGTAACCCCTCGAAGTTCTCTCGATTTCTGAGGTTGCAACTTGGATCGCCTTCACTTTGTCGATCGACGGGATGCCCTTATTAGTGACGACAAAGCCAAGGAACTTGCCACCGACATCCCAAGGAAGGATTTGGTGATTCATCTTTAGTCGATGGGTTCGCATGAGCTCAATACCATTCTAAGATCTTTGATGTGATCTCCTTTGTCACGCTTTTCACGACTAAGTCGCCGACGTAGCATTCACCATTTTTCAAAGATGATCCCGAAAATCTTAGTCATTGCTCACGATATGTGGCCGCATTTTGAGGCCGAACGGCATGACCGTAGCAATATATACCAATGGGCGCTCAACGCCGTGTGCTTGGCATCATCGGGTGCATTTTGATCCGATTGTAACCCTAAAACCATCCATGAATGACATTCTTCGAACCCACACTTATTGTCAACTATGACATCGGTGATTGGGAGAGGAAAGTCATCTTCGCAAGCATGTCAGGTCTCTCTCAGAGGGCCTACGCATCCTAATCGAACTATTCTTGTTCATGACCGACTATATTCGCCACCCAATCCGGATGTTGAATTTCCTTGATGAATCCGATTCTATGAGTTTCTTTACTGCCAACCATTGCCCGAAGATCTATGGACTAAACCGCTCGTTGCTTGACAGTTTGACATCCACCTCGATGTTGAGGCGATGTGTCGCCACATTAGGGTCGAGTCCTCGCATGTCCTCGTAGAGTTCGTGCCAATACATCGACATACTCTCTAATTAGGGCTTATCAATTCTTCCTTCTCTTCCGAGGGAAGAGTATTGCCGATGTTTATGAGCTTAGGATGCTCTTCGTCACCCATATTAACCGACTACTCCTCGCCCTTAGTGGGGGTTCTCTTTGTTCAATCTGATTATCACATTTTAATTACATTTTTATACCCTTATTACCTATGTTATATGAATAACGATATTACTAATAATTATTTTTATCTTATTTTGCGTGCTAATAAAGAAATAATGAATAAAAGCCAAAATGACTCAAATTCTCAATTTCTACCAATTTTGAAGCCCAAATCAAGACAAACAAAGGCCCAAGATACCAAATTGATCCAAGAGAAATTGAAGAAATATCAAGAAAAGACAAAATCCGTTGGGAACCAATCGTTGACCAACTGTTGACTTCGTGGACTTCATCCGAAGATCATCATATAGCTCAACCGCCCTGTCGGTTGGCACCAAGAGATCGCAAATCGCTTGTCCTTTGACCGACTTTTATTGTTTGAAGTGCAAGTCATATTAGGATAAGAGCAAGGCCCATTTCGCCAAACGCCAACTCATTGAGGCCGTCGGTCATAAATATTCGGACCGGATTTACGCTAGAGATAATATAAATCGCCCGTCCGACTAAATAGTGCCGATTTTTGAATCGCGAACACTAATGCAAGGCACCGCCACCATTGGGTATCGAGACTCAAAGACCACTAATGTTCGCTTAGGTAATACATCGCCGCTCGCGGACCGCCGCCGCCGCCCCGCGAGTAAAGCGCTTAACGAAAGTGATCCGCTGCCTTGATGTAAATCAAACGGTTTTCCATCGCTGTGCAACAAGAACAGTGGTTTAGCGAGATACGATTTGATCTCTTCAATGCCTTCGCAGCGCCGCCCCAAATAAATGACACGCCCTTCTTATTCAACTTTGAGAATGGTTGGCACTTCCTAGATAGGTTCGATATGAACCGTCGGATGTACGCTAACCGCCCTTGTAACCCCTCGAAGTTCTCGCATTTCTGAGGTTGCAACTCTTGGATCGCCTTCACTTTGTCAGGATCGACGTGGATGCCCTTATTAGTGACGACAAAGCCAAGGAACTTGCCACTGGACATCCCAAGGAAGGATTTGGCAGGATTCATCTTTAGCTGATGGGTTCGCATGAGCTCGAATACCATTCTAAGATCTTTGATGTGATCTCCTTTGTCACGCTTTTCACCACCAAGTCGCTGACGTAGCATTCGACCATTTTTCAAAGATGATCCCGAAAATCTTAGTCATTGCTCACGATATGTGGCCGCATTTTGAGGCCGAACGGCATGACCGTAGCAATATATACCGATGAGCGCTCAACGCCGTGGTGCTTGGCATCATCGGGTGCATTTTGATCCGATTGTAACCCTAAAACCATCCATGAATGACATTCTTCAACCCGCACGTATTGTCAACTATGACATCGGTGATTGGGAGAGGAAAGTCATCTTTCGCAAGCAGCCGCTCGTGTCTCAGAGTCCATTACTGCATCCTAATCGAACCATTCTTCTTCATGACCGACTATATTCGCCACCCAATCCGGATGTTGAATTTCCTTGATGAATCCCATTCTATGAGTTTCTTTACTGCCAACCATTGCCCGAAGATCTATGGACTAAAACCGCTCTCAGGGTTGCTTGACAGGTTTGACATCCACCTCGATGTTGAGGCGATGTGTCGCCACATTAGGGTCGAGTCCTGGCATGTCCTCGTAGCTCCAGGCGAATACATCGACATACTCTCTAATTAGGGCGATCAATTCTTCCTTCTCTTCCGAGGGAAGAGTATTGCTGATGTTTATGAGCTTAGGATGCTCTTCGTCACCCATATTAACCTGGACTACCTCGTCCTTAGTGGGGGGTTCTCTTTGTTCGAATCTGATTATCACATTTTAATTACATTTTTATACCCTTATTACCTATGTTATATGAATAACGATATTACTAATAATTATTTTATCTTATTTTGCGTGCTAATAAAGAAATAATGAATAAAAGTCCAAATGACTCAAATTCTCAATTTCTACCAATTTTGAAGCCCAAATCAAGACAAACAAAGGCCCAAGATACCAAATTGATCCAAGAGAAATTGAAGAAATATCAAGAAAAGACAAACTGCTGGGAACCATCGGTTGACCAACCGGTCACAACGGTTATTAACCGATCGCCAACCGACGGTTTGCAAATGCATTCAATTAATGGTGGATTTCTTCCTTTTGGCTAGGTTTGATCCAATGGTTCACATCAACTCATGGGCTATAAATAGGTGAATGCCGAGGGTTTTGAGTGTGAAATATTTTGTAAAACTCCATTTGGAGAGGAAGGTCACTCTTAATTGAGAAGACCTTCCAAAATTATAACTTTTATTACACAATAAATGAAATGTTTCACCCTTCAATTTCCTTTCTCTTCTTCTAATCCAAGGACCAAAAGGAGGATTAGATTAAGATCAGAGTTGTTGGTTTCTATTTTATTTCTTTTTCAATTTCTTTCTTGTTCATTTAATTGCTTTGTAGCTTAGATTTACTTTCATGCAATTTAATTTCATGCAATTTACTTTCATGCAATTTACTTTCATGCAATGTATTTAATTCTTGTATTTACTTTCTAGAATAGATTTTTCTTTTCTTTAATTCACCTTGAGGCTAGAACCCTCTAGGAATTACCCTTTCTAAGTGTGGAGCTAATATTTGTGGGATCCCTAGAGATTGTTTGAAACTAGCTAACAAATCCAACTCATTTTCATGAGATTGAGATAAGCTAAGTGGATCTACTCTAGATTCCTCATATCTTTAATTAATCCTCCATACTTTACCTTCTTTATTTTCCTCTTATCCTTGCTTTTCATTTGTTTGTTATTTTCCTTTATTCTTGATTCTTGATTTCATTGATTTTACTTCTCTCTCAATCTCATATTCCTCCATGTGCATATAATCTCAAACCTAGTTTTGTTATTATGTGCATATAACCACAACCATATTCTCAACTTTATTTTCTCCTCTTTTGCACATAATCCACATCCACTCTCTTATCTCTCCACATCCACTTTCACCATTTTCTTACTTTCATTTTATTTGAATAACTCCTAATTGTCATGCGATAATTTGAGAACCAAAACTTGAGCAAAACTCTTCCTACTTCCGTTCCTCGTGGGATCGATAATCTTATATACTATAACTTGATCAAGGTTGTATACTTGCAACTTAGGAGGTAATCATTTATTTCCCATCGTTTTTTGCCGCTGTCGGGAACGGTGCATAAGTAGGATTTTGATTAAGTTTGGTTCCTTATTTTGTGTGTTTTCTTTTGTGTAGGAACTTGGAGCTTGAAGATCAAGAGTTGAAGATTCAAGATTGAAGAATTGCCTCCAACGAGGCTTTGCATTTCTTTGCGTGGGTAACTTCTCTATCTAGTATTTTCAATTCCACCCTTTAGATAGTTCATATACATTAGAGACAATTAGGATAAAAAAAATAAAAATAAAAAAGGATTTTTACCCTTGTCTAATCTCTAATAAACTTCATTTTTTGATTGTCGACCATAATAAAAAATAAAAAGATTTTTGTTTTTGCATCCTTTTAGTTGCTTTTAATTCTTAAGGTTGCATTTCATATAATAGTAGGAATTCACCAAGTGATTTGAGCATCTTGATTTGGCACACACTTGAAAATATCTTAAGGGCAAAACCCATTAATCAAGATAAGGTGAGGGATTTCATCACCCTTTCCTTAGCCCAAAAATCACTAATTCCTCACTACACATACCCAAGCCTCTTAAAATTTGATTAGACGTTGGCCCCTAAGGATTCGAGCTCATTAAGGAACAATAATTTCTTAAGTGAACCGTCCAAGTTTATTTGAATTAATTGGTGTCTAAGGCAAGGTTTAGGGTTATGTAGCGCCCGAAAGGAAAGAGGTACTTAATTGATTTTTGATCTCCCTCTAGTACTATCCTTACCTGGCTAATTACCCAAGTAAACTTTGATCTTTTCACTAAGGGAATTTTTGGTTAGGAGCCGGTCTAAGTCAAGTTTAGGCTTAACCCTAGAGTTTATGAGATTGAGATAAGCTAAGTGGATCTACTCTAGATTCCTCATATCTTTAATTAATCCTCTATACTTTATCTTCTTTATTTTCCTCTTATCCTTGCTTTTCATTTGTTTGTTATTTTCCTTTATTCTTGATTCTTGATTTCATTGATTTTACTTCTCTCTCAATCTCATATTCCCTCCATGTGCATATAATCTCAAACCTAGTTTTGTTATTATGTGCATATAACCACAACCATATTCTCAACTTTATTTTCTCCTCTTTTGCACATAATCCACATCCACTCTCTTATCTCTCCACATCCACTTTCACCATTTTCTTACTTTCATTTTATTTGAATAACTCCTAATTGTCATGATAATTTGAGAACCAAAACTTGAGCAAAACTCTTCCTACTTCCTGCCTCGTGGGATCGATAATCTTATATACTATAACTTGATCAAGGTTGTATACTTGCAACTTAGGAGGTAATCATTTATTTCCCATCAAGTTTTTGCCGCTGTCGGGAACGGTGCATAAGTAGGATTTTGATTAAGTTTGGTTCCTTATTTTGTGTGTTTTCTTTTGTGTAGGAACTTGGAGCTTGAAGATCAAGAGTTGAAGATTCAAGATTGAAGAATTGCCTCCAACGAGGCTTTGCATTGCTTTTATGTGGGTAACTTCTCTATCTAGTATTTTCAATTCCACCCTTTAGATAGTTCATATACATTAGAGACAATTAGGATAAAAAAATAAAAAAAATAAAAAAGGATTTTTTACCCTTGTCTAATCCCTAATAAACTTCATTTTTTTGATTGTCGACCATAATAAAAAATAAAAGATTTTTGTTTTTGCATCCTTTTAGTTGCTTTTAATTCCTAGGGTTGCATTTCATATAATAGTAGGAATTCACCAAGTGATTTGAGCATCTTGATTTGGCACACACTTGAAAATATCTTAAGGGCAAAACCCATTAATCAAGATAAGGTGAGGGATTTCATCACCCTTTCCTTAGCCCAAAATCACTAATTCCTCACTACACATACCCAAGCCTCTTAAAATTTGATTAGACGTTGGCCCCTAAGGATTCGAGCTCATTAAGGAACAATAATTTCTTAAGTGAACCGTCCAAGTTTATTTGGATTAATTGGTGTCTAAGGCAAGGTTTAGGGTTATGTATATCCAAAGGAAAGAGGTACTTAATTGATTTTGATCTCCTCTAGTACTATCCCACTGCTAATTACCCAAGTAAACTTTGATCTTTTCACTAAGGGAATTTTTGGTTAGGAGCCGGTCTAAGTCAAGTTTAGGCTTAACCCTAGAGTTAGGTGATTGAAAAGTGATTGCCTTGATTTGTTTTAGTTAGTTTTTCCTTATTTTTCTTTCTCATTATCTTCTTAACTTTTTCTCTTGTCCTTTTCACAAAAAAAAAAAATTTGATTTTGGTGTATGCAAACTTGGGTTAGGATAATACCAATCGCTTAATTCGCTTTTGATCCATCTCTTGAACCAAACGAAATGGCCAATACCAACCCACCTCGTTCTTCAAGATGTTTGTTACCCCACTAGAAATGCAATCCCTCTTGCATAAAACTCCCCGAGGTTAATGGAGCAAATTTTGAACTTAGACCGCATTTTATTAACATGCTTCCCAAATTCCTAGGAGTAGAAACCAAGACGCTTACATTTTCATCTCCTAATTTTAAGAAGTTTGCCTCATGATCAAGATGAGGGACTTAACCAAGATGCGATCAAACTCCGATTTATTCCATTTGCCCTTAAGGACAAAGCCAAAAATGGTCAGATAGCTTGCCCACGATTCCATCTCAACTTGGGGTGAATTTATAAAAGTTTTTCTCAAAAAATTCTTTCCTATCCACAAAACGGTCAAGCTTAGAAACAAAGATTCAAAATTTTAAAATTGTCCCAGAGAACCTTTTGGAAGTATTTTGACAAATTCAAAGATCTTCTTATCCAATGTCCTCACCATGGTCTTGAAAAGTGGCGATTATGCCAAATCATTTATGAAGGATTGGATTATTCTTTAAAACTTCTTAGAGTCAATGTGTCAAGGGGATTTCATGAAGAAAAATGCGATGAAGCTTGGGACTTTTAGAGAGTTTATCCGAGAAAACCATGCAAGGGGAACATTGTGATGACCGTGTTTCATCGGCTTCCCAACCCAAAACCGCTGGTCTTTCCTTAGAAACTAACATAGCCTCAAGCAAAGATGGCTACAATCATGTAGGTTAGAAGCTTTAGAAGTCAAAGAATGAGCTCCACCAAATCAACCAAGTTTCTCAGTTGTCATAACTGTCTGTCTCCATCTCATGTTTCAGAGGAATGTCCTCTTTAGGATCCTGGCCACCACTAGGTCGATAAACGCCGCATTCCAAAGATCCTGAATGATCCATTTTCTCCAACCTACAATCCAGTTGGAGAAATCATCCAAATTTTGCATGGAACCAGTGGAAACTACTCCTGAAATCAAAATTTCACTCCTCTTCAACCCAACAATTCTCTAGGGTAATACATTTCCTCTCAATTTTCAATAACCAAATTGTCATTTCAAAATCAGTCTCCTCATCACCAATCTGCAAATCACACTCCTCAAATTGCTGATCATGATAAACGCCTTAATGTTCTCGAAAAGGGTCTAGAAACTTTGATTAAAACCTCTACACGCACTACCTAACTTATTGACTCAAACATCAAACACGCTTGAATTCCTTCATGCAATCAACCGCAAATCATTTTCAAACACTCAAGCCATAGCTAGGTTAGAAACCCAACTTGGTCAACTAGCTAATGCCATGAGTGAGAGAGAGAAAGGAACTTTTCCGAGTCAACCCGCGCCCAACCCAAGGACACGGATCAAGTTCAACCTACTAAGTCAAGTGAATGCAATCCATTCACTACGGCCGTAGACAGTCGATAATCGTTAGAATGCCTCTAAGTGAAACCCTTGAACCGTAACAAATTCTCTCCTTCGATATCTCTACTGTAAATCACACCCTTCCGATGACCTTAACCCGAACCATAACCGAGTCTAATTTTGATCAATTTAAACCAGCTTGCTCCTTACCCTGATAGACTCGTGCCTAGGAAGCACTCCTCTCAGAGGAGAAAATTCTAGAGACTTTCAAGGTGTTAAGGTCAACATTCCTCTTTAGATGTCATTGAACAAATTTCTTCTTATGCCAAATTTTTAAAGGAATTATGTACCAAAAGAGGCAAATAAATGTTCCAAAGAAAGTCTTTCTCACGCCAATATCGCTGAAGTCCTCTCAAAGTCTCAGACTATTGAAACATAAGGATCCAGTTGTCCTACCATCCCATGTATCATTGGTAATACTCAGATCGATAAGGCTTTTAGACTTAGGGGCCGTCAACTTGCTTCCAGATTCGATCTACCAACAACTAGGTGTCGGGAACTCAAGCCAACTAGATGCACACTTCGCTAGTCGATAGATCTGCTAAGGTCCCTATGGGTGAAATAACAGATGTATTGATAAAGGTTGAGACTTTATTTTTCCCGTTGATTTCAGAGTCCCGAAACGCAACCCGCTTCCAATCCCAAAGGACGATACCCGTGATCTTAGGAAGACCGTTCTTAGCCACTTCTAATGCTCTCATCAATCAGAACTGGTCACATGAAGTCTTTTGGGAATCGATCACGAACTTAATATTTTCAATCCAGGAATAATATTGATAATCACTTTCAAATCAATTACATCCAAGAAAGTTTAATGTAAGTAGAGAATGAATCGATATTAGTTTTGAGGAAATCTTTCATGAGGAACTGAAATCTTAAAAATTCGTGTTTTATTTTTCAAAATGAGGAAACCGTGTTGAATACATGCCTCTTGAATGTAACATTCAAGAACTCTTTTCGATGAGCTTAGATTTTGAAAGAGCAACCAAAATGTCAAATTTTCATTAATCAAAAATCTAAGTTCAAAATGCATAACACCAATAAGACCTACCTTAATTTGTCGCAAAACACATTGCAAACCTTGGAATTTTTAGAATTTGAGAACATCATTGATTATATCATCTTGAAATTCTTTAAATTTCGGGTAGAATTTTCAGAATAAGGTAGGATTTAATGTAGAATGTGAGCTTCTCATGTTTCATCTTTTATTCTACATTTTTATTTTTGTCTCATAATAATAAAAGAATTTATTCTTCTCTCATGTGAGAGTTTCTTATTGTTCTTTATTTCAATAAAAAAAGAGAATAAAGTTTTGGCTTCACCCCTTATCTTGAAGGTATTTTGTAATTTTTATCATTGTTCAAGTCAACCGAACAAATGTAAGTGCTTCCATTCTTATCTATTTTACTTTGTGCATATTAGAATTTGCATTGAGGACAATGCAAAATTTAGGTGTGGGGTGGGGATTAGTCATTTTTATCTTTATCTTAGTCATTTTCCCCTCTTTTTCTTACCATTTTTTTCTTTTTATGTCATTTTTTTCCTCTTTTCATAAAAAAAAGTCACTTGCCAACTTAATAGAGTTGATTAATAATTGATCTATTTGATAGAATTTAAGTCTTCTAATCCTTAGTTAGTTCTATACTCAAGTTTACCTTTTATGATAACTCCAAATAAATTTCTTAAGAAATGATTTTCAAGTAGTATACTTTACTTAAGTTTTAACTTAGATTTTTAATTAAAGTAATGGAATTTTTGCATGCCTAACTTAGAGTTGAAAATAATTTTTAAGTTGTCTTGATCCAAATATTGTTCAGAATATATATACATATACACATATATATATTATACTAACTTAACAAAAGAAGAAAAATTTCTCTTAAAATCAGTGGTGGTTCTATTTTACTAAGCCTAAGTTGACTGAGTAATTAAGCCCGAGGAGTATTTCTATGCTTAATGACCTAAGCCCAATTGGGTTGGGATTCATTGGCCCAAAACTCGCTAAATGGTCACTTAGAAAGCCCGATTAAAAAGAACAAAATCACCAATGAATAAAGAGTAAATAAAAAAATTAAAAAAAAATTTAAAAAAAAAAATCATACTAACCATGTTTTTATATATAGTTATATTTGTATATGTTCTTGAAGAATTAAATGGATTTAAAGACTTGATGTTTGTTTAAAACAAAGAGTTAGCATGTTCTTTTCAAAAAAAAAAAAATCATACTAACCATGTTTTTATATATAGTTATATTTGTATATGTTCTTGAAGAATTAAATGGATTTAAAGACTTGAAGTTTGTTTAAAACAAAGAGTTAGCATGTTCTTTTCAAAAAAAAAAAAATCATACTAACCATGTTTTTATATATAGTTATATTTGTATATGTTCTTGAAGAATTAAATGGATTTAAAGACTTGATGTTTGTTTAAAACAAAGAGTTAGCATGTTCTTTTCAAAAAAAAAAAAATCATACTAACCATGTTTTTATATATAGTTATATTTGTATATGTTCTTGAAAAATTAAATGGATTTAAAGACTTGATGTTTGTTTAAAACAAAGAGTTAGCATGTTCTTTTCAAAAAAAAAAAAATCATACTAACCATGTTTTTATATATAGTTATATTTGTATATGTTCTTGAAAAATTAAATGGATTTAAAGACTTGAAGTTTGTTTAAAACAAAGAGTTAGCATGTTCTTTTCAAAAAAAAAAAAAGAGAATAAAGTTTTGGCTTCACCCCTTATCTTGAAGGTATTTGCATTTTTATCATTGTTCAAGTCAACCGAACAAATGTAAGTGCTTCCATTCTTATCTATTTTACTTTGTGCATAATAGAATTTGCATTGAGGACAATGCAAAATTTAGGTGTGGGGGTATTTGATTATCACATTTTAATGACATTTTTATACCCTCATTACCTATGTTATATGAATAACGATATTACTAATAATCATTTTTTCCTATTTTGCGTGCTAATAAAGAAATAATGAATAAAAGCCCAAATGACTCAAATTCTCAATTTCTACCAATTTTGAAGCCCAAATCAAGACAAACAAAGGCCCAAGATACCAAATTGATCCAAGAGAAATTCGTGAAGAAATATCAAGAAAAGACAAAACTGCTGGGAACCAATCGGTTGACCAACCGGTTATTAACCGATCGCCAACCGATCGGTTTGCAAATGCATTCAATTAATGGTGGATTTCTCTCCTTTTGGCTAGGTTTGATCCAATGGTTCACATCAACTCATGGGCTATAAATATGGGTGAATGCCGAGGGTTTTGAGTGTGAAATATTTTGTAAAACTCCATTTGGAGAGGAGGGTCACTCTTAATTGAGAAGACCTTCCAAAATTGTAACTTTTGTTACACAATAAATGAAATGTTTCACCCTTCAATTTCCTTTCTCTTCTTCTAATCCAAGGACCAAAAGGAGGATTAGATTAAGATCAGAGTTGTTGGTTTCTATTTTATTTCTTTTTCAATTTCTTTCTTGTTCATTTAATTGCTTTGCAGCTTAGATTTACTTTCATGCAATTTAATTTCATGCAATTTACTTTCATGCAATTTACTTTCATGCAATGTATTTAATTCTTGTATTTACTTTCTAGAATAGATTTTTCTTTTCTTTAATTCACCTTGAGGCTAGAACCCTCTAGGGAATTACCCTTTTCTAAGTGTGGAGCTAATATTTGTGGGATCCCTAGAGATTGTTTGAAACTAGCTAACAAATCCAACTCATTTTCATGAGATTGAGATAAGCTAAGTGGATCTACTCTAGATTCCTCATATCTTTAATTAATCCTCCATACTTTACCTTCTTTATTTTCCTCTTATCCTTGCTTTTCATTTGTTTGTTATTTTTCCTTTATTCTTGATTCTTGATTTCATTGATTTTTACTTCTCTCTCAATCTCCCTCCATGTGCATATAATCTCAAACCTAGTTTTGTTATTATGTGCATATAACCACAACCACATTCTCAACTTTATTTTCTCCTCTTTTGCACATAATCCACATCCACTCTCTTATCTCTCCACATCCACTTTCACCATTTTCTTACTTTCATTTTATTTGAATAACTCCTAATTGTCATGCATAATTTGTGAACCAAAACTTGAGCAAAACTCTTCCTACTTCCGCTCCTCGTGGGATCGATAATCTTATATACTATAACTTGATCAAGGTTGTACACTTGCAACTTAGGAGGTAATCATTTATTTCCCATCGATCTATCCCCAAACCGCTTCTTTGAGTTGATGGATCCATGGGTCCTCCCATGTTTGCATATCTTCATCACCCTCAATAGTAGCAGATCGATCAGAGCCATATTTGACATCAAAGCCTTGAAAGCTTCTCCGAGGCCGTGTCTAATCCCAAGTCAAGAATCGCATCGAATGTCCGCCTCATCGGGTGGATTATTATCAATCGCCATGAGCATTCATCTTCCGAGGAGGATTCGTGATCCCAATCCCCTTCTAAATGCATAGTAGTTATCCGGCCACCTCTTGGGACATATGTCGTTGAGGGACTCGAGGACCTCGCCCAAAACATAGACCTTCCCTTGTGTCAAGTCATACCCCCACTTCTTCATGATATCCCGTGGTTTCGGCTATATCCAATGTGTAGGATAGGCTCGTTATCATTTACACATTCTTCTAAGAAATGATTCTGCTTGAACTGCGATTCTCTTCCGTGATCAAGTCTTTTCACTACCGATCTTTCGGATAATGAGTGTTGTCCCAAAAGAGTCTCTGAGTCGCTTATGTAATGCAAGACGCATCGGCCTGGTAAGTGCAACTCCGATTGTCATATAAACCTGCCATCACATCATTCAAAGACAAAGGGTACTCTAAATCGCCATTTATTGATTCATCGGCGATTTGCCAATTACAATGTTCATCCGACGATTCTTCACCGCCAAGATTGATTACAAGGTACAATGTTATTTAAAACAAAATCACCACTATAACCAAGCCCGCCGTGATCGCTTTCACCGCTGTCCGCGTCTTTGGGCCGATGATTCGCCGACTCATTACCGTAGAGGAGAGAATCGTGAAATAATTCTCCATCCCCTTAAACGGCTGTTTGTCCGCGACCACCGTCTTGACTTCATTATTTGTGTCTACATATTTAAGACATTGATGAAGAGTAGATGGAACTATAACATTACTATGGATCCAAGGTCGACCCAACAATAAGTTATAGGAAGTCTCGCCAATCACATAGCAGTGACTTCGACTTTAAGTCCCCATTTGGCATTTTATCCAGATTTTACCAAGCGCCGAGACCCACCGGTGTTAAATCCATAGATCACCATGTTCGCTGATGCCGCTGTCGTGGGATTCCAAGGTGATACATGAGGCGCAGGGCATGATGCTCACAATGAACCCTGGATCGACTTGGATCCTGCTAACTTCACTAGAGCCAATATACCCTGAAGTATAGCGCCTATCGTGCTTGGAATTCCTTTGTCCGCATATCCTCCTTTGTAAAAGTGATGCAGGAAAGTGCTTAGCCGCTAAGGTTGATTGTTGGGCCGACTTTTCCGACTCGGCTTAATTTGGGTGAGGAAGACCTCAATCGGTCGGCTTTTGAAGAGCTTCTCTTGTCTCTTTGACAACCGCAAAGAACTCAGAAGAGTGATCCTTGCGGGATATTGGCCAATTGTGCCATCATGTCAAAGCGGTACGGAGCGCTTGAAGTTCCCAGTTTATCTCTTCCAATCGGGCGATTGAAGCGAGACTGCTTCGGGAGCTGAACTTCCTGTGGCTGCTTCTCTTTTGCCATAGCCTCTTTGGCAACTGCCTGTTGTTGTGCCTTTTCGGCGCGAGTGAGAGGTGTTGTTGGTACCCCCAGCTCTGACAGCGTCTTGGCATTTGAATCGGGAACTTCCGGGTATTTGTATCTCAGACTGCGGTCCGCCCCGGTGGTGTGGGCTTCGTGTTCCCTTCTGACAGATGGAATGTCGCCACCGCCGTCATCTCTTTCTAGAATCATGGAAGTGGCATGGCATACCTTTGCCTTCCGCTTTGACTTTTCTTGATGAAGAAGAAGCTACCCATTGATCATCTTCAAGCTGTCCGGTGGACCCACAGACTTCGCTATTTGGGGTCAGAGGCGATACGAAGTCCTTTCTCGGCGTTGCTTGTGTGGGTCATCATTCACCG
The DNA here is from genome assembly GCA_012295165.1 of Asparagus setaceus. Classification (NCBI taxonomy): domain Eukaryota; kingdom Viridiplantae; phylum Streptophyta; class Magnoliopsida; order Asparagales; family Asparagaceae; genus Asparagus; species Asparagus setaceus. The sequence goes on from CM022701.1 coordinate 32,696,659, forward strand.
CCTTCATTGCGACTTTGACCACTAGTTTAGGTTCAAACCATGTCAATGGCATCGACCCAAAGCTTATGGACACCGTGATTTGTTCGACCTTCTTTCTTTGGACGGCTTCATAGTGATGACCCTACGCCAATTAAGGCCCGATTTTATCCTTAAGGCCAAAACACGATTTAGTGGTGATGAACCGCCTGCGGTAAGCGCAGATTTTGATCGTCGTCTCATTGCTTCCTCTTGATTCTAAATCGAGGGAGCTTGATCTTGTTATTTTCCACAAGATATTTGAAGAGATCGGGAACCTCGCCATCCGTGAAGGAATAGGACTTCGGAATCTCTACCGAGGCCTTCGCTGTGGGCCCTGCCACCGCGACAGTTCGCGGCGCTGTTGTTGTTGCCGCCGCCGCCGGGTTGAGTTGAACGCTTGGTTTGCAACCGCCCCGCTCGCTTCCCTTCCTTTGCCACGGGACAAAGTTACTTCGGGCTTCACCGCTTCCACGGGCTCTTTCCTTCTTCCTCTTGAGGAAGCATTCGGCTTGTTCACCCCGCACCTTCAAGTCTTTCCAGGTGTTGGACGGTGCTGTTCCCATTGCCTCAAGCACGTCTATCGACAAGTTGTTGTGGCAGGTCTGGAGGATGAACTCTTATCGATCCTCGCAGCTCATTGCCTTGTTCCGAAATCATTTGACGAAGGTATCGACAGTTTCTCCATCCTTCTGCTTTTGGTCGAGTAACGTTCCGATGGATACTTCGGTATCGTCATCGAAGAAGTTGGAGAGAAACAGGGACTCCATATCATCCCAGCTATTGATGCTCCCCTGTTTAAGACGGCGGTACCAATCGAAGGCAGCTCCACGAAGGGTGCCAACAAATGACCGAACCATCAGGGGCTCATTGCCTGAAATAACCCCGAGGTGCGACTTGAAGTAAATCAAGTGTCGCTACCGGGAACCCTTCCCATCAAACGGTGTGAAGTTTATTAAATTAAACTTAGACGGCACGGATTGATTCACACCTCTGCATGGGCAAGGAATACCGTTTTCTTTACCTCTTGAGCGAAATCAATGAGTTGATTTTGCTCTCGAGGTCTTTGATCTTCTCGCCTCATGAGCAACAACATCTATATTATGCCTAGCGCTATGCGGGTTCAGAGGGTTATCATCCTCTTGTGCTTCCTCCCGGTTCAATCGCCGCCATCTTGGTCGACGCCGATGCGCCGACTGATTCACCTCGATGTTTTGTCAATGCTTGATCTGTTGGTCATGCATTTCTCTCATCGTCTGCATGGCCAAATCCATCTCTAGCTTGAAGTTTTCCGCTGTTTCGCCAATGCTTCGCCTAGCATTTTAGCCACTTGATCTCAGACGATCATAAGCTTTGGGGCAACCTTCACTAGATACAAGATATCGAGGCAATCAGCGAGCCAACATCCGACGATCATCCTCCGGGTATTCCTCTTAGAAGTTTGTCGTAATTGACCGCCGGATAGTCCCGACCGCAAACGAAGTTAACCGCTATGATTTGGTGGGGATAGCTCGTGATGATGATCCTTTGCTGGTCATATTATTAGTGACCTCTCGCAATTCATCCTCTCGATGTCATCCTTCAAGGAATCGCCTTGACCCGTGTCTTGACGCGGTCGCTAAGTCTCTCGAAGACCGATACTCTTTCTAGGGTTTTTCGATGGCAATTGCACTCGAGAGCACCGCCTTGATGAGCTTAGAGCACAAGCATGACCGATTAGTTTGGGGAGCCCTTCGAGATTTCTTCGCACTCCCGCACTAGTACCGTTTGCAGATGAGTACCGGCAACCCGCCGTGAAGACGATCCCTGTATAACATCGCCGCCATCGACGAAAGCGCCTCCTTCCGAGAATGGACTTGTTCACCAAACTACCGAAAGTGACTCGCCTTGACTTTCGCTATGTGAGCGGAAGTCTCGTGGACTCTCTGACTTCGATCTTTAGTCCGGCTGGTGGGGTTGCGTGAATCTTCCAATCTTAGAACGGTACGCACCTCCTCGCATGAGGAGTGACCCGTGATTCTTTCGTGAGGACCCAAATGATCCTTGATAGTTGGTTTGGTGGTGGTGGCGGAGTTGGCTTCACCACCGGTTCGATGCGCACGCTTTGACTTTGAGGCCGGCCGGACTTGGGCTTTGGCACCAATTTGAACGCTCAGCCTTCGGCTTAAGTGCCGGACAGAACCGAATGTTGGCGGTCTTAGGTTTTGAAGCCGTGCTACCGGGTTGGAGCCCCGTTAGATTTGGGCCTCCAAACCCGGTGGTATGTTGGCGCTTCTTTACCACCTCCTTCTTCAATTCACGAGCTTGTTGTACCAACGCCGTGTTTGTGCAAGAAGTGCACGACGCCCAATACGCTCGCTGCGGAGCGATTCCGCTTGACACGGACCCACTCGCTGGTTGACGGCTTGATGGACTGTTGATCACTTGAGGCCGGAGCCTCGCAGAAGTTCGATCTTAGATCCGCTTTGTAGCGACCCCATCCATGGATTGCATGGCTTTGGCATATTTGCGCCATGCTTTGTCGCCGCTTTGGCGGGCTCGCTAGAGAGTGCGGGTGCGCCATTGGCGCTCATCAAAGCGCCGCCATAGTTCAACTTCGCGCCGGGGGGATTTCGCCTGGCGCGAACGGGTTGACTCTCGCCCCGGGCTCTACATCGGAGGCCCATCGGGTTCTCCTTGCAGCAAGACCTTCTTGGAGCGGCGGGAGAATCGATCTCGAGGACGAGGATAGATACTCCTTGAACTTCTTCTCGGTCGAACTCGACTCGACTCCTCCTCCACCGATAGGGATCCACGGTTATGCACGACACCTCCGATTCGAGGTCGGCGGTTCCATCGGTCGCCACTTGTTCGTGGGGAAAGTTGTCTCGATTGTCATTGATTTGAACAGTTACAAACTTTAGTCGCCAGAAACAAATTCAAAGAAAATATTGCCTTTTTATAAGGCTTACAATGAAAAGAAATCGAGAATTACAACTTGTTAACCCTTTGGTGAACAAACGCGGATCCGCTTATCTGATCCTCGCCATGGGTTCTTTGCCTGTGCCGGGGACTTGAATCGTCCGTGGACCACCACGTAATCCCGATCTTAGTGGAGATCCGTGATGTCGATCTCATAGACTGTACGCTATTTCACCAAGGAAATAAAACGCCCGACGGGATCAACTCACAAAGGAGATGATCGCCGAGCGGTGAGATCTACTAGAGAAATCACACGCCGCCTCGAGACTAAGACGGCTTAGCCTAGAGGGCGATTCGCAACTGACTGACCGGCCGCGGAGTCGAGCCGATTCTCTACCTTGCCGTAGATCTAAGACGAACGAACTCTTCGAGATCCGGATCTCGCCTCTTTCTTGATCAACGCCGAATCGGTGCCAAAGTCTTGATCTTCTAACTTCAAAATCCGGACTGCAGGCTCTCCAAAGTCCTTGAAAATTTCCCCAAAAATCCCCGCCGAGGAAGACCCCCTATTTATAGGATCGGGAATGAGGCTCACACACAGCAAGCCAGCATTGGCCGAGCCACCTCTACCAAGTTGGTCGGCGGTCGCCATGATCTCGCCACTTGGCCGAAGCATTCGCCACTTGGCCGAGGTAACTCGGTCGCGGCCTTGGTTCGCCGCTACCGCTTCGCTGCTTTTTCTCGATCTTCCCGCTTAGGTCCCGCTTATTCTCGACTCTTGGTCTTCCCCGACTTAGATTCCGTCAGATTTGGTTTCGACTAACTCTTGGTTTGTTCCGCTCAACAGCTTCAAATCCGATCGTCTGTTCAAGTCCGGTTTAAACCGTGCTTGTGACGCTGTGGGTTTGCCGTCGGGTTCGTGTCTCAACGATTCGACGTCCGTTCACGAGTTGGTTTCGGGGATCTTGTAAGTATTTTTCAACGCCTACATCACTATCTTCCTCGAGTCTATACACCAACCAACTCCTGCTCCAGTGATGACTCTGAATAATTACATGCTGACAACTCTACTGCTAGAACCACTTCTGATTCTCTACATCAGTCTCATTCGTCGTATACTCGTTCACCTTATCTGCCATCAGATTTGTCTCGCCACCACCATCAGAACTTTCGTCCATCTTCTGACTAATTCGAGCATAATCTGAAAGATCAAACCCTTCCATCATGTTTCTTCTCCTCCAAAGCTTGATCAACACCCTTCTGCACAAGAATTGAATCGTGCACTGCCATACTGCAAAATTTGTCTTGCCATTGAATAGCGGAATATCGAACTTCGGACTCGAAGAAGTCATCATCCTCTAACCACAATTAAAATTTAAATTAGTCAACCACAATTAAAATTTAAATTAGTCACTGTAGAGATTGAATTTGATAAAATCAACATCAAAATCGAACTTAGCATGTTGAAAAACCCGAGGAACGACTCCTGGATCATCAAAATCCGCCTCCAAACCCTCGATCAGAAGACAAATTAATCTCCACCGTCGGATTTGATTTAATAATTTTTAACCAAACCCTCACCGCGTGAACAATGTTCCCATCACTACAGTGCTCCCACTGCTACAGTACCTTTTCTATTTTTAAAAAAATCTTGTTTCTTGTAAGGCCGCCGATCTTCGATTTTGTACAACGCCTATCTCTCGAACTTGCTCCCGGATCCATCATCATGGCTCTGATACCACTTGTTGGGGATTTTTAGTCTCCCCGCGTACTACAATCTCAATAAGTCGAAGCGAATCGACAATTCACAGGATAGAAATACCACAATTAAGAAGAAAGAACACCAAGATTTACGTGGTTCGGTTGACCAACTTCGACCTACATCCATGGGACAACGATACAAGAAATTCACTATGTATCGGGAGAATTACAAGAGGAACCACTCAACTCTCATCTCTCAATCTCTCAACCTCACATACATAATCAACTCGCATATCCTCTCCAAAACACACTCTGTACAATCTTTTGAACGGACAAAGACTGCGAAACCCTCTCCCAATATTGTAATCTTTTGCATGGATAAAGACCACGAAACCCTCTTTACACAATATTCTCGAATCAGGCTACGCCCTCTGCTAACCCTAGATTACAAGAATATTGGCTCTCTCCTTCTTGGTTTTTCCTCCAATAATAAAAGATTATATATAAGGAAACCAAAACCCTATCTCTAGCCTAACTTCCTAATTAGAATAGGATTCAAACTCCTAATCATGATGAGACCCAATCTCCTAATCATGATAGATCTCTAATGTTATCTAACTCTCATGAAGTTATACAAAGAATCAAAGACACAATCCTAACACAAATGTTCTATGAAGTAGACCATCACGCATTCGACATCACAAATATACTAACATCACATATCTCGCAAATTATACATTTTTAAGTTGGTCATCATATAGCAAAACAGAATGAGAAAACTCAAATGATTTGCTATCGTTTTGGACAAGCCTTTGTTGTTTGGTACTTGTATAATTTACATTTTATTTGAGTGCATAGCCAGTTTTAATGGATTTTATATGTGTAAGTGTGTACGTTTTTGGAAACCCTTGAAACATTAGCCTCTTTCCTAGTCATCAACACATATGACCAATTTCAAATGGATAAAACTTTACAAATATAAGCTCGCAATTGGAAAAGTTGATGATCATAATCTCGTCATTGCCAAAAGACTTATTGCTAACTTTGATTGGTGCTACTGCAATATGTTAGTTCATTATTTTCATAATGGTTTTCTTTTTGTAATGGTCATCGAACTTCATTTGGTTGAAGCTATTTAATTTTAGTTGTAATTGTTGGATTATCTATCATGTTTTTGTGTTTATTATCTATTTATCACGTATTTTGGTTTCATACTTTCTAGACTTCAGAATGAAGTTACGAGGACTGCATTTCTTGGGTTCTAGAGGACTCAAAAGTAACATGTGGGTTTCTATCCAGCAAATAAGAATATACAAATGAATGGTGTGTGTATCCCCTTGAATCTGGTTAGCGATTTTATGTTATCAAATTATTTTTTAATCCCACGATGGATTAAATAATAAGCCAATTTGCCTGATATATTTAGGTGGAAGCACAGAAAGAAAGCTTTTTTTTAAGAAAGAAAACAAGGCGAGAAGCCCTGTTCATTCATTAATTATAATATATCCAAAATCAAAACATTCTCCATGGCGGTGAGGGCTTTGATCAAGAAGGGAGCCAAGGGAGCAGATCTTGTCGTCACCTCCGCGACCTTACTGATCAAATCCCAACATTACCATACAAACCCTTATATGACTATGCACACCGAAAAATAGAGTATTGGTTGGCATACCCAACCTAAACATAAATAGAGTATACTAGCATAAACACAGAGAATCAAAACAGGCATGTCAGAACTGAGCATGTCTGAACTGAGCTTCGATAGGAGTCTAAGAGCTTGGTGGTTGCTGAGGATTCTGCTGATGAAAGTTGTCTCTGACTCGGTCTTGGTGGGAGTGATGCAAGAGAGCTTCCAGTCCTTGTTCCTTGGCAATTGAGTTGATGGCTTCTGCCTTCTTTGAGCCTATGCTCCCTGACCAGAGCAGAGTGTAAGACGCTATGTTAGAAGCAATCAAGTGAGGTGTAGGGACAGCTGAGTTAAAGACGAGATTGTTTACGACCCCTCCATATACACCAGCACAAAGTTGGAAATACCACCTTCCACAGTCTCTTTTGGTTGCTATAAATGAAGCTACCCATTGATTTCAGAAGAGAATCCAGGTTAGCAGGTCAGATAGCAGACAGGAAGCTTGGAGTGAAAATATTCCATACTAATTTGGCAAAGGGGCATGCATAGAGAAGGTGGGAATCAGTCTCTTCCTCTGCTTGACAAAATGGGCATAGAGTAACCCCTGTCCAACCTTTCATTGCTAACATAACTCTAGTTTGAAGTTTCCTTTTGGATAGTATCCAAAAGAAAATTTTTACTTTGGATGGACAATAGAATGCCATATGAAGGAGAACATGGCATTTAGACATCCCCCACTGATAAGGAGCTCATAGAAAGACTTGACTGTGAATTCACCTGACTGATGTAGAGGCCATGAGATGGAGTCTGGAGTGGTATCAGATGTAGGAATATGGGGACTGATAAGAAGGTGAAGGTTATGTATCAGTTCCCTCAACCTCATAGTTGATCCCCTTCTGATGAGAGGATGCCACCTCTAACCTTGATTCAAGAAGTAGCCTTGGAATTTAACATCCACATTTGGTGTGAGAGCCAATCTATATATCTCAGGGAATAAGCTTCTCAAGGAGTTGTGCCCTGTCCATTTATCTTTCCAAAACCTGATAGTTGATCCATTGCCTAACTTCCATAGAGCTATTCCCAAAAAAGTTTGGATGAAGGGATATATATCATGAAAAAATCTTGATGCTGAACTCTTAGGTGGAGGCCATCTTAGGTTAGAGTTAGGCTTAGAATAGATAGAGTTGAAAACACGACTGACCATGGAGTTTGGATGCATGAATTTCCAAATCCATTTAGACATGAGAGCTTGATTGAAGGTGGATAAGTTAAGGATCCCCCCCCTCTCTTTTTGGCTTACAAACAATATTCCACCTCACTAAATATTTAGACCCACTTGGGTTTTGTGAACCCCCCATAAGAATTATTTTCTAACTCTGTCGATAAGCTTGATGAGCCAAACAGGGAGTTTGTAGAAGGACATGTAGTGTAAAGGAAGGGATGAAAGTACAGAGTTAATTAGGGTAAGTCTTCCACCTATCGATAAAGATCTACTTTTCCATAGGGATAGCCTTTTAGTGAAAGAGTCTAATAGAGGTTGCCAATCCTTTCTAGAGAGAGCTCCTTTTTTGAGGGGAAGGCCTAGATAAGTGAGAGGAGTTGCACCCAAAGTGCGCTTGAGGATATTGGCTAGGGCCTGGCCCTTGTTTGGAATCTTACCAAAGTAAATCAAGGAGGATTTGGAGTAGTTGATGCTCAGCCCTGTGATGTTCTCAAAGATTGACAGGTTTGTTTTGAGGGTGGACAAGTCCTGCTAATATGCTCTGCAGAAGATGATGGTATCATCAGTAAATTGCAGGGACCTAATATTATTAAGCTCACCTTTCAGGTGTAGCTCATCTAGGTCACCCGAAGCCACACTGTTCTTTATCATCTTACAGAGCATGTCCACCACAAGATTGAAGAGGAGAGGGGATAGGGGATCCTCCTGTTTGAGACCTCTGTGTTATTGAAAGAATTTGGTTGAGGAGCCATCAACTAGGATGGCTAATTTGGAAGAGGTTAGGATATGTTGTTCGCGGTAAAAGTCGGTTTGATTGTCATTGATTTGAACTGTTACAAACTTCAGTCGCCTGAAACAAATTCAAAGAAAAATATCGCTTTTATTTTAAGGCGCATAATGAAAATAAAAAGATTATAACTTTTTCCTTTATGAACAAACACGCAGGCTCGCCAAATGACGAGGTTCGCCGTAAGGAACCGAGGTTCGCCGTAAGGAACCGAGGTTCGCCAAATGAACCGAGGTTCGCCAAACCAACACGCAGGCTCGCCAAATGACGAGGTTCGCCGTAAGGAACCGAGGTTCGCCAAACGAACACGCAGGCTCGCCAAATGACGAGGTTCGCCACAAGGAACCGAGGTTCGCCAAGTGAACACAAGGCTCGCCAAATGACGAGGTTCGCCAAACGAACACGAGGCTCGCCAAATGGTGAGGTCCGCCAAAAGACGCAGGTTCGCCGTAAGGAACCGAGGTTCGCCAAATGAACACGAGGCTCGCCAAATGACGCAGGTTCGCCAAGTGAACACGAGGCTCGCCAAATGGTGAGGTCCGCCAAAAGACGAGGTTCGCCAAATGAACACGAGGCTCGCCAGATGACGAGGTTCGCCAAACGAACACGAGGCTCGCCAAATGACGCAGGTTCGCCAAGTGAACACAAGGCTCGCCAAATGGCGCAGGTCCGCCAAAAGACGAGGTTCGCCAAATGAACCGAGGTTCGCCGTAAGGAACCGAGGTTCGCCAAACGAACACGAGGCTCGCCAAATGGTGAGGTCCGCCAAAAGACGCAGGTTCGCCAAGTGAACACAAGGCTCGCCAAATGGCGCAGGTCCGCCAAAAGACGCAGGTTCGCCAAATGAACACGAGGCTCGCCAAATGACGAGGTTCGCCAAATGAACCGAGGTTCGCCAAATGAACCGAGGTTCGCCAAATGAACACGCAGGCTCGCCAAATGACGCAGGTTCGCCAAGTGAACACAAGGCTCGCCAAATGGCGCAGGTCCGCCAAAAGACGCAGGTTCGCCAAGTGAACACGAGGCTCGCCAAATGGTGAGGTCCGCCAAAAGACGCAGGTTCGCCGTAAGGAACCGAGGTTCGCCAAACGAACACGAGGCTCGCCAAATGACGAGGTTCGCCGTAAGGAACCGAGGTTCGCCAAATGAACCGAGGTTCGCCAAACGAACACGAGGCTCGCCAAATGGTGAGGTCCGCCAAAAGACGCAGGTTCGCCAAAGGCGAGGTTCGCCGTAAGGAACCGAGGTTCGCCAAATGAACACGAGGCTCGCCAAATGACGCAGGTTCGCCAAACGAACACGAGGCTCGCCAAATGGCGCAGGTCCGCCAAAAGACGCAGGTTCGCCAAGTGAACACGAGGCTCGCCAAATGACGCAGGTTCGCCAAATGAACACGCAGGCTCGCCAGATGACGAGGTTCGCCAAACGAACACGAGGCTCGCCAAAGAAGCCGAGGCTTCGCCAAGTGAACACGAGGCTCGCCAAATGACGCAGGTTCGCCAAACCAACACGCAGGCTCGCCAAACTGAATTGAGGCTTTGCCAAGTGAACACGAGGCTCGCCAGATGACGAGGTTCGTCAAACGAACACGAGGCTCGCCAGATGGCGAGGTTCGCCAGAAGGCGAGGTTCGCCAAATGAATCCATAGGTTCGCCTCTTAACGATTCGGCGTCCGTATCATTCGATGGGTTGTCATTTTGCCGACTCCCCGTCACGAGTTGGTTTCGGGGATCTTGTAAGCATTTTTTCAACGCCTACAGATACCCCCTCCAAAGTGTTTCAGTCTCGTTGTTTTATAGGCGAGCCTGGAATACTTTGGACATGATGGTTCCCGGGCAGAGGGTCCCAAAAGTTAGCTTCAAGTCTTCGATTCTTTCAGATCATCCAGTTCTTTGTAGGATTTCTGATAAGATCACGGTGCTGCATTTATTGTCTGACCGCTTTGTTGAAATCTTGATTCGAAGCTGGTGGGTGAGTTTTGTTTGCAACTCGTGTCGGTTGGTCGTTGTTTGACTAACCATCAGACTTTTGGACTTCTCCGTATGTCGGCGAACTCCTTGTTGGCTTACACGCTGGTCGTGGTCGTATACATGGAATATCATAACCCTCAATCGGCTATTTTTCCATCATCCCGTGTTGTTAGTTTAACCACAGCCGATGACTAATCTTTTCATGGAGATGTCCTCCGAGGATTCCTCGTCAGCAGCTAGAGACCACTTGGCCTTCAACCATCATGCCGGCCTTCACCGACGAGTGTGATGCTTTGACCGTTGTTGGGATATGATTATCCCCTGGGAGAAGTTTCTTCGACACTTTGTCCTGTCAACATGACTTTCATGCCTCATCGGGTTGTTCCTCTCTTGGATATTATGGTGGAGGAAATTAAGGGTTATCGAAGTTATCCCTAAGAATATTTTTGTGAGAATATTCTTCCTGAACTTCTCGACAAATTGGGGAACAGCTTTATACTGTAATCCTAGTTGGAGTAGGATTAGCGACGCTGATCGGCCGATGCAATCCAAGACGATCGAAGTTATCCCTAAGAATATTTTTGTGAGAATATTCTTCCTGAACTTCTCGACAAATTGGGGAACAGCTTTATACTGTAATCCTAGTTGGAGTAGGATTAGACCACATGGGAGAATATTTGGAGAATTGAGTCAGTAGCATTTCCAAAATCTTCCCAAATATTTAGGAAAGAGGATGGATAAATTATTGGGTGTTTTGGATTCCTTTTAGATATCCAATTGGGCTCCAATTAGAATTCCTATCCATCGCCAAATAGGACTCCTTATTCAAAGGGATTGGGTTCATGTGGGGTTGTTATAAATACCCACAAACTCTCCTTCCTCTTGACCTAGGCCGCCCCTTCTCTATGCACTTTTTCTTTCGCTTTCTTCCCACGGTCGCCTCATCTTCTCTCAACAACGAGGTATGATGAGGGTTTTAGATCTCCTCTTCTTTTCTTTTCTTTTCTTTTTGTTGCATGCATGCATGGGAGGAGAAGAACCCGCCGGGCTATGAATAGGCGGCGGCGGCCACGGGCGGCGGCGGCGGCGGCGGCGGCGGCGGCGGCGGCGGCGGCGGCGGCGGCGGCGGCGGCGGCGGCGCTGGCGCGGCTGCCGCGACCGAAGTTCGGCTGCTGGCGCCGTCATACCGAAGGCCTGGCGCTGGCGCCGGTCAGGATCGAGAAGATCGGCCGGGTTAAAGTTATCGCGACCGGAAGCTCGGTTGCTGAGCCTGCTCAACACTTGAGATAACTCCGGACGGTGCGGCCGTCTGTTCTTGTTGACATGCCCGCTGATGCTCCAGCCATGATTGATAGACCATGACCACCAAACGGACTTTTGATGCTATATTTGCCGATTTTCAACAACAGATTCACCTTTCGTTGAAAGCCAGCCTGGCGTCGCTCGAAGATCGCGGCTTTCGAGGAGTCGATCAACTCGCGACGGCGCTGCGGAATGCACGCCTCCTTCTTCGCAGGCGCCAGCCATCATATTCTCGCATATATGCTTGTATCCCCGCTTCATTCTCCTTCGTGGAGGCGATTGGGAAGAGCCGAATCCTCCTTTGTGGGGATCGACGCCGCAGATTGTGTATCCTTGTTACGACCCGCTTCGCCCTCCTTTGTGAGGCGATTGGGAAGAGCCAAATCTTCCTTCGTGAGGATTGGGGCTTCAAAGATCACCCATCTCGATATCTTTAATGGGAGCGATTTCATACCGCTTTGCTCAGAGAACGAAATATATTGCCGCTTTGTTTACGCTGACTATATTTATCGCTCTCCCGTATTCGATATAGATGAAATCGCCATACCCGCTATAAGGTCGTGACTCAATCTATGGGCTTCGAGAAGAGTTCTACGCCTTTACGCCGCTTTTTAAGATATTCCTCCTAAATGATCTGTTAACCCTTTGTTCTCTTGTGGTAGGCGGATGTCGATGATTATTCGCCTATTTCAAGGCTCCAAATGTCAAGTCTCGATTCTTAAGGTCATCCGAGAACACCTCTTTCCACCGAGGAAGCGAACCGCAGCCAGGCTTAACACCTAGAAGAAACCAAATAAGCTCGAGCCTACCATCATAATTTCGATGACGAAGTTTGAGGGATCGCTTCCATCATCCGATCCACCGCCTTTCCATACTTTGGCCGAACTAGGATTTCCGACCCTTCGAGTATAGGGCGGTGGAGGCCCTGTGTTAATCTTGACGGACCACTTCCACGGATTCAACCTATCGCCGAGATTGCCCCGCCAAAAATCTGTTCCCGATTCCGCCTGGATGGGTCTCCTTCACCGTTGGAGAATGGTTTGAAACAGCGATCTCTATTATCGAGGTTAGATGGGCTAACCTTTATGGTCTTCTACCCATTCATATTGAGTAGCTTGGAGGAAATTCAGCCGGGTGGCCCTCACTAGTTAATCGCTAGAGCAAAGCTCACTAGCCGGGCTAACTCTTGCATACCGTAGAGAGTTTAGCCTTTTTGATTCATGCAATGAGGTGAGGCGACTCATCGGCGCAGGCTCTGATCAAGGCTTCTCGTGAACGCAAGATTTCGCGAGAGGAGAATATCGAGCAAGAGGTTATTTTCGCTAACTCCTATGAGCGGCAGCCACTTGCAGCCGCCGATAGATCGGTACCACACCCATGTCAATCGCACAGAATCGTGACCGCCAAGGGGAGAAGACTTTGAAGAATTTCACGCGGAGTGTACTAGAGTCCGTATGCCATCGAACGCGGAGAAGCAAGTCCTCGAGGCGACGCGTCGAACACGCGGCCGCTATCGCCGCTAACTCGAAAAGGAACTTGAGAAGGAAGCCAACGCTCGGGTTCGAGCGAAACAGGAGGAAAAACTAGCCGCCGTCAAAGCTGACCTCGCTTCCTTCACATTACTAGATTGCGCCAATGAAGTCTGACGTGTTGCTTTGGTCTTGAGACTTCTATTTTCTTTGTTCACCACGCCATTGTGATTATCACCACTTTGCTTGGCTCCTTTTATATTTGCTTCAAATGAATAAGATTTATTCCTTTATTGTTTATTATGATTCTTTTACTTCACGTAAATAATTAACCATAATACTTATAGGATTTTTGGCAAACCCTCACCATCAACGGGTTTGATTAGCCTTTACCAACCACCGCTTGAGTTGGGCTAGCATGTAGATTTTCTAAACCGCTCTACACACGACGCTGTGCTAAAAGAATGAAACTCTTCTAGACTTGTTGCTATGATATTGAATACATAGACTTGGTACTCTTTACCGCAAGAGACCACCCGCAACGCTGTGAGGCGCTGGCTTTATCCCTTCTTAGGCTTCGATAAAATACCCCGTAATCGAACTCGTGTCTTCTTCAATCGGAAAGACTAAACCGCAACGCTGCGGTGAGGCGCTGGCTTTATCCCTTCTTAGGCTTCGGATAAAATACCCCGTAATCGAACTCGTGTCTTCTTCAATCTGAAAGACTAAACCGCAACGCTGTTAGGCCGACTTTAGGGTTATTGGCCAACCCCGCCTTCAACGGGTTTGATGAGCCTTTACCAACTACCGCTTGAGTTGGGCTAGCATGTAGATTTTCTAAACCGCTCTACACACGACGCTGTGCTAAAAGAATGAAACTCTTCTAGACTTAATGCTACGATGTTGAATCGTAGGCTTCGCCTTTTATCACGGAATAGACTACCCGCAACGCTGTGAGGCGCTGGCTTTATCCCTTCTTAGGCTTCGATAAAATGCCCTTAATCGAACTCGTGTCTTCTTCAATCTGAAAGACTAAACCGCAACGCTGCAGTTAGGCGCTGGCTTTATCCCTTCTTAGGCTTCGGATAAAATACCCCGTAATCGAACTCGTGTCTTCTTCAATCGGAGAAAGACTAAACCGCAACGCGGTGAGGCGCTGGCTTTATCCCTTCTTAGGCTTCGATAAAATGCCCTTAATCAACTCGTGTCTTCTTCAATCGGGAAAGACTAAACCGCAACGCTGCGGTGAGGCGCTGGCTTTATCCCTTCTTAGGCTTCGGATAAAATGCCCTTAATCAACTCGTGTCTTCTTCAATCGGAGAAAGACTAAACCGCAACGCTGTGAGGCGCTGGCTTTATCCCTTCTTAGGCTTCGATAAAATGCCCCAAGATGAATCTTGGTGTCTTCTTCAATCGAAAAGACTCGTGACCTTCAAAGGACAACCCGGTCCGAAAATCCCTACAAGATACCTTCACCGGCGCTACCTAGAGAGAGATGGAACTAAAAGTGGGATCTCCACTTCGAGAACCGAAGACTCAGCGACCTTCACGGACAACCCGGTTCGAAAATCCCTACAAGATACCTTCACCGGCGCTACCTAAGATGAGATGGAACTAAGAGGGATCTCCACCGAGAACCGAAGACTCAGCGACCTTCACGGACAACCTGGTCTGAAAATCCCTACAAGATACCTTCACGCTACCTAAGATGAGAGATGGAACTAAGAGTGGATCTCCACTCGAGAACCGAAAAGACTCAGTGACCTTCAAAGGACAACCCGGTCCGAAAATCCCTACAAGATACCTTCACCGGCGCTACCTAAGATGAGAGATGGAACTAAGAGTGGGATCTCCACTCGAGAACCGAAAGACTCAGCGACCTTCACGGACAACCCGGTCCGAAAATCCCTACAAGATACCTTCACCGGCGCTACCTAAGATGAGAGATGGAACTAAGAGTGGGATCTCCACTCGAGAACCGAAAGACTCAGCGACCTTCACGGACAACCTGGTTCGAAAATCCCACAAGATACCTTCACCGGCGCTACCTAGAGAGAGATGGAACTAAGAGGATCTCCACCGAGAACCGAAGAGACTCGTGACCTTCACGGACAACCCGGTCTCGAAAATCCCTACAAGATACCTTCACCGGGCTACCTAAGATGAGAGATGGAACTAAAAGTGGATCTCCACCGAGAACCGAAGACTCAGCGACCTTCACGGACAACCCGTCTGAAAATCCCTACAAGATACCTTCACCGGGCTACCTAAGATGAGAGATGGAACTAAGAGGGATCTCCACCGAGAACCGAAAAGACTCAGCGACCTTCACCGGACAACCCGGTTCAAAATCCCTACAAGATACCTTCACGCTACCTAAGATGAAAGGTGGAACTAAGAGTGGGATCTCCACCGAGAACCGAAGAGACTCAGTGACCTTCACGGACAACCCGGTCTCGAAAATCCCGGCGATACCTTCACCGGGCTACCTAAGATGAAAGATGGAACTAAGAGGGATCTCCACCGAGAACCGAAAAGACTCAGTGACCTTCAGCGACAACCCGGTTCGAAAATCCCGGCGATACCTTCACCGGCGCTACCTAAGATGAGAGATGGAACTAAGAGTGGATCTCCACTCGAGAACCGAAAAGACTCAGCGACCTTCACCGGACAACCTGGTCCGAAAATCCCTACAAGATACCTTCACCGGCGCTACCTAAGATGAAAGGTGGAACTAAGAGTGGATCTCCACCGAGAACCGAAAAGACTCGTGTGACCTTCAGCGACAACCCGGTTCGAAAATCCCTACAAGATACCTTCACCGGCGCTACCTAAGATGAAAGGGTAGGACCCTTCCGCTTATCACAAAGGGATCTTACACTTGGAGAGGAAGAATTTTATATTCTATCTCCCACAAGGAAAGGAATTTTGAGTGGGCCTCTTGTTCATAGAAAGAATCAAGAGGGATTTTGGTAATGTACCGTAAAATTTGTAGACCCACCGCCAAGGAATTTGATCGGTGGGGAAATTATGATGGAGGACAAATCTAGGGTTATCCTCAAGGAAAGTGGGTGAAACATCCCACGAGGAACTTCCCGCTGAACGGGTTATCCCAAGATACTAAGGGTAGTATTTCTTCAGAACTTCCCATTTATCTAAGATTAATTGCCTGGCCGCCATTTTGGGTAATTAGGCGGTATGCACCATTAGAGTAGACCGCTTCTATTACAAACGGACCTTCCCATTTAGGTTCGAATTTACCTTTCTTTTTGAAGTGAGGATTATTGGTCGCCGAAAGCAACAGGACCAAATCTCCTTCTTTGAAACTTCGTTGTCGCGACTTTCTTGTTGAAAGCTCTCGACATCCTAGCTTGATAGAACTCAATGCATTGTTGAGCTTCCAGCGCTTTTCATCCAACATCTCGAAGCTCTTCGAGACGCTTCGATGTTGTTCTTCGGCCGCCATCTCGCTGAAAGGGCGATACGGCGACGGATCTCGATCTCCAACGGAGAACCGCCACATCCGTAGACCGTAGAATACCGGTCTCCTGGCCATGCATGCATCACAGCGATATGCCCGTAGTGCTTCTCCGAAGTTTATCGCCCCAGCCTCGCTTTGTTATTCTTCACAAGCTTCGACAAGATCTTGATAATCGCCTTGTTGAACGCCGCTAATCCATTTGGTACCGGATTATAGGTTGTTGACGACGCCTTGTATCTTGAATTTCTCGCAAAACCCGATGAAGGAATTGCCGATGAATTGGGGACCGTTGTCATGCACGATCCGTTTCGACACCATGTCGATAGATGACATGGTGTTTGATAAATTTGACGACGGCACGCCTTTACTTCCTTTAACGGATTGCTTCCACCACTTGGAGAAGTAGTCGGTGATCGCTAGAATAAACCGACGCTTTGACCGACGGAGGAAAAATGGGACCTACAACGCCCATTCCCCATGTCTCAATGGCCGTGATGTGGTCGAAGGATGCAACCGCCAGAGGCCGATGCATATAATTCGCGGAATTTGACACGCGGCATTTTCGGAGCCGCATCGATCAAGGCCATTAATCATCATTGGCCGGCAGCCCATTCTCCGATTCGATCAGAGCTTGGGACCGTGCCGCAAGCACTACATTCACCTTCGTGCTTCCCGGGACCTCTTTCGCCTCTTTGTTTGAGAGGCATCGGAGTAAAGACCATCGCACTCGCCATATAACATCCGGTCTCGTGGTCGTAAAGAATCTTGGAGCTCTTCGCCGATTGACTCTCCTTCACGCCTTCCGTAGAATACCATGTAAGACGAATCGATGATAGGAAAGCCAATCTCGGCTCCAACTTGGTTTGGGTTGCATTTACCTCTTTGGTAATTATCCCTTTGTCTTCTTGTACCCCATCATATATTGGTACGAAGAGCCGGTGAGTCCCGACCGTAACTGCTCGGCCTCTAAGGTTGTGCCGATATCGCACGCGCCAATGCATCCGCATGAGCGCTCAAGGCGCTGGATATATTCGATGAAGAATTCTTCAAATGAGTCCGCCATTTCAACGGCTATCCGATGATAGGGGACCGCATCGTGGTTCCTAACTTCATAGTCACCACGGACTGCTTTGACTATCAATTGCGAATCGCCAGATGCTTCGAGATACTCTACCCTCAGCTCATGGGCTAAGTCCGATAAGTAGCGCTGTATTCGCTACGCTATTGGAACAAGGTTCGTGAGCTAATAAGCACGGGCATGACATGATTCCCCGGGAAACTAAGACAACCCCGACCCCTACGGAAATCTTAGAACATCCGGGCACTTGCCACGCTGGTAGCTCGAGAAGTTCACAAAGTACGCCATATTTGTTGGTGCGATGTAGTGTTAACTTCGTGGACTTCATCCCAAGATCATCATATAGCTCCATCAGATCCGCTGTCTAGCCGGGTACCAAGAGATCGCAAATCGCTTGTCCTTTAACCGACTTTTGTTGCTTGAAGTGCAAGTCATATTGGGACAAGAGTAAGGCCCATTTCGCCAAACGCCAACTCATTGAGGCCTACTGGTCATAAATATTCGACCGGATTTACGCTAGAGATAACATAAATCGCTTGTCCGACTAAATAGTGCCGATTTTCTCAATCGCGAACACTAATGCAAGGCACCGCCACCATTGGGTATCGAGACTCAAAGACCACTAATGTTCGCCTGTAATACATCGCCTGCTCATGATCAGCTGCCGCCGCCCCGCGAGTAAAGCGCTTTAACGAGTGATCCGCTGCCTTGACGTAAATCGAATGGCTTTCCGATCGCTGTGCAACAAGAACGGGAGGTTTAGCGAGATACGATTTGATCTCTTTGACACGCCCTTCTTGTTCAACTTAGAGAACGGTTGGCACTTCCTGATAGGTTCGATATGAACCGCCGGATGTACGCCAATCGCCTCTTGTAACCCCTCGAAGTTCTCTCGTGTTTCTGAGGTTGCAATTCTTGAATCGCCTTCACTTTGTCAGGCTCGACGTGGATTCCTTTGTCGGTGACGAGGAAGCCGAGGAATTTGCCACTGGACATCCCAAGGAAGGATTTGGCGTGGTTCATTTTAGTCGATGGGCTCGCATGAGCTCGAAAACCGCTCTAAGATCTTTGATGTGATCTCTTGTCACGCTTTTCACGCACCAAATCGCCAACGTAGCATTCGATCGCTTTACCGAGATGATCTTGAAAATCTCCGCCATTGCTCATCGGTATGTCGCTACGCGCTTTTTTAAGCCGAACGGCATGACCGTAGCAAAATATACCGATGGGCGCTCAACGCCGTGGTGTTTAGCGCCATCGGGGTGCATCTTGATTTGATTATACCCCGAAAAGCCATCCATAAAGGACATCCTCTCGAATCCACATGTATTGTCAACTATGATGTTGGTGATTGGCAGAGGGAAATCATCCTTCGGGCAAGCGGCGTTTAGGTCTCAGAGTCCATACGCATCCTAATCGAACCATTCTTCTTCATGACCGGGACTATATTCGCCACCCAATCCGGATGTTGAATTTCCTCGATGAATCCCGATTCTATGAGTTTCTTCACTTCGTCTACGATTGCCTGCAAGATTTGTGGACGAAACCGTCTTTGCGGTTGCTTGACAGGTTTGACATCCATCATGATGTTGAGGCGATGTGTCGCCACATTAGGGTCGAGTCCTGGCATGTCCTCGTAACTCCAGGCGAATACATCGATATACTCCCTGATTAAGGCAATCAACTCTTCCTTTTCTTCCGAGGGAAGAGTATTGCTGATGTTTATGAGTTTAGGATGCTCTTCATCACCCATATTAACCTGGACTATCTCATCCTTAGTGGGGGGTTCTCTTTGTTCGAACCTATCCCCAAACTGCTCTTGGAGTTGATGGATCCATGGGTCTTCCCATGTTGGCATATCTTCATCACTCTCAATAGTAGCAGGATCGACCGTAGCCATATTTGACATCAAAGCCTTGAAAGCTTCTCCGAGGCTGGTGTCAGAATCCCAAGCCGATGAATCGCATTTAATGTCCGCCTCCCTCATTGGGTGGATTATTATCAATCACCATGAGCATTCATCTTCCGAGGAGGATTCGTATCCCAACCCTCTCGCTGGTCATATCGCTTTGAGACTGATCTTCTTGGCATTTTGTTGCCAAGCCTATCAAAGAGCCGACGCTTTCTTCGAAAATTCTTGCGCATATTCGACAACACCGCCTCGATAGTTTGAGAACACGACAATGCGGTTCAATTCGGGAACTTCTTCGAGATTTACTGCACTTCAAAGACGATAGTACAACTCATCGGCATGAATGCCGAGCAACCCTTCGTGTGTTGGTATGACTTCTCGTATAACGCCATCGCCGCCGATGAAAACGCCTCCTTCTCGAGGATGAGTCACATTATCGAGGTTCCAAGAGTCACTAATCTCAACGCTCGCTTTGCGAGCCGGTTTCGACGCTCGAACTTCGATCCAATTCCGCTGAGAGCAGCCAGAGGAATCTTCTTATCACGGTTGAGGTGGGTGCGACTGCACTGTGAGTGACCCGACTTCCTTAACGGGCCCAATCGCTCTTGATCGAAATTTTACCTCGATCATCATGCAATGAGCCGAGGTGCTCCAAAGCCGCTTTGCTTCGAAGCTCCAAACAGCTCGACCGGCGGGCACCGAGGTGGATGGCAACTTGGATGGCGGCCGAGGTGGAATCGATATTGGGGCGGCCTCGCTGAGATCCGCTCGCTGACGACGTAACAATGTTGTTGATGATTGATGAGATTGCCGATGAAGAGCTTGATCTCTTTCTCCCGCAAGTGTTGATCTCCAAAAGTTCCAAAGCTTCCTCGCCTAATGGCTACTCACCGCCATGCAAAAATTGGGAAAACGCTGGTTAACCGATGCCCACTACTTAATCCACGTGGTAAATTGGGATTCGACCGAGGGCGAAGGCCGAGCCTCGCCGAATAACGAAGCTTCGAAGCTTCTTCGAACTTCTTTGCCCGGCAAATCTTGATTGCATAACGAGGTCCGCTACTTGATGAACTTCAGCTATATGACTAGTTTCGCTTTTGGCTTAACTCAAATAATGCATTTATGCATTTTGTTGATAGCGAAGCCACAGAGGCTAACCTCAGATGAAAGTCGAAGCCGCTAAGTGGGCTTAACCTCACCTTAAGATTAAAGTCCGCTTCAGATTTAATGTCGAAGCTTCACCTCTTGTGAACTCTGATGAAAGTGGAAATCACCGCTGTGGGCTTAACTTCGCCGCACCATCGCTATAGGCGAAGCCGCCGCATCATCATAGGCTAACCTCATCACATGATCGCTGAGCTTCGCTCGCATAACCTCGTGTTAAGCTCAACTCCGCCCACATGCTAACCTCAGATTGAGGTTGAGCCTCGCCTCTTGAGCAAGTCTCGCTTTAAAGTTTGCATGGTCTAGCCTCACAAATTTTGATGTTGTGGGCGAGGTTCGCCAAAATGAACCGAGGTTCGCCAAAATGAACCGAGGTTCGCCAAAATGAACCGAGGTTCGCCAAAATGAACCGAGGTTCGCCAAAATGAACCGAGGTTCGCCAAAATGAACCGAGGTTCGCCAAAATGAACCGAGGTTCGCCAAAATGAACCGAGGTTCGCCAAAATGAACCGAGGTTCGCCAAAATGAACCGAGGTTCGCCAAAATGAACCGAGGTTCGCCAAAATGAACCGAGGTTCGCCAAAATGAACCGAGGTTCGCCAAAATGAACCGAGGTTCGCCAAAATGAACCGAGGTTCGCCAAAATGAACCGAGGTTCGCCAAAATGAACCGAGGTTCGCCAAAATGAACCGAGGTTCGCCAAAATGAACCGAGGTTCGCCAAAATGAACCGAGGTTCGCCAAAATGAACCGAGGTTCGCCAAAATGAACCGAGGTTCGCCAAAATGAACCGAGGTTCGCCAAAATGAACCGAGGTTCGCCAAAATGAACCGAGGTTCGCCAAAATGAACCGAGGTTCGCCAAAATGAACCGAGGTTCGCCAAAATGAACCGAGGTTCGCCAAAATGAACCGAGGTTCGCCAAAATGAACCGAGGTTCGCCAAAATGAACCGAGGTTCGCCAAAATGAACCGAGGTTCGCCAAAATGAACCGAGGTTCGCCAAAATGAACCGAGGTTCGCCAAAATGAACCGAGGTTCGCCAAAATGAACCGAGGTTCGCCAAAATGAACCGAGGTTCGCCAAAATGAACCGAGGTTCGCCAAAATGAACCGAGGTTCGCCAAAATGAACCGAGGTTCGCCAAAATGAACCGAGGTTCGCCAAAATGAACCGAGGTTCGCCAAAATGAACCGAGGTTCGCCAAAATGAACCGAGGTTCGCCAAAATGAACCGAGGTTCGCCAAAATGAACCGAGGTTCGCCAAAATGAACCGAGGTTCGCCAAAATGAACCGAGGTTCGCCAAAATGAACCGAGGTTCGCCAAAATGAACCGAGGTTCGCCAAAATGAACCGAGGTTCGCCAAAATGAACCGAGGTTCGCCAAAATGAACCGAGGTTCGCCAAAATGAACCGAGGTTCGCCAAAATGAACCGAGGTTCGCCAAAATGAACCGAGGTTCGCCAAAATGAACCGAGGTTCGCCAAAATGAACCGAGGTTCGCCAAAATGAACCGAGGTTCGCCAAAATGAACCGAGGTTCGCCAAAATGAACCGAGGTTCGCCAAAATGAACCGAGGTTCGCCAAAATGAACCGAGGTTCGCCAAAATGAACCGAGGTTCGCCAAAATGAACCGAGGTTCGCCAAAATGAACCGAGGTTCGCCAAAATGAACCGAGGTTCGCCAAAATGAACCGAGGTTCGCCAAAATGAACCGAGGTTCGCCAAAATGAACCGAGGTTCGCCAAAATGAACCGAGGTTCGCCAAAATGAACCGAGGTTCGCCAAAATGAACCGAGGTTCGCCAAAATGAACCGAGGTTCGCCAAAATGAACCGAGGTTCGCCAAAATGAACCGAGGTTCGCCAAAATGAACCGAGGTTCGCCAAAATGAACCGAGGTTCGCCAAAATGAACCGAGGTTCGCCAAAATGAACCGAGGTTCGCCAAAATGAACCGAGGTTCGCCAAAATGAACCGAGGTTCGCCAAAATGAACCGAGGTTCGCCAAAATGAACCGAGGTTCGCCAAAATGAACCGAGGTTCGCCAAAATGAACCGAGGTTCGCCAAAATGAACCGAGGTTCGCCAAAATGAACCGAGGTTCGCCAAAATGAACCGAGGTTCGCCAAAATGAACCGAGGTTCGCCAAAATGAACCGAGGTTCGCCAAAATGAACCGAGGTTCGCCAAAATGAACCGAGGTTCGCCAAAATGAACCGAGGTTCGCCAAAATGAACCGAGGTTCGCCAAAATGAACCGAGGTTCGCCAAAATGAACCGAGGTTCGCCAAAATGAACCGAGGTTCGCCAAAATGAACCGAGGTTCGCCAAAATGAACCGAGGTTCGCCAAAATGAACCGAGGTTCGCCAAAATGAACCGAGGTTCGCCAAAATGAACCGAGGTTCGCCAAAATGAACCGAGGTTCGCCAAAATGAACCGAGGTTCGCCAAAATGAACCGAGGTTCGCCAAAATGAACCGAGGTTCGCCAAAATGAACCGAGGTTCGCCAAAATGAACCGAGGTTCGCCAAAATGAACCGAGGTTCGCCAAAATGAACCGAGGTTCGCCAAAATGAACCGAGGTTCGCCAAACGAACACGCAGGCTCGCCAAATGACGAGGTTCGCCAAAATGAACCGAGGTTCGCCGAATGAGCCGAGGCTTCGCCAAGTGAACACGAGGCTCGCCAAATGACGAGGTTCGCCAAGTGAACACGAGGCTCGCCAAATGACGAGGTTCGCCAAAATGAACACGCAGGCTCGCCAAATGACGAGGTTCGCCAAAATGAACCGAGGTTCGCCAAAATGAACCGAGGTTCGCCAAAATGAACCGAGGTTCGCCAAAATGAACACGCAGGCTCGCCAAATGACGAGGTTCGCCAAAATGAACCGAGGTTCGCCAAAATGAACACGCAGGCTCGCCAAATGACGAGGTTCGCCAAAATGAACCGAGGTTCGCCAAAATGAACACGCAGGCTCGCCAAATGACGAGGTTCGCCGAATGAGCCGAGGCTTCGCCAAGTGAACACGAGGCTCGCCAAATGACGAGGTTCGCCAAACGAACACGCAGGCTCGCCAAATGACGAGGTTCGCCGAATGAGCCGAGGCTTCGCCAAGTGAACACGAGGCTCGCCAAATGACGCAGGTTCGCCAAAATGAACACGCAGGCTCGCCAAATGACGAGGTTCGCCGAATGAGCCGAGGCTTCGCCAAGTGAACACGCAGGCTCGCCAAATGACGAGGTTCGCCAAAATGAACACGCAGGCTCGCCAAATGACGAGGTTCGCCAAAATGAACCGAGGTTCGCCAAAATGAACCGAGGTTCGCCAAAATGAACCGAGGTTCGCCAAAATGAACCGAGGTTCGCCGAATGAGCCGAGGCTTCGCCAAGTGAACACGAGGCTCGCCAAATGACGAGGTTCGCCAAAATGAACCGAGGTTCGCCGAATGAGCCGAGGCTTCGCCAAGTGAACACGAGGCTCGCCAAATGACGAGGTTCGCCAAAATGAACCGAGGTTCGCCAAACGAACACGCAGGCTCGCCAAATGACGAGGTTCGCCAAAATGAACCGAGGTTCGCCGAATGAGCCGAGGCTTCGCCAAGTGAACACGAGGCTCGCCAAATGACGAGGTTCGCCAAACGAACACGCAGGCTCGCCAAATGACGAGGTTCGCCAAACGAACACGCAGGCTCGCCAAATGGCGCAGGTCCGCCAAAAGACGAGGTTCGCCGAATGAGCCGAGGCTTCGCCAAGTGAACACGCAGGCTCGCCAAATGACGAGGTTCGCCAAAATGAACCGAGGTTCGCCGAATGAGCCGAGGCTTCGCCAAGTGAACACGCAGGCTCGCCAAATGACGAGGTTCGCCAAAATGAACACGCAGGCTCGCCAAATGACGAGGTTCGCCAAAATGAACACGCAGGCTCGCCAAATGACGAGGTTCGCCAAAATGAACCGAGGTTCGCCAAAATGAACACGCAGGCTCGCCAAATGACGAGGTTCGCCAAACGAACACGCAGGCTCGCCAAATGACGAGGTTCGCCAAAATGAACCGAGGTTCGCCAAAATGAACCGAGGTTCGCCAAAATGAACCGAGGTTCGCCAAAATGAACCGAGGTTCGCCAAAATGAACCGAGGTTCGCCAAAATGAACCGAGGTTCGCCAAAATGAACCGAGGTTCGCCAAAATGAACACGCAGGCTCGCCAAATGACGAGGTTCGCCAAAATGAACCGAGGTTCGCCAAAATGAACACGCAGGCTCGCCAAATGACGAGGTTCGCCAAAATGAACCGAGGTTCGCCAAAATGAACCGAGGTTCGCCAAAATGAACCGAGGTTCGCCAAAATGAACCGAGGTTCGCCAAAATGAACACGCAGGCTCGCCAAATGACGAGGTTCGCCGAATGAGCCGAGGCTTCGCCAAGTGAACACGAGGCTCGCCAAATGACGAGGTTCGCCAAAATGAACCGAGGTTCGCCAAAATGAACACGCAGGCTCGCCAAATGACGAGGTTCGCCAAAATGAACCGAGGTTCGCCAAAATGAACCGAGGTTCGCCAAAATGAACACGCAGGCTCGCCAAATGGCGCAGGTCCGCCAAAAGACGAGGTTCGCCACAAGGAACCGAGGTTCAAACCTTGGTCATTGAATTTGATCGAGTAAGTACGAGGAGTTCCTCTCCTCCGGGCATCTAGCCCAAGAAAGGCACGCTAGTGTCGCCGAAGTCTCAGATGAGACTTCAGCCCCGTGGCTTTTGTTGAATCCTCTCGAGTGAACTCGACGAGCGCCCGCCTCTCAAGGACGAGGCTCCAAAAGCTAGCCGCCAGGTTAAGAAGTGGGTTGTTAAGCAACCCAAGTCAACTTCGATGTTGTTAGCCGTTTTGGCTTCGGGCGAGCCTCGGCTTCTATGGGGAGACCGATCCTACTAACGGTTCCCTATCCAGCGCCGCATTAACGCCGCCGGGCAAGCTCGCCGATGTGCTCGAAGCTTTGGTCTCGTTAGACGGATTCCACTATCGTCCGAAGAAAGCCGGTGAACCTCGTCATCATCAAGAGGTTCATTCAAACAAGACGAACGCCGCCTAGCTTGCTAACCTTGTCCACAAGACTAACGCCGCCCATGCCGCGAAGCTCGGCCCAAGTGGCTAACCTCGCCTACAACGTGGGTCCTCAAGAAGTGACGAAGCCTGCCAAAGTGGCTAACCTCGCCTACAACGCCGAGGTCCCTTTGAAAAGAGACGAGCCTCGTCATGAAGCGAACCTCGCCAAAGAACGTGATGAACGCCGCTCGCTGGACTAACCTCGCCATGGCAAGTGTCGAATGACGAACCTCGCCAACATGAGGCCCATGCCGAGCCGGATGAACTTCGCCGATGGCTTAACCTCGCCATAAGCTTCGCCAGAGTTAAGGGAAGTGGCAACCTCGCCAGTTCGCCAAACTCGACTCGAAACCCCTCTCACGCCGAGGCTCATTTTTCGAATCAACCGGGGTACACCCACTTCCGATCTGTGATTATCTCACACGCAAGCGCTGATGCCAATCAAATGTAGTCTCATTGCCGTGGAGAAGCTCATCTTCGCATGCGCCTAATGTTCATCAACGCATCGCCTCTTTTTGAGCTGTATCCGATCTCCAACTGGACGGGCGTTCCACCGTAAAAGGCAAGCCCGCGAGGGTCATGGAGTGACCATTAACATGGTTGGGAGGAGCGAGCAAGACCGATAAGCAGCCCTCAATCGCCGGACCCTAGTAATTCCCTGTGCTTACGAGGCGATTAATCAATAGCCAAGGCGCCATCGGCACCCGCCTTCGCACTGTATGCAATCCCGCTTGATTATAGCCAGCTGGTCGGGGTCCTTCAAGAATTGAGAACTCGCCATCGCTACATCTCAACCTTCAAAT
Source organism: Asparagus setaceus (assembly GCA_012295165.1). Taxonomy (NCBI): domain Eukaryota; kingdom Viridiplantae; phylum Streptophyta; class Magnoliopsida; order Asparagales; family Asparagaceae; genus Asparagus; species Asparagus setaceus. The sequence continues at coordinate 32,723,177 of CM022701.1, forward strand.
ATCGATTTCGTTGGATCGTGTCCTCATGGCCGAACGAGAAGAAGAGATGGCACGAAGAATTGAAGAGCAACAAGCTACTATTCTTGGCGCAACAAGAATCTATCGACGCTTAGAAATGATGATGGAGAAAGTTGTGGGCAAGAAGAAGATGGACGAAGGAGGATCCGGATCGAAGAAGGCTACGACGGGATCATGATGTTCACTAATGTCATCAGCGGAAGGAATCGAACTGCAAGAGCAGGATCATATGTTGCGGGATTTCCAAAAGCACCGGACTCAAACTCCAAGGGCAATCTATGGAGCCGGGGTGACAAGGCCATACCCTATAGAATGGGATGATGTCCCATATCCCAAATTCAAGCCACTTAATTTAGTGCGTTCACTAAAAGCTCTCCGTCGCAACACATCTATTACTTCCAAGCTAAACCGGCATATAACGGTAACGATCCTATCATGACCGGTTATTCATTAGCACTCTTAAGGGAGTCGAAAGTGGTTTCAAGGTTAGAGCCTGGTTCTATCGGCTCTTAGAAAGATGTGCGAGGCTTTTATGGCCCGATTCTTCGATGATGACACCGAGGTGTCTATGGCCACGCTGTCGGGTCGAAAAGCAAAAGAAGACGAAGTCACAAGACGTCATTGCCGATTCCGAATTGCCTTTGCACTCCCGACCAGCCTCTAAGCTTACATTCATCGGGATGTGCGAGCCAACCTCTCGATCAACATACTTTCAAAGATGGGTGCGCTTGAAGCACACTCTTGGAGAGAATTGGTGAGGCAGTATGCAGCAAGTTGAGAACATGCTTATGAGGATCGGGCCGAGGAACCCCGTGATTCTCGCCATAAGAAGGGGGTAATCGTAACAATTTTATTCCCAAAAGCAAATAAGGGGAAGGAGACTTTAGCCGTGGAGACCCAACCTACTTCGACCCTTCAAGCGTAAATCAATATTTTTGATACCGCCCCGTGAGGAAGTATGACTTTAAGGATGACCAGTCATACCAATCCTTAAAACTTTACTCAAAATGAACAAGATCACGCCCCGAAATGAGGAAGCCGGAGGAAGCTTCAAGGACGGATGATCCAAAATATCGCATGTACCATCGAATGGTACACCACCGGCCGTGGTCATGCTACGCTTTGAAGGACAAGATCCAAGTCTTGTTAGAAGTGTTATGACTCAGGGAGGATCGTAAGAAGGTGTCCGCAAACATGGTCGCCTCCAATTTGGCGACTTCGCTGAACTCCAAGTGCAAGATGGGTAAAGCCGATCCTCAAGCAGGCCAAAGTTGTGAACTTTGATCTCCAGCAGCGGAGGCACAAGGTATGGTCCCTTACACTACGCCAAGGGCGAATTATGTGGGTCCACCCCGACTTGTTATCGATGAACAATGGACCTCTTCAAAGCCTAAAGGGAGGACTTGTAATGCCACCTCCGCTACCGAAAAGGAGCAAATCATCCCGCATTCCTATACCAGCCATTGCTACCCGAGGTGGGAAAGAGTTCTCAAGGGAGTATCCCGAGGCAAGCACCGATGTACCATCAAGGGTGCCTGGCCATTGAGCCCAAAACAAGGGAAGTCCGCTACAACAGAGCTTTAGGAAGGACACCGAGACCTCGAAGGCCCCTTTCCAGCTTGATGTTTTAGCTCAACTCTCCAACATCCCTACGAGGATCACTTTATTCGAAGCTCTTGCCTCTCAATCTACCGTAGAAGCTTTATGAGAAGCGCCATGATAACGGCTGCCTCGCCATTTCCCGTAAAGCTCAACGTAAGTTTGCCCAATGTCACTGTGTCTTCAAGGCCAATACCTTGCATCACCTTCTCCTGAGGACACGCAAGTGAAGAACCCAAGCATGATAGGCCATTATACTTTACCGCTACATTGGCTCGTCCGAATCAACCGAGCTCAAGTTGATCCAGATCCGCATTGAGTATCATCCCATTGAGAATCATACAACATCTTGGGATACCGCGCATCAATTGGCGACAACCGACTACCATCTACGGCTTCAATGCCGCCAATTTTCGCCCCTTGGGCAAAATCAAACTCGATGCCGATAGGAGACTTGAAGACATATGTCACTTGCTATGTCATCGACGCGGACACATCTTACAATTTGCTCTTGGTCGACCTCGATCCACGAAAACTTGATCGTCCCATCTATGTTGCATCAATGCATGAAGCACGACGAAGAAGGGTGGTTAAAACATTGGTCGCGGAAAGGCAACCGTTCAAGGGGGTGGAGAATTATTTCACTAATTCTGTCCACTACCTTGAGGAGGGCCAAACCGACGAACCACAGATCGAGGACTATGACAATGAAATGAGGTCGACATAGAGTCCAACAAGGAGTTGTGTTCAATGATGTAAAACCCTTTGTAATCGACCAATGATCCCGATGACGATATCGCCATTTTCAATGAAGATTATGATTTAGCTTACGACCGGTGTTAAAAGTCATACCGACTTAATGTCGAATTTCGCCACTTGTATGTCAACCTACATCGCACATGCCAACTCTGGCCGCCGCTCATGATGACCCAAAGGCATACCGACTCTTCGCGAAGGTTTTGTGATACCACCAAACAATGATCGAAAGACATTATCTTTGGGCAGGTCAATAAACCATTGCAGCCGAGGTGGAACAACCCCAAGCAAAAGGAAAAGAACCCCAATTTTCATATTTCTCGTCAAGGCTAACATTTGATGAAGAAAATGGGGTATGACTTTCTTCACAAAGAAGGCTTAAACTATGGGAGAGGCATCGTGACACCGATCCGACCGCTTATGTCCCTAAGGCCACCGATGATTACTATCATAAAACTCGTGAAGGGTTGGGATATGAGTCGCCGCCGCATCGTGGCACGCTACGACCGAGGGTGAGTCGATCACTCATCTTCGAGGCGCTTTCGATTCGACGCCAAGATAGGACAGAAATTAGGTCCCCGATGGCCAATATGACCTCGCTTGATCCACTTGAGATTCAAGAGGATGATCACCGTCATTATTCAAGATCCGCTAAGTCAACAGCTCGATGCGTGGGGAACATCATTTTGAACAACGAGAACCGCCCACCGATGACAAAATAGTCCGAGTTGATATGGGGATGAAGCTAATCCAAGCCCATATTCATAAGCTTATAGTTTGACAAATTGAAGAAAAGGAAAGCCTTATCGCTTTGGTACGGAATATATCGATGTCTTCGCTGGAGTTATGAAGATATGCCCGCTTAGACCCTCAAGTGGCTATGCATTGCCTTAATATCGAACCAGCGCTAAGCTCTAAACAACAAAGAACGACGCATTTGCCCTCGTGTCATGAAGGCCATTGAGAAAGAAATCGAGAAGCGATCAAAGCGGGTTTCATTCGAGGTTCAACACCTCGACCGGGTAGCCAATATAGTACCCGCTTTGAAGAAAAGCTTACGATCCTACCGCGGCGCTGATTATCGAGACTTAAATTCAGCGTGTCCGAAAGATGATTTTCCTTTACCAATCACGGATATTATCGCCGATAACACGGTGGATTTGAAAGGATGTCTTTATGGATGGCTTTTCGTGGTACAATCAAATCAAAATGCACCCGATGATGAAAAGCACAATCTCTAACACCGCCGAATATATCGTTATACGCTTATGCCTTTCGGCTTGAAAACGCAGGGCTACATACCGGCAGTTATGACCACTATCTTCCAAAACATTTACGAAGACAAGAGAATGCTACGTAGACGATTTAGTGGTCAAGAGTCGTCACAAAAGTGATCATTTACACGACTTGAGGACGACATTTGAGATAATGCGGGCACATCAGCTGAGGATGAACCCAGCTAAGTCTTTTCTGGGAATGTCTAGTGGCAAGTTTCGATTCGTGGTCACAGCAGATGGTATACGACTCGACCCGGACAAAGTCAAAGCTATCCAAGAACTTCCACCTCCTAGAAGCCTCGAGAGCTTCGTGGCCTCCAAGGGCGCTGGCTTACATTCGCAGATTCATCTCCAATTTATCTGGGAAATGTCACCATTCTCAAGCTCATGAAGAAGGGTGTATCGCTCGCTTGGGATGAAGATTGTCGGAAGGCATTCAAGAGATCAAAACGTATCCGCCTAATCCTCGGTTGGTTGCACCTAAATCGTGAAAGCCATTTCGATTTATGTCCGCACTACGTAGTATGCTAGCGTGTCTCTTAGCACAAGGCGATGACAATGGCCACTTAACAGCGTCTACTACCTCAGGACGCTGTCGGGGTCAATATCGATATCCTCTCGCTCGTAAGGAATGTTTGGCTTTGGTCTTCGCCATCCAAAAGATGCACTATCTAGTGGGACGCACCATACACGCCATCTCCAAAATTGACCCTATAATGGTATTCATGACCCACCGCACGCTGAATGGTCGAATGGCTAGATGGGCATTGCCGCTATCTCAAGACGACATTCACTTCAAACCTCGGCGCATGAAGGGTCAAGCTGCAGGTGATCTTATGGCTAACCATCCATTGAAAGGGAAAGTCGAATTGTATCAAGACATGCCCGATGAACCTTATGAAGCTAATCGGTCTCTAAGGAACAGTGTGGCAGCTTGTTCTTGACGGAGCTCGAGAGCAACCCCCGACGCCCCGCTGTAGCCGAGTGGGGTAGTATTGATATCTCCGCGAAAACCACGGATACCACGAAGCGGTCGCTATCGTAACCATGCACCAATAACGAGCGTAATATAATGCGTTGTTGATTGGTCTCGACATAGCCAAACATCTAGGCGGAAACACCTTGAAGCATTTGGGATTCGCAGCCTAGTCGTGAAACAACTAAGAGGAGAATACGGTCGCACGAGGACCTCGATCCTCATTATGCGCAGCCCATAACTTTAGCCGACTTTGAAAGCTTTTACATTGATCATGTACCCCGCTTATGAACACTTACGCCGATCGTTGGCGTCTCTTGCAGCTACGCTTAGCCCTCGCCGAGAATGCTACTCGGCAAGTTATTGTGTCTAGTCGGCAACTATTTCGCCAAAATATGCATTACAGTCCAAGCAAATGAGGACTAACCTAAGTCACTTGAAGCACGACCGGCGGTTTCCAATCATCGACTATGTCTTGCATGGATATTGCCCAAGACATAAAAGAAAGGGAGTCAATTCGCCGGCGAAGGCCAAGATTTTACTACGATTCCCAACTACGCACCTTATATAGAAGGTCATATGATGGGTTACCGCCCGATGTTTGTCAACTAAGGAAGCAGAGCAGGTCTTGAAAGAAGCTCACGACGGTGTTTGTGGAGCACACCACCGACCCAAGTTATGGGACCGCTATGACTGCTATTATTGGCCGACAATGGTAGGGGATGCCGTGGCTTACGCTAAACGATGCCATGCGTACAAATACATGCTAATTACCTTCACCAACCTCCGAACACTTGCATCCTACCGCCACGCCCCGCCATTTGAAACGTGGGGAATGGACATCGTCGGTCCAATTTCTCCACCTTCTTCAAAAGGACATCGCTTCATATTGGCGATAATCGAGTATTTTCAAAGTGGGTCAAGCCGCCTGCTGAGATTGGTCAAGACAAGCGATGTGGTCAAATTTGTTAAACATCATGTCATATACCGGTATGGGTGCCGAGGCGATCGCTCACGATAATGGTCCGCAATTTGTCACCATGCCTTCACGCGATTCTCGCGATAAATTTCGATCCGAATTTAGCATCAATGCCTTACTACCCCGGCCGCGAATGGACAGTGAAGCTTTTAATAAGACGATCATCAAAATCCTTACTAAGATGGTCTCTTCAACAAAAGGATTGAACGACAAGTCAAGTAAAGCCGTGGGCTTACCGCATAGTGGTTAACCAAGCAATATGCCCCTATCAACTCCCTCATCGAATAGCGGCCTACCATGCGATGTGCCTCGTTTCAACCATAGTCGTTATACTCCCATGTCACCGAATCCACTCAGCCTACCCCCACAGAGTCATTTCCTAAATGACTTTGTTCGTAATCACCGTTGTTATACTCTCACGCCATCAACAACTTGATTGCTTTTTGATCACGATCGCTATACTTTTATGTCATCAACGATTCGATCATTTCCGTATCGCCACTTGCCCGAAAGTGACTTTGGTTTAGATAGTGGTTAACCAAGCAATATGCCCCTATCAACTCCCTCATCGAATAGCGGCCTACCATGCGATGTGCCTCGTTTCAACCATAGTCGTTATACTCCCATGTCACCGAATCCACTCAGCCTACCCCCACAGAGTCATTTCCTAAATGACTTTGTTCGTAATCACCGTTGTTATACTCTCACGCCATCAACAACTTGATTGCTTTTTGATCACGATCGTTATACTTTTATGTCATCAACGATTCGATCATTTCCGTATCGCCACTTGCCCGAAAGTGACTTTGGTTTAGATAGTGGTTAACCAAGCAATATGCCCCTATCAACTCCCTCATCGAATAGCGGCCTACCATGCGATGTGCCTCGTTTCAACCATAGTCGTTATACTCCCATGTCACCGAATCCACTCAGCCTACCCCCACAGAGTCATTTCCTAAATGACTTTGTTCGTAATCACCGTTGTTATACTCTCACGCCATCAACAACTTGATTGCTTTTTGATCACGATCGCTATACTTTTATGTCATCAACGATTCGATCATTTCCGTATCGCCACTTGCCCGAAAGTGACTTTGGTTTAGATAGTGGTTAACCAAGCAATATGCCCCTATCAACTCCCTCATCGAATAGCGGCCTACCATGCGATGTGCCTCGATTTCAACCATAGTCGTTATACTCCCATGTCACTGAACGACTCAGCTACCCCCACAGAGTCATTTCCTAAATGACTTTGTTCGTAATCACTGTTGTTATACTCTCACGTCACTGAACAACTTGATTGCTTTTTGATCACGATCGTTATACTTTTATGTCACTGAACGATTCGATCATTTCCGTATCGCCACTTGCCCGAAAGTGACTTTGGTTTAGATAGTGGTTAACCAAGCAATATGCCCCTATCAACTCCCTCATCGAATAGCGGCCTACCATGCGATGTGCCTCGTTTCAACCATAGTCGTTATACTCCCATGTCACCGAATCCACTCAGCCTACCCCCACAGAGTCATTTCCTAAATGACTTTGTTCGTAATCACCGTTGTTATACTCTCACGCCATCAACAACTTGATTGCTTTTTGATCACGATCGCTATACTTTTATGTCATCAACGATTCGATCATTTCCGTATCGTCACTTGCCCGAGTGACTTTGGTTTAGATAGTGGTTAACCAAGCAATATGCCCCTATCAACTCCCTCATCGAATAGCGGCCTACCATGCGATGTGCCTCTGTTTCAACCATAGTCGTTATACTCCCATAGAGTCATTTCCTAAATGACTTTGTTCGTAATCACTGTTGTTATACTCTCACGTCACTGAACAACTTGATTGCTTTTTGATCACGATCGTTATACTTTTATGTCACTGAACGATTCGATCATTTCCGAATAGTGGCCTACCATGCGATGTGCCACTATTCTGGGTTTGTCTTTGCCCCAAGAGAAGACACAACGGTTCGCTTTCTCCCAAGAGAAGACACAACGGTTCGCTTTCTCCCAAGAGAAGACACAACGGTTCGCTTTCTCCCAAGAGAAGACAAAGTCTATACGCCGCCATTCCATCGTAGCCGCTATTGTTAAACAACAATCAATCTATGCCTCTCGCATAGGGACTTTATCTCGATCCCTTATTAGAGATAAGTCTACGCCTAACACACGAGCCGGTAGTCTATTCCCGTAAGAAGGACAAAGTCTACGATTCAATATCGTGAGCTAAGAGAGTTAACTCTTTAGCATAACGTTACATGTAGAACGGACTTAGATGATCTACATGCTAGCCCGACTCAAACGATAATCGGTAAAGGCACATCAAACTGCTGATAGTCGGGGTTTGCTAAAAATCCCGAAGGCGATCATTAGGCTGCGGTGAAGAATTCAAATTCGCCGAGCTCGCTGGAAGGTTCCTCGACCGCTTGAGTGGTGATCATGTTGCAAGTTTTCATATCCAAAGTGTTCCGCACTCCATTCAACCACATTCGTGTCCGAAAACTTTGAGGGTTTTGTAGGCAATAAAATTGCCTTAATCCCTACACAAAGAACCCTAATGAGCAAAAGAGCTTAAGAGCCCATCTAAGTGGAGTCGCCCGCCTAAAGGTTAAGTTTACCCGATGATTGACTTTACCAAATAAGACAGAAATGCTGATATCTCTTAAACCAAAAGGAACTGGGTAAGATGACCGGGCAATTGGCTCCGCCTCGCCGAGATGGTCGATTTCCATATATAATTCGCCTAATTCGACGCACGGTTTGAAAGTTACGACTGTTCTTCATAGCGCACGAGGCTCGCCAAGCAGCGAGGCTCGACATTCAGCGAGGCTCGCCAAGCAGCGAGGCTCGACATTCAGCGAGGCTCGCCAAGCAGCGAGGCTCGACATTCAGCGAGGCTCGCCAAGCAGCGAGGCTCGACATTCAGCGAGGCTCGCCAAGCAGCGAGGCTCGACATTCAGCGAGGCTCGCCAAGCAGCGAGGCTCGACATTCAGCGAGGCTCGCCAAGCAGCGAGGCTCGACATTCAGCGAGGCTCGCCAAGCAGCGAGGCTCGACATTCAGCGAGGCTCGCCAAGCAATGAGGCTCGACATTCAGCGAGGCTCGCCAAGCAATGAGGCTCGACATTCAGCGAGGCTCGCCAAGCAATGAGGCTCGACATTCGACGAGGCTCGCCAAGCAACAGGCTCGACATTCAGCGAGGCTCGCCAAGCAGCGAGGCTCGACATTTAACCGAGGTTCGCTTATAGCAAAGGAACCTCGACGCTCAACCGAGGTTCGCTTATAGCGCTGAACCTCGACGCTCAAACGGCCGCTCACGGCATCATTGGTCCGACGAGGCTCGCCATTCGCCGATTCTGCCGGCGGCCCGGCGTTCTTGTAGTAGCGACAATCACCGTGGCGCCCGCTCGCGCGTAACATGAGGCCATTGTCGTAACGCAGCCCGGCGTTGGACCGCTCGCACGATGGGAAGGGTCATTAACCCCATATGAAAATGACAATAGGGGTCAGCTACACCCCTCAAGCCCATATAAATAGTTGAAAGCCCAACAAAGAAAGGGCTGGCTGGCTTTTAGAGAGAACTCTTGGAAAATCAAGCACTTGCGCACAAGAGAGATCAAGCTCCTCTTCAACAACCTCTAGATCATCCGCAGCTTTGGTCTGATCGTCAACGGGAAGCAATCTCGACGTGAGCATCGAGGGAAGCATCCTATCGCCACCAAGAACCCATACAAAAGAGGAGTCAAATCTAACTCCTCTTCCTCTGTAATCGAGAGAATTTGATTGTAAAACATTCGTTCAATCAATAAATATTTTTTCGACCCTACAGTCGCCAGCTTGTTCGCGGTAAAAGTCGGTTTGATTGTCATTGATTTGAACTGTTACAAACTTCAGTCGCCTGAAACAAATTCAAAGAAAAATATCGCCTTTTATTTTAAGGCGTACAATGAAAATCAAAAAAGATTACAACTTTTTCCTTTATGAACAAACACGAAGATCTCTGTTATATCGAGGTCCTCGCTTGCGTGGGTTCTTTACTGTCTTGGGGACTTTTGTGTCCGTGGACCACCGCAATTCGATCCGTAGAGACCCGGTTCGAACTACAGACGAAGGGCTCATTTCACGAAGGAAACAAATCGCCGAGGGGATCACACTCACGAAGGAGAGGATCGCCTTCGGGATCGCGACTCACGAAGGAGAGGAACACGAGGCTCGCCAGATGACGAGGTTCACCAAATGAACACGAGGCTCGCCAGATGACGAGGTTCACCAAATGAACACGAGGCTCGCCAGATGACGAGGTTCGCCAAACGAACACGCAGGCTCGCCAAACTGAACTGAGGCTTCGCCAAGTGAACACGATGCTCGCCAAATGACGAGGTTCGCCAAACGAACACGAGGCTCGCCAAACTGAACTGAGGCTGGCCAAACGAACACGAGGCTCGCCAAACTGAACTGAGGCTTCGCCAAGTGAACACGAGGCTCGCCAGATGACGAGGTTCGTCAAACGAACACGAGGCTCGCCAAACTGAACTGAGGCTTCGCCAAGTGAACACGAGGCTCGCCAGATGACGAGGTTCGTCAAACGAACACGAGGCTCGCCAAACGAACACGAGGTTCGCCAAACGAACACGCAGGCTCGCCAAATGACGAGGTTCACCAAATGAACACGAGGCTCGCCAAATGACGAGGTTCGCCAAACGAACACGCAGGCTCGCCAAACTGAATTGAGGCTTTGCCAAGTGAACACGAGGCTCGCCAAACTGAATTGAGGCTTTGCCAAGTGAACACGAGGCTCGCCAAACTGAATTGAGGCTTTGCCAAGTGAACACGAGGCTCGCCAAACTGAACTGAGGCTTCGCCAAGTGAACACGAGGCTCGCCAAATGACGAGGTTCGCCAAACGAACACGAGGTTCGCCAAACGAACACGAGGCTCGCCAAACTGCACTGAGGCTTCGCCAAGTGAACACGAGGCTCGCCAAATGACGAGGTTCACCAAATGAACACGAGGCTCGCCAGATGACGAGGTTCGCCAAACGAACACGAGGTTCGCCAAACGAACACGCAGGCTCGCCAAATGACGAGGTTCGCCAAACGAACACGAGGCTCGCCAAACTGAACTGAGGCTTCGCCAAGTGAACACGAGGCTCGCCAAATGACGAGGTTCGCCAAACGAACACGAGGCTCGCCAGATGACGAGGTTCGCCAAATGAACACGAGGTTCGCCAAACGAACACGAGGCTCGCCAGATGACGAGGTTCACCAAATGAACACGAGGCTCGCCAAATGACGAGGTTCGCCAAATGAACACGAGGCTCGCCAGATGACGAGGTTCGCCAAACGAACACGAGGCTCGCCAGATGACGAGGTTCGCCAAATGAACACGAGGCTCGCCAGAAGACGAGGTTCGCCAAATGAACACGAGGCTCGCCAAATGACGAGGTTCGCCAAACGAACACGAGGCTCGCCAAACTGAACTGAGGCTTCGCCAAGTGAACACGAGGCTCGCCAAATGACGAGGTTCACCAAATGAACACGAGGCTCGCCAGATGACGAGGTTCGCCAAACGAACACGAGGTTCGCCAAACGAACACGCAGGCTCGCCAAACTGAACTGAGGCTTCGCCAAGTGAACACGAGGCTCGCCAAATGACGAGGTTCGCCAAACGAACACGAGGCTCGCCAAACTGAACTGAGGCTTCGCCAAGTGAACACGAGGCTCGCCAAATGACGAGGTTCGCCAAACGAACACGCAGGCTCGCCAAATGACGAGGTTCGCCAAACGAACACGAGGTTCGCCAAACGAACACGAGGCTCGCCAAATGACGAGGTTCGCCAAACGAACACGAGGCTCGCCAGATGACGAGGTTTGCCAAACGAACACGAGGCTCGCCAAACTGAACTGAGGCTCGCCAAACTGAACTGAGGCTTCGCCAAGTGAACACGAGGCTCGCCAAATGACGAGGTTTGCCAAACGAACACGAGGCTCGCCAGAAGACGAGGTTCGCCAAATGAACACGAGGCTCGCCAAACTGAACTGAGGCTTCGCCAAGTGAACACGAGGCTCGCCAATCGCGACCGAGGCTTCGCCAAGTGAACACGAGGCTCGCCAGATGACGAGGTTCGCCAAACGAACACGAGGTTCGCCAAACGAACACGAGGCTCGCCAGATGACGAGGTTCGCCAAACGAACACGAGGTTCGCCAAACGAACACGCAGGCTCACGAATCGCGACCGAGGCTTTGCCAAGTGAACACGAGGCTCGCCAAATGACGAGGTTCGCCAAATGAACACGAGGCTCGCCAGATGACGAGGTTCGCCAAACGAACACGAGGCTCGCCAAACTGAACTGAGGCTTCGCCAAGTGAACACGAGGCTCGCCAAATGACGAGGTTCGCCAAACGAACACGAGGCTCGCCAAACTGAACTGAGGCTTCGCCAAGTGAACACGAGGCTCGCCAGATGACGAGGTTCGCCAAACGAACACGAGGCTCGCCAGATGGCGAGGTTCGCCCCAAATGAACTAAGGCGAGGTTCGCCCCAAATGAACTAAGGCGAGGTTCGCCTCTTAACGATTCGGCGTCCGTATCATTCGATGGGTTGTCATTTTGCCGACTCCCCGTCACGAGTTGGTTTCGGGGATCTTGTAAGCATTTTTCAACGCCTACATATGTTGGATCCAATCGTTCCACTTAGGGCCAAAACCGCTCGCTTGCAAAAGAAAAAGAATGAAATCCCAACTTACACTGTCAAAAGCTTTGCTGAAATCAACTTTGATTGCACACAACTCCTTGTTGCCTTGGGAGCATGAGTTAATCATCTCGTGAGCTAGGAATATGGAGTCAAGGGAGGATTTACCTGATTGAAAGGCATATTGAGATTCATCAATAAGGGTGGAGAGAAGGGGAGCAAGTCTATTAGCAAGGACTTTGGTAAAGATTTTAAATAGGTCAATGAAAAGGCTGATTGGCCTAAAGTCCTGTGTGTGACAAGCACCCTCAGCTTTGGGGATGAGGGTGATGAAAAAATAATTGATTCTGTGAAGGGGGAGGGCATCCTGGTGTAAAGATTGAATGAAGTTGTAAGTGTCCTGATCGATTAGATTCCAGAATTTATGGAAAAACAGCATAGACATACCATCAGGACCGGGAGATTTCTCAGGGTGGAGACTAAAAACTGCTATCTTTATCTTTTCATGGGAGAAAGGGGAATCTAAATGGAGAAGGTCTAAATTGGATTGAGGGTAGAGCATGTTCCAATCAGGGACAAATAGAGGGAGAGGTTGTGCTGAAAAAAGATTGGTGAAATAGTTGAGGAAGGTTAATTTTATCTCAATCTCTGAGGAAAGGAGCTGACCCTGAATGAGGAGATTTGGGATGAAATTTCTACGTCTACGATTTGATGCATATTTGTGAAAGAAGGAAGAGTTAAAATCCCCTTCCTTGAGCTAGAGAATTATGGATCTCTGATGCCAGTAGATCTCTTCATCAGTGTCAATTTGGAGGAGTTGAGCTTTCAATTTAGATCTAGAGGAAAGTTCATTGGAAGAGAGAGGCCTAGTTTCCTCCGAAGAGGCTAGGGAATTAAGATCAGCAAGAATATTCAGCTTTAGGAGTTTATGAGCTCCATGGACATGTTTGTTCCACCACTTTAGTCGGCACTTAAGAAGTTTAATTTTAATAGGAAGATCACATGTGGATGTGCTGCAATGAAAAGAAATCCAACATGAAGATATGAAAGAGCTGAAACTAGGGTTCGATAGCCAAGTTTTCTCGAATCTAAAGATACGATGAGGGGAAATTCCTCCAGAATCTAGTATGATGGGGAGGTGATCTGAGCATGAGGATGGAATAGAGTATTGCACCAAGGAAGGGAAATGAGCTTCAAAATCAAAGGATATTAAGAATCTATCTAGCCTAGCCATAGAAGGATTAGCTCTTATATTAGACCAAGTAAATTGTCTTCCACTAAGGGGAGTATCCATAAGGGTTAGAGAGTCTATCAGATTTCTGAAAGAGTTACAATCTCTAATTGACCCTGAGTTCCCATTTCTCTCAGATAGGGATAGGGTAACATTGAAGTCCCCAAATACTACCCAAGGCTTGGAAATATAGCTATGAAGTCTAAGAAGTTCCTACCAACAGACTTTCCTATCTTCTTTATCATTTGGAGCATAGACAGAGGTGATCACAAATTCCCAGTTTGAGGGGAGGTGAGTGAGGGTAGCTGTAACTGAAAATATCCCAATTTGAGAGGAAGAGCAAGAGAAGACATTGCTATTCCAACCTTGAAGGACTCCACCTCTAGACTCCGTAACATCAAGATTGATCCAGGATTGGATGTTATTGCCTCCAAGGGCCTTATGGGAGTTAGCTCTAATATAGTTAAGTTTAGTTTCTTGAAGACCAACTATGTCCAAGTGAGCAAAATTAATACTATCTTTGATCAATCTACGTTTAGAGAGGTTATTAAGCCCTCACACGTTCCATGATCCTATCTTCATAATAAAATGGGGAAGGGGAAACTACTTGAGGGAGAACAGACCTCCAGTCTAAAGCGAGATAGAGGATCTCACTTGATTGATAGCTAGGAGGTGTTCAATCCCCTATGGTGCAATAGGGTCAATGATACCACAATTTGCCACAATCACAACTAATCTTTCACTATTGATAGAATTTGTAGTAGCTGAAGTTGAGAGATTAGATGACTGACCCTTTTTTCCTCCCTGAGGAGCGCTCCTCTTCATCATAGCTAAATGATTGCGATGTGGAAGATGGGAGAGAGCCTTTGCCAGAGCCTTCCTCTTTGACTTTCTCAAGATCTTCTCAAATCCAGGAGGTGGAGCCAAAGAAGATACCATGTCAAGCAAGTCTGAAGAGCTACTGATGATAACAGGCATTGGAGGGGTTTGATGCCCAACTTCTAGGTCAACTTTGTTATCCAACAACAGGGAGGGGTGAGCAGCTATTAGGAGGTCCCAAGAGGATTTGGCAATTCAGACCTGGACCCCGCGAAAGGGAATTGTGATGATCTCTTCAGATAAATTGGCAAGTTGGGGTAGGGCCTCGCCCCTAAAAGCTGATTTTTCCGCCACGTTCAAATCTGGTTGAATGACCTTTTTACCGTTGGTGTCGACCACTGGGGTTGGAAGGACTCGCTTGCACAACCGTGAGCCGTGATAGCCGCCGACTCGCATGGCGAGGGCAGACCGTGCAGCATCTCCTGATGATTGGGACGAGACCGCCTCTCTTCTAACAAATTCTTCAAAGTGCTCCCTGCACCTGCCCTTCATCTCCGAAAGGGGATTACCAATAACTTTAAGGAAGATGGTCTCTTCCTCAGTGTGCTCATCATTTGGGGAGGTGTACCTAAAGGTAATGGAGCGAGGGATTTCAGAGAAATCCTTGACACTGAGCATGACTTTGCAATCCTTAGCATTCTTCTGGATGATAATGTCATCAGATACCGTGATAACATCACCAATGTCTTGAAAAAGAAGCATGAGGAACTCGGAGTCCTAGAGGTGCATGGGACGCCTTGAAATATCTACCCAAGTGTAGATGAATTTAGGAAGGGATCTTAATCCTTTGTCTTTAGACCATGAGGAGAAGGATCCTCCAAAGGACCCTAGATCAAAATAATCCCTTGAACATGCATGGTCCAGGGTCTCCACTTCAGGGAACTGGATGAAATATGATGACCGAGAGATGGGTCTGACATCATAATGCCATCTATCCACCTTCAGGTGGAACTCAAGGCTGGCAATCAGTTCATCTGGCGGTGGGTTACCCACTTTAAGGTGGAAGAATCCATAACACAAATAGGAGTCCATCTTTTCTATGACCGATTCAGGGAGGGTGATAAAAAATGAAGTGGGTCGGGGAGGGTGCCTGAGGGATGATGGCCAGAGGAGCCAGCTGTCTTTTCATAGGGCAGGAGATGGAAGTGTGCCCTATCCTGTTGCATTCAAAGCACTTGAAGTCTCCTAGCTTGCAAGACTTGGCCATGTGGGAGAGGTTACCACAAAGAAAACACCTTTTCGGGGGAGGGATGGGTTTCTGATGAGAGAAGGAGGGGCGACGATGCTTCTTCTTGTGAACCACTATGGTCCAACCTTCTTCAGGAAGAGGGAGAATGCCTTTTTGGTCTGT
The DNA here is from genome assembly GCA_012295165.1 of Asparagus setaceus. Taxonomy (NCBI): domain Eukaryota; kingdom Viridiplantae; phylum Streptophyta; class Magnoliopsida; order Asparagales; family Asparagaceae; genus Asparagus; species Asparagus setaceus. The sequence goes on from CM022701.1 coordinate 32,738,938, forward strand.
GAGGGTGTGTGGATGAGATTTGAAAAGGTCAGCAAAAGATTTGAATTTGAGAGGAGATGGAGGTTTGGAAGGCGGAGCGGCGGAGGTGAGGGCGAAAAGGGTTTACTGGGGGGGAAGAAGTGACAAGATGTGGCTGGGCGGTTACCCGAGGAGGGGAGTCAGTAAATGACTGGGTAATAACATAATTATCTTTGGTTAAAGCTATTCGGTGCCTTGGGATGCGGAAAGCCGTCGAATATCTCTTATTCAAACTGCGCCCTCCAAGTCTCTCTCCAAATCGCCCTCCAGCGCGCCCCATCTCTCAGAGTGAAGATACAAAATCTAGCACAGAAAGAAAGCTATAGCTCAATGATTAATGTTCTGTTTAAAAGCGCATATACTTATACAAACATGTGTAAAATTATCAAAGGTGAAGTTTCTATGAGTTCATTTACACGGATTTATATTAGTCATCGTTCTAAATAATTTGTTCTCCTTCCCTTTGAAATCTTAACGCGAATTCTTCTTGAATGGCAAACTGTGATACCGACATACGCAATTACAAGTTTAAAATCTCATGCAGAAGGTGAAAAGCATAACTATTTCGAGTAACTTTCCTATCAGAACCTCCCGCACCGTGTGAGAGGTTCTCCGCCACACTCATTTACAAGCAGTGATAAAGTCATTTCTTGCCCCTTGTAATAACTTCTCGAGAACCCATGCGGTCGCGGGTTCTGATAGGAAAGTTACTCCACTTTTTCAGGTCATTTCAGATTGGGCTCTGCCTATGTAAGTGAAGAAGGCCTATATTAGATCTGACCTATTCATCTTCACAGTCCTCTAGTCTCCCTCCAACGTGGGTGTATCAGCTACCGATATGAGAAAGTCTAGTGGCCGCTTGACGCGACATTTGGCCCACGTGTTCCTCTATTTTCCATTGGATATGTGTCTGCCAAAGAATGTATGGCTTGCAAAAATAAAGAGAATATGTACAATTATAGTACGGTTAATTTCATGAAAACTGAGGGTTGCGACGGATCCCTATAAACAAGTTTTTATTCCACTAAATCTCTATAAACTTATAGGAGTTATTGCATATAACTTCTCTAATCTTTTTTATTCTGCTAAATCTCACTTAAAATTTATCATTCAATCCCCCTAATTTAGCATCATTACTTATCAACTAGAACATGTCACGTGGTAAGCAAATAAAAAAATAATACAAAAGTTCCATCTGGACCCAAAAAGTATCGTTTGGTTAAAAAGTTATTTGCACTTTGGTACCTTAAACTTTACATATTTTTTTTAAATTTGACACTCTAGAGTTTTTTCAACACTTTGATACCCTAAAGTTACATATTTTTTAACTTTGATACCTAAAATTTGGTTTTGACACTTTGATACCCTAAAGTTACATATTTTTAACTTTGATACCTAAAATTTGGTTTTGACACTTTGATACCCTAAAGTTACATATTTTTAACTTTGATACCTAAAATTTGGTTTTGACACTTTGATACCAAGAGTTTTGGGTATTAAAGTTTAAAAAAAAGTGAACTTTAGGGTATCAAAGTTAAAAGCTGTGTAACATTTAAGGTATGAAAGTGGCAAGAAGAAATCTTGGGGTACTAAAGTTAAATAATGTGTACATTTTTTTGAGGTAAAAATAGGGCGAGATGCCCTATCAAAAGATATATTATATAACTCCCTTAGTAGTTTACATTAGTTTTCGCAAATTGCAATCCTAGCAGTAAAATGTGAATAAAAAAGAGGAGCGGATTTTTGTCATCACTCTTTACAACATTCCATTAAATCACTAGAAAGACAATATGATAAAAAAAACCAAATATACACGATTAGGGTATAATTAGGATTTCCCCATTCTGTCTGTGTTATCCCCACCTGAAGAAAGAAGTTCTGCTACTCCCTTCTCCTTGATGATATTCTTCAGCTTATCCGCCTGCTTCTTATTTGAATTCCCTATACAGAGGATGATAAATTGAGCTACATGAGATGCTAACTTTTTAGCCTTAGGGGTCACCCACAAAAAAAAATCAAGTTGTTGCGTACTCTCCAGATACACTAACATATAGTAGGAAACACATATCACCATAATTTTTGAGACTTCAAATCCGTAGAATTATCATTGCACATAGTAAATAGATGAACCGTTTCCTGTGGTAAGTTCACCGAGCTAAACTTGATAGGTAAAAACCCCACACATGTTTAGCAAAAGGACATTGGAGGAAGAGATGGTTATGTGACTCAAGATCTTGCTCATAGATTGTACATAAGGGATAACTTGTCCAATCTTTTTTAGACAGATTATGTTTACTGTGAAGCTTAGCATATGAAAGAATCCAAAGAAAATTTTTGACTTTGCTTGGAAGGAAGCTTTTGCAGATGATACCATAATAAGGACTAGACAATCCTCCATTGTTCAATAAGGAATATAAGGATTTAATATAGAAAACTCCCATTTATCTAATGGCCATGTAACCTGATCAATTACTTGTGAAGGCTTGAGGGTCGATGAAGAAAGAAGAGCTTTAAGAGCCCTAGCCTGATGGCATTCTGATGTATCAATAGCTCTTCGTAAGTGAGGCTTCCGGGACCATACCCCATCATGTAACCGTCTTTGTGAATCTATCGATACATGTTTGGACATAGCTAGATTATAGGTCAGCGGAAAGAGACTAGCCAAGAAATTATCTCCTATACATTTATCCTCCCAAAATTGTATTCTTAAGTCATTGCCTAATTGCCATCTAACCATGTCTAATAAAGGCTGGCTAATAGAATTTAAGTCTTGCAAAATTTTTTAACTAGACCCATGGAGAGACATGCTATTAAGGGGAGATAGATTGAATGAAGAATAGATTCCACAAGGGAGCCTTGCTTAAGAAACTTCCAAACCCATTTAGATAAGAGAGAAATAATGAAAGTTTGGAGATCAAGAATACCCCAACTCTCCTCCATGTTTGGAGATACAAACATTGTCCTATTTGATCAGAGCCTTACCACTTGTTTTTTTCTCACTACCTCCTTAAAGAAAATTTCTCCTTATCTTATCCATTGCCTTGGATAGCCATTTAGGGATTTTAAAGAAGGACATGTAGTACAGAGGCAAATATGATAAGATAGAGTTAATAAGAACAAGACGACTACCAGTAGATAAATATTTACTTTTCCACATAGAGAGCTTTTTCTAAAAGGAGTCAAGGAGTGGTTGCTAGTATTGTTTAGACAGAGAGCCCTATTTGAAGGTAAGACCAAGGTATTTGAAGGGAGAAGAAGTGAAGGAACATTTAAGAATACGAGCTAGAGAAGGACCCTCGTTGACGAACTTACCACTGTAATATAAACTTGTCTTAGCATAGTTGATTCTCTAGCTTAGATATATCTTCAAAGAGATAAAAGATAGTCTTCAACGTAGTGATGTTCTCCTTATTTTCTTTATAGAAAACCAAAGTGTCATCAATGAATTGAAGGGACCGAATATCGTTAAGCTTTCCTTTAAGGTGAAGTTCAGATAGATCTCCAGAGTTCACGCTACATACCAACATCTTGTTAAGAACATCCATTGCAAGAATAAAGAGCATAAGGAATAGGGGATTCCCTTGTTTAAGACCTCTGTGACAGTTGAAGATTTTAGAAGGGAACCATTGACAATGACCGATGATTTGGATGACGATAAAACTTGTTCTATCCAGTGACACCACTTGTTACCGAAGCCTCTAGCTTGAAGAAGAGTAAGTATGAATTACCAAGTGACACAATCAAAAGCCTTTGTAAAGTCAATTTTAATGATACAAGACTCAATCTTCTTAGAAAAATAGTTATGGATCATTTCGTGACCTAGGATGATGAAGTCGAGAGTGGATTTTCCAGTTTAAAAGGCAAATTGAGAGGGATCAACTAAGGTTGAGAGAAGAGGTGCTAGCCTCTTAGCCAGAACTTTTATAGAGATTCTGAAAAGGACATTAAGGAGGCTAATAGGTCTGAAGTTTTTAACTCTATATGCCTCCTCAACTTTAGAAATTAGGGTCAAGAAGGAGAAATTAACTTTGTAAAGATCAGAGGCATCAGTGAAGAGGTAAGAAGAAATCAAAGACATCCTCTTTAATGGTTTTTCAGAAAGCTTGATAAAAGAGAATTGAAAACCCATCAGGACCCGGAGGATTTGTCTGGGTGAAGGCCAAAAATAGCTAACTTAATTTCTTCTTTGGTTAAAGGGTACTCAAGAGATGATAAATTTGTTGGTGGAGATGAGTAAAGGTGTTGCCAATCAAGCTGAAAAAAGAGGGTTGTTTAGATTAGAATAAAGAATAGAAGAAATAAAAAAAAGGTCACTTGCTTCTCTTTCTCCATAGAGATTAAAGAATCATTATGGATAAGATGAGGGATGAAGTTTCTTCTTTTGTGAGTTGACGCTGCCTTATGGAAAAAACAACAGTATTAGAATCTCATTCCTTCAACCATTGCACTTTAGACTTTTGCTTCCAATACACTTCTTTGTCTTTGGAGATAGAGTAGAATAAGTCTTTGAGGAAAGCCCTAGAGGACATCTCAGCACCCGAAAGGGGTCTAGATTCCTCTATTAAAAAAAGAGATTCAAACTTCAAAATAATGAATTTTTTTGGAGCTAGTCAATGAATAAAAAATGTGCTTTTTCCACCACTTGATTCTTCTCTTCAAGAGCTTAAGCTTGAGAATAAGTTTGTCAACAGAAGATCCACAACAGGAGAAAGAAGACCAGCAGTTTAAAAGATAGATGAGAGAGTAGACTTTCTCAAAATGGAAAGGTGGTATTGTTCGAGGGCAATTTGTATCAAGAATGATGGGATTATTGTCAGAGTAGGCTGAAGGATACGAGAACAGAACAAGTGAAGGGAATTTGGATTCCAAATATGTAGAGATAAAAAATGCCAATACAGGTGAAGCTGTCATGTTGGACCACATGAATTTTCTCCCATTAAGAGGGAGATCAATTAGGAACATAGAGTCAATGAGATTCTTAAACAGCTTCATGTCATATAAAGAACCTGACCTACCACTCCTCTCATTGGTATTCAAAGTGACATTAAAATATCTAAAAATAGACCATGGCAAAGGAGAGATGCTCCTAACCCTCTTTAATTCCCACCAACAAACTTCCTTCTCATCTCTGTCGATAGGGGCATAAATAGTGGTAACAAAAATTTTCAATTGAGTTATCTGTGGAGGAGAAAAGCAGAAATAGAGAAAATTCCTATGTAGGAGTCTAGACATTCAAACAACGAATCATTCTATCCTAATAGCACACCTCCCCTAGAGTCTATCGCATCTAATTTAAGCCAAGAAGTAATCATATGATCACCAAGACTCTTAAGAGAGCATGGCTTAACAGAATTAAGCTTAGATTCTTGAATACCTAGGATATCCGCTCCTGAGAAAAGAATACAGTCTCTAACCATTCTACATTTAACAGGGTCATTGAGACCTCTAACATTTTATGATCCTATCTTTATGTTATCAATTAGGCAATCCAAACTACATCGCTAAGAAGAGGACACGGAGTGAGAAGATAGGTAGCATTCCCAGCTCTCTCCAACTCAGTAGTCCTAAGCCCCTCAATTCCCTCATGAGGAACTGTCTCTTTGAGGCTGTAATTAAAAGAAATGTTGACAATCTCGCTAACATGCTTTGCATTCAGAGGTAAAGACACAGAGGCGGAAGATGATAACTTACCCGTTTGGAAGAGGAGATTAGAGATCGGGTCGGCGCTAGGTGCTTCATGTAAGCTTTGTGGCCTAGGGTGTTCCCCACCAGCTTGGACTTGCCAACCAACTTCTTCTTCCTGCCTTTAGCTAGGTGTTTGAAACTCGGGGGAAGCGAAATGGAGCTTGATTTCTTAGATTCTATGGAGGAGTCAGATGATGAATCAGCTTGAGAGTTCCCTACTGACTTGGCCTACTGAGGTGGAAAGTTCGAGTCACCCGCAACCTGAGCCCTCATAAAGGCCTTCCATTGATTTCTCTCAACCATCATCTAGTTGCTGTTCCACATGACCTCAATCCATTTGGATTCAGCGGGATTTAAAATCTTAAATTCCGATGATATTGAACCTAGATTGATACATGATCTCCTTGAAACAAGCCCCACATCCTCTATTTCCTTAACTGCCTCCTCTAATCCCATCTTTTTTAAAATTGAATTGGAAATTACCCGTTTACCCTTGGGGTCGTTCTTCCCTTCTGTCACCGTCGATCTCAACTCTGATCATCTTCCCATCAGATGCTGATTAACTTCCTCCCCTAGCTTCCCTCTACTCACCCATCCTGACTCCATAAATATGTTACCCTCCCATTTCGCCTGGTGTTCTGTCACCTCTAGATTCTCAGAAGCTCGCTCCATGACTGGTTTCCCAATCATCTGAATGACTGTAAAACCCTCCACCAAGCTGCCATTAGTGGGAGAGAGGCAGCAGAATCTGATCTCTCTAGGAATTTTAGATAGGTCTCTGACGTTGATAAAGACCTTGCAATCACTAAAGTGACGCCTAAAAGCGTCGTCATTGGAGCACATGATGCATTTTTCGACATCCTTCAAAAGGGTCTATAGAAAGTCCCAATCTCATAAGTTATAAGGGAGCCGATAGAGACGAATCCATGTAAGAAAAGGCTTTGGAAGAATTTTGAGACTTAAAACTTCACTCCATCATAAGAAATGACCCTTGAAAGTACCCATATCCACCAGCTTCATCTCCTCAGCTTGATCGAGCATGTCTTCATCCAAAATTTATACTAAAAAATTTGTACCCGCCGCCTTGGTAATCTTGAAAGGCCAACCATTCATGTTGAAGCGATACGAGAGCATCTCTCTAAGCTTTAATAATGAAGGATTGCCTAACGATATGTAGAACACAACATAGGAATTGAATTTCTCAATATATGATCTTGTTTCCACCTGTAGATCTAACAAAGGTGGCTCCTTTTGAAAGTGAGATTGAGAGGGACAGTCCCTGGATGTGTGCCCCTTGCCATGGCACTTAAAGCAAACATAATCATCCTTAGGACAATCTCTAGCCATGTGGTTAGGGTTATGATAGAAAAATCACGTCCTTTGCCTAAGAGGTTGAAGGTTTGATCTTTTTCTTTGGATCCTTTGCTCTCTTTTCCAATTCACCACTATTGTCCACCCGTCTTCTTGATTGGGAAAAAGGATTTGTCTTCGGAGTAGGCAAAATCCCCTTTTGTGATACAAGAAGAGGTATGCATTGTTGAGGTTTGCTCGAGAACAGTGTAGAGAAATGTTTAGAGTTGTTCTGGGGAGACGAAACAGTTGCACATGTTGGGGATCGTGCGTGTGTGATGGGAAATAAATGATTACCTCCTTAGTTGCAAGTATACAACCTTGATCAAGTTATAGTATAAAAGATTATCGATCCCACGAGGAACGGGAAGTAGGAAGGGCTTTGCTCAAGTTTTGGTTCTCAAATTATGCGCGCGACAATTAGGAGTTTATTAAAATAAAATGAAAGTAAGAAAATGGTGAGAGTGGATATGGAGAGATAAGAGAGAGTGGATGTGGATTATGTGCAAAAGAGGAGTAAATGAAGTTGAGAATGTGGTTGTGGTTATATGCACATAATAACAAAACTAGGTTTGAGATTATATGCACATGAAGGAAATATGAGATTGAGAGAGAAGTAAAAATCAATGAAATCAAAATAAAGGAAAATAACAACAAATGGAAAGCAAGGATAAGAGGAAAATAAAGAAGGTAAAGTATGGAGGATTAATTAAAGATATGAGGAATCTAGAGTAGATCCACTTAGCTTATCTCAATCTCATGAAAATGAGTTGGATTTGTTAGCTAGTTTCAAACAATCTCTAGGGATCCCACCTAATATTAGCTCCACACTTAGAAAAGGGTAATTCCCTAGAGGGTTCTAGCCTTGAGGTGAATTAAAGAAAAGAAAAATCTATTCTAGAAAGTAAATACAAGAATTAAATACATTGCATGAAAGTAAATTGCAAGGAATTAAATTGCATGAAAGTAAATTGCAAGAAAGTAAATTGCATGAAAGTAAATCTATTCTACAAACAAGAAAATAAAGAAGAAAATGAAAAAGAAATAAAATAGAAACCAACAACTCCTCGATCTTAATCTAATCCTCCTTTGGTCCTTGGATTAGAAGAAGAGAAAGGAAATTGAAGGGTGAAACATTTCATTTATTGTGTAACAAAGTTACAATTTTGGAAGGTCTTCTCAATGAAGAGTGACCATCCTCTCCAAATGGAGTTTTTACAAAATATTTCACACTCAAAACACTCACCTTCACCCCTATTTATAGCCCAACGGAGTTGATGTGAACCATTGGATCAAACCTAGCCAAAAGGAAGAGAAATCCACCATTAATTCGAATTGCTGCAAACCGATCGGTTGGTCGATCGTTAGCCAACCGGTTGGCCAACCGGTTGGCCAACCGGTTATCAACCGATTGGTTCCCAACCGAATTTGTCTTTTCTTGATATTTCTTCACGAATTTCTCTTGGATCAATTTGGTATCTTGGGCCTTTGTTTGTCTTTAGATTTGGGCTTCAAATATTGGTAGAAATTCAGAGAATTTGAGTCATTTGGGCTTTTATTCATTATTTCTTTATTAGCCTGCAAAATAAGATAAAAATGATTATTAGTAATATCGTTATTCATATAACATAGGTAATAAGGGTATAAAAATGTAATTAAAATGTGATAATCAGTGTGTATGCCCTGGGTCGAGTGATGAGTGGTCTTACCTCCGATTTGACGTCTAGGCATGATCACCGCCAACCTCCATTACTTATCTTCTAATCATCCTCCTAACCCTCTCTCCAAGAATTTTAAACGATAAAGACTGCCACCACTTTATTCTATCAAGATTTGATCTTTATGTTCTTGAGGTATAAATGATCACTTTTGGATAGCTAAGGTCATAAGAAAAATAGTATAAACATCTTCTATATATCTTCAAGTTAACAATGTGTAAACTTTGGAATATCAAAATATCAAAAATAAACTTCAGGCTGTCGAGGTTAAAAAGGTGTAAACCTTAAGGTATAAAAGTGTAAATAACCCTTAAAAATACAAAAATTCCTTGTCAACTTGAAAAGTAACATTTTGATTACAAAAAATCATTTCAGTTGATACTTAATGATGCTAATTTGGAGGATTCAATGATAAATTTTAGGTGAAATTTAGTTGAATAAAAAAGTTTAGGGGCCTTATGTGCAATAACTCCTAAAGTTCATAGGGATTTAGTGGAAATAAAAAGTTTATAGGTCCAAAGTTCAGGAGGTTTTCTGAAATTAACCTATTATAATATATATATATATATATATATATATATATATATATATATATATATATATATATATATATATATATATATATATATATTCTGTTTTATTTTTGCGAAGCATACAAACATTTATACCATCTTTGGCGGACAGCTAAACTGTAACAACCTCTCCCTCCCTACGAAATCTATTTCCCTCCGCCGATCCCCGCTAAAGGGGAAATCTTGCATTTTCCCCCTCTAATAATTACAAATTTGCAGCGATGGCAGGCCAAGGGAGGTCGAGGCCGAACCTTCTAGTGACGGGGACGCCGGGGACAGGGAAGACGACGACGTGCTCTCTGCTGGCGGACGCCACCGAACTCCGCCACATCAACGTCGGCGATCTCGTCAGGACCAAGGGGCTCCACGATGGATGGGACGAGGAGTTCGAGTGCCACGTCATCAACGAGGATTTGGTTAGTCTGTGCTTTTTAGCTTAACCCCTAAACCCTAATTCTAGCCCTAGATTTTGTTGTTTGTGGAGAAATTGAAGGTTGAAGGGGTGTTTTTGGGGGTGAATTCATTAACACTAACCCTAATCGTAGAAAAAACAGGCAAATTTGAGTTATATTCGTAAACCCTAGTCGAAGACTGAATTCAAACAATTAAAAGGGAAAATTCGTGTTAAGATGCTGTGTGACGACTCAAACAAAATTGAGTTTTTGTGTATATTTTTCTGTAGAAGGTGAAGCATATGATATGGGCATTGCTGAATTTTCTTTGAAGGGTAAATTGTGGATTCTAATACTTATTTAACTATTCCCATACTAAAGTTGTAGTATTCAAGACTGGCATTAAACAACCAAAGTTGAGCAATTTTCCTTCCTGCTCTTAGGCTTTTTTTCCCTTCTTCATTTAATAATGTTTGTACTAGGACTGGGAGTTATTTTAGTTGGTAATTTGAAATTTGATTTTGCAATTGGGGATGACACTATATAGCATTGGTTCTGAGGAATAGGGAGTGTAAGTGAACATTTGGAAATTGGTTCACCATGTTTATGGCTTGCAAAACCCCTTGATCCGTACTGATGGATGACCTCTCTATCGAAGAGTTTGTGGAATATGTTAATGTGGAAATTTCATTGAAGGTGAGAAGCTAAGAATAAAGATTGAATATAGGAACAACAACAACAAAAGTAACAACAACAAAGCCTTTATCCCAAATTTTCAGGGTCAACTACATAAATCGTATTTTTCCATTCGGCGACATTTTGGGTCATCTTCTTCGTTAAATTAATTATTATCTTTTCTTTCTTGCTTGCTTCCAATCAAGTTTTATGTCTATCTCTAGACCTCTTTTCCCTATTGCTATAATCTTATTACTTCTTTTAACCGGTGCATTAAGAGGCTTCATGTGTATGACCAAACCATCTCAAATGATTCTCTTGAATTTTATATTCGATAAGAGCAACCTCTAATCTCCTTTTAAATATTAATATGCTCATTTCTTATCTTATCTTTTAGTATTTGTCTACTGGACCATTGAAACATTCTCATTATTCTCAATAGGAGCGTCCATTGTTATTTCATTGAAGATAGGAGGGAACAAAGAAATTCACCTTAATGTTCTATGAAGCAAGGGATTGGGGTTTGTGGTGAAAACACAATGTGTATGTTTTTTAATTTGGGGTTTGGGGATTTTTTTATTTTTTATTTTTTATTTGGTGGGGTGGGTTTAAAAACTCAATTCATCCATGGTAACCTTCCACCTGTGAGCAGGGAAAGAATGTCTTAAGGTTATAAAGGTGAGAAACTAGAACAAATAGGTCTATATCTACAAGTAAAATGGTTAAGGACAAGGTATGAGCAAGTTACGAGTCATTTTCTTCTTCATATTAGGATGTAAGCTTAAGTAAGTATTTAGAGTTGTATGTATATCTTTTCGGGTGGGAAGAGTCACTAACAAAAGTTGAAACTTAGAGGTTTTCGAAAACTTATGAAAAGTATGCTTTTGCAATAGCCAGTCGTAATTATGTTTGTTGGTGTTGATCTTGTTTTGTCGAATCTAATAGCTGCACTAAATAGCCTGGGAACAAGGAAGGAAATAAAAAGGCTTGGGAAATTATATGAAACAAATTGTAGCCTATCCACACTAATACTACTAATTAAAATTCCTTGATGACCATGATGGTTGAGCTTCATTATGAAGCATAAAAACCCACACGATGATGCACGAATACGATAAGAAAATATTGAGATATAGCTCAACAACTATACTCGAGATTATTTTGAACATGATTGAAAAAGAAAATGAGATTATAACCGCTAATAGGGAGAAAATTGGATCAAGTCTCATGTTTATTCATGGGCAATTGAATTGGAGTAGCTTCCAAGGACTCACGTCAAATATTTAAAGCACTCAACATTTGGTTTATTGGAAATGATGTGGGCGAAAGCTCACCCTTCAGAAAATGCACATGGCGTTGCTTATTAGTGATGATGATGTTGATCTGATTTCAAGTGAACATGAATAAATATTTAATTGTTATCTCATAGACAATAAGTTCCTTAATTGTTTTGCATATGACTTGTTTCGGTTCTGGGTTTGATTCTGAAATTGGTAATATTTATCTTTTTGATAAACCACTTTTTTCGTCTAAGTAAACGTTTTGAAGTTACTAGGTAGAAGCATGTATTCTTCTGTAGGAGGACCTTTTAAAATTTTTTTTACAATTTATCTTGTGACTGTCTCATCACCTATGAATTATATGGATATATTCTGGTATTTGCATGTTCAAGGGATGCACCTCAGATAAAATTATAATCCATGAACTATGTTGTCTAATATTTACTTTATTTGGAGATTCAATCACCCGCTTAATTATGAATAATTAATTTGTCAAAATTTTTGGCTCTATTTACTTACAATAAATGATATCCAATTTATTAAGTTTGCAATTTTAGGTAGCTGTCGGTTTACGACTTATTAATTTATCATATAATATCCAATTTATCTAAGTTTTATTTGATCATTTGTCTAATTAATTCATGTACATGAGTAGTACTTTTATAGTTATATGCTAGGTTGCATAGGTGCGATCTGGTCTTGAATGCAGTGCGGGTATGAGACACGACAAATTTGTAAAAGATAAGATACGAGGACACAACTAAAAAATTATATATATATAATTTAAAATTAATAATTATCTATCATGTCTCAACCTTTTCTTTTATTTTTAGGTTCTTGCATTATATTCAAACCCATTCTCAATCTCCCAAATGAAACAAGCCCCTTTGAACCATGTCCTTTAAAGAGGAAAAAAATAAAAATCAAATCAAATCAAACTTCTCCAAAGGTACCTTGTACTGCCCTTGTTGCTATTTTTATCAAAAAATGACAAAATTTAATGAGGTACCATGGTCAAACAACTCTAACTTTACCCATGTGGTGCATGATGTCATATTGTCATCTATTACTTAAACAATTTAAAAAGTTAAGAAAGTGGGGGGGGGAGTGAGAGAGATAAAGTTACCCCCATGTGATGATGTCATGTTCCATTAAAGCAATAAAAAATTAAGAAAAAATGGGGAGAGAGATTCTTCTTCATCTCTTTCCTCAGCCTCAAACATTAGAAAGCCATGGCCAATTTTCTTTTTTTTTAAAAAAAAAACAGAGAAACTCACGGCTAGTGGACATTTCTCATGTCCACGCCATTGGGGTACGGATCCGTACCCAAAATGTGTTGGACATGGGTACGGCCCCCCACTGGCCATGTCGAGGTATCCAGTGTTATCAAGGCGCAAGGCGCAATGCGGGGCGCAAATTTACCTTACGCGCATCATGCGCAAAGCGCACGGCGATGCGCGCGTCTCAGTGAAGTGAGGCGCATACCACAAGCAAAATTATTTTTTATATATATCAAATTAAACAAGCAACATGTTTATGATTTTTTGTAGGAAAAATATGCCAAGATAAGAAATTCAACTGTCAAATCACAAAATAGGGTCCTCGTTCATAATTTTAGCATTAGTTAAAATAGTGTTAATGTCAATCTAACTCTACCCTTTCATATTTTCAATAATTAATCACGTTGAAATATACAAAAGAACATTTGCTAATCATACATTCATAATTACCAACATTATCAATAACTGATGTCATAATATTTGGAATAATAGTTTGTGATTTTGTAATTAATGTTCTAATTTTAGATATATAAGTAGTAACAACAAAAGAGAAAAAAGGGGAAAATGTAAGAAAAGACAAGAGAGTAAACAATAATATGGGGAAAAGGAGGAAAAGAATGAAGAAACAAATGCAAAAAGAAGGTAAGAGAAGAGGAATAAGAAGATGTAGTAGAAAGAGTTAGAGAATGTTGATCTGATTTCAAGTGAACATGAATAAATATTTAATTGTTATCTCATAGACAATAAGTTCCTTAATTGTTTTGCATATGACTTGTTTCGGTTCTGGGTTTGATTCTGAAATTGGTAATATTTATCTTTTGATAAACCACTTTTTTCGCCTAAGTAAACGCTTTGAAGTTACTAGGTAGAAGCATGTATTCTTCTGTAGGAGGACCTTTTAAAATTTTTTACAATTTATCTTGTGACTGTCTCATCACCTATGAATTATATGGATATATTCTGGTATTTGCATGTTCAAGGGATGCACCTCAGATAAAATTATAATCCATGAACTATGTTGTCTAATATTTACTTTATTTGGAGATTCAATCACCGCTTAATTATGAATAATTAATTTGTCAAAATTTTGGCTCTATTTACTTACAATAAATGATATCCAATTTATTAAGTTTGCAATTTTAGGTAGCTGTCGGTTTACGACTTATTAATTTATCATATAATATCCAATTTATCTAAGTTTTATTTGATCATTTGTCTAATTAATTCATGTACATGAGTAGTACTTTTATAGTTATATGCTAGGTTGCATAGGTACGATACGGGTGCGGGTACGGGTACGGGTATGAGACACGACAAATTTGTAAAAGATAAGATACGAGGACACAACTAAAAAAATTATATATATATATAATTTAAAAATTAATAATTATCTATCATGTCTCAACCTTTTCTTTTATTTTTAGGTTCTTGCATTATATTCAAACCCATTCTCAATCTCCCAAATGAAACAAGCCCCTTTGAACCATGTCCTTTAAAGAGGAAAAAAATAAAAATCAAATCAAATCAAACTTCTCCAAAGGTACCTTGTACTGCCCTTGTTGCTATTTTTATCAAAAAATGACAAAATTTAATGAGGTACCATGGTCAAACAACTCTAACTTTACCCATGTGGTGCATGATGTCATATTGTCATCTATTACTTAAACAATTTAAAAGTTAAGAAAGTGGGGAGTGAGAGATAAAGTTACCCCATGTGATGATGTCATGTTCCATTAAAGCAATAAAAATTAAGAAAAATGGGAGAGAGATTCTTCTTCATCTCTTTCCTCACCTCAAACATTAGAAAGCCATGGCCAATTTTCTTTTTTTTTAAAAAATAGAGAACTCACGGCTAGTGGACATTTCTCATGTCCACGCTTATCAGTACCGGATCCGCACCCAAAATGTGTTGGACATGGGTACGCCCCCACCGCCATGTCGAGGTATCGGTGTTATCAAGGCAAAGCAATCGCGGGCGCAATTTACCTTCTGGCGCATCATGCAAGCGCCTGGCGTCTGGCGTCTCGATGAAGTGAGGCGATACCACAAGCAAAATTATTTTTATATATATCAAATTAAACAAGCAACATGTTTATGATTTTTGTAGGAAAAATATGCCAAGATAAGAAATTCAACTGTCAAATCACAAAATAGGGTCCTCGTTCATAATTTTAGCATTAGTTAAAATAGTGTTAATGTCAATCTAACTCTACCCTTTCATATTTTCAATAATTAATCACGTTGAAATATACAAAAGAACATTTGCTAATCATACATTCATAATTACCAACATTATCAATAACCGATGTCATAATATTTGGAATAATAGTTTGTGATTTTGTAATTAATGTTCTAATTTTAGATATATAAGTAGTAACAACAAAAGAGAAAAAAGGGGAAAATGTAAGAAAAGACAGTAGAGTAAACAATAATATGGGGAAAAGGAGGAAAAGAATGAAGAAACAAATGCAAAAAAGAAGGTTAGAGAAGAGGAATAAGAAGATGTAGTAGAAAGAGTTAGAGAATGGTGCATGGTAGTGAAGCTCATTGAGGTGCATCGGCCTGAGACACAAGAGAGCAGAGGCATAATGAGTCGCGCCTCACCGTGATGTGCCACGCACCTTATGCGGCGGACAGAAGTGCTTGGCCTTAGAGCGTGCCTCTCAGTCTTCGAGATAACACTGGGGGTATCCTAGGTTATAGATATATGGAAAATAACCTTTAACATGCTAAATTAATTAACCCACTAATTAGCCTTCCTCTCTCTCAAGTAAAGGGAGGGAGGGCCCCTCCCTCTTTTACCTCTCTCTTGCTTTTCTAGTGTTTGGGAGGTTGAAAATAAGGTACCCTAATTCTGTTAGAAATTTAACAAAAAGTTAAGATAGTAAACATATGGGTTTTGAGATGTTCTTTGACAAATATCAAAGTTTAGTGGTTATTTGAGGAATATACTAGATCTGAGGGGTATGTAGGTGATAACCTTATTTTTTTTTAGTATATACCATATATGAAATTTTGTACTGTCCTATCTGTGTGTCCCATACTATAATTTACTGTGATGCGATCCTATTATGCATTAGAAACTAACCTGTTACATGTAGTTTTCTGTTGTGTGCATGGTGCATTACCCTTAGTTTCGAGTTCGACCTTAGCGCTGTTTGTTATTTTATATATTATTAAACTATATTACACCCGTCCAATTCAAATCTAAACCTATCCTACTTCGAACTTGACCTGGTTGATAAACGGGCAACACTTATAAGGCTGGTTACCCAGATAGGGGTGGGTAGGTTCTGCTAAGTCTTTCTAATATGTTTGATAAATGGATGTGGTTGCATTACATATATCTGGTCACAGGATAATCTTCAGTCAATCTGATCTGAGCGGACCAATTCCTACCCATGTGTATGTGCTCATTGCAGGTATTTGGGCCAGTTAATTGGGAATAAGAGGAAAGAAATTGATCCTCAATAGTTAGCAAAGTCAACATTTGAATGTCCAAGCATTTTTTATTCAAATTCCGACATTAGTAGTGGGTTAGTGATTTGTCTTCCATTAACTAGTACAGAATGATAATTGATCCGTACCTCTTGAGATCTTTGCTTTTGCAAGCGCTTTTGACTAACATTATCATATATGGCTAGTTTATTCTGAGGTCCTTGTTTGATTTTAACAAATTATTTCTTGAACTGATAGTGTGTGCCTAGGGAGTTCTCTATTTTAGCTTCTAGTGCTTTGGGTCATATTACAACTTCCATGCGTTTGAAAAATAAGCATACGATTATGTGAAATGCTGAAATGCCTCGAGTATGATTCTCTTCTTTAGGTGGAATGTGATCATTCCATTCTTGCTGGAGTCTACTACAGTCTATATTTCTCAACCACTCAACCTACTGTTAGAACAACTCAAATCTTCAAGGGTCTCTCTTCCAGTTCCTTGATAATATATTTAGTATGTATTTGTCATATTTTTAAAGGTCCTCATATGCAGCTTTGATTGTCCATTTTAAGCGAATTATTGCACTAGCAATTCTGGTAATTGCTAGCCCTGTATCATTATTAACCTAAAGCTCCGTTGCAGAACATGCCAACACTTTTATATCTGTGTTTTACTGTGATCTTTTATTGTCCAAAAAATGATTTTTTTAGTATATTCATGAGTTCATATATTGTTGCTAATTTCTTTTTTTTTCCTGCAGGTATGTGATGAGTTGGAAGACATAATGGAAGGGGGAGGTATCATTGTAGACTATCACGGCTGTGATTTCTTCCCTGAGCGCTGGTTTGACCTTGTGGTGGTCCTCCAGACTGACAATTCCATCTTGCATGACCGCTTGACAAGCAGGTGACAACAATTTGTCCTGAATTGATAACGACCAACATCTACTACAACTCTAAGTGATCCGACTACAACCTTTCTCTTCATGATTTGTAGCAAAACTTACAATTGAAAGCAACAACAATGAACTCTACTATATCAACCATCCCCAAGTCAAATAGAACTCATTATCATCTGATATCTATCTATTAGAATAGCCATTGATCTACTCTGATTATAGGAAGAAACTCAAATCTACAGCTATTACATACAAAAAGCAACTATACGGTACTACTTCATCATCTTAGCACTACAAACTTGCCAAAAGAAGATAACTTAGAGCTGAATCTAACCCATTACTGGAGCTGAAAACCTAGAGGGGAAATACCTAAGCAAAAGAGGAAAATGTAAGTAGCGGCTACACTTTTGCTCTCTCATCATGATGAAACCTTAGCCCTCATAGTCAAAAGTGCTTAAATAAGCCCTTCTAATCGGGTCGGGTTGGGTGATCCAAAGCGGGTAAGGTAGAGAAACCTGGTTGGGTATGAATCAGGGGTAAGTGACTTGCATCATGATTTCCATATGCTTTTAAGCTAGATATTTTGTAGGTATAATTGTTTGGATTATTTAGGTAGATTATACTATATCTTTTATATGGTTGTTGTTTGGTAGAAGATATATTTCCATTTCTTACATTGTTGGTGTCTCGCATGGATCTCAGTCATAAAGTTTTATAACACCACAAAAGAATGGATAAATATTCAACATATAACTTTTAAAAGAGTAGTGATAACTAGACTACACATTCTAAACTACTTGTATACTACAATAAACAAAAACATGGGGTCATTGTAAATTGCTACCAAGATTTATGAGTCAACAAGGACCCCATATTATTGTTTTTGTAGCAAATGTAATATAGGATTTGTTGTACGCTTAGCATTGCCCGTTGTCAGGTATCACGTGCATATGCGTATAGATACATGGATGGTTTAGCTTATGAAGGATCTAAAGTTTCGAATCTCATCCATCCTAGATATCCACTTATTAAGATTAGTAGATTCTGATTAGAAAACATGCACAACTAGTCTAGTGATATGTTTCTTTAAGCATACTTAAGTTATCCGCTTGTTAATCTCACATTTTCATTCTTCATGGCTTCTAATAATAATGCAGAGGTTACATGGGGCCAAAACTTACAAATAACATTGAGTGTGAAATCTTTCAAGTGCTACTAGAGGAGGCAAAGGCGAGTTACCCCGAAGAAATTGTAATGGCGTTGCAGAGTGACACTGTTGAAGACATAAGCAGGAACGTCACTGTTCTGACTGAGTGGGAAAGTAACTGGAGGCGCAGACCCTCCTCTTGATAGTGTTGAGGTTGATAAAGTTGTTATACTTATGACGCTTCCTACATTGGCCGTTGAAAAATTGTAAAATAATTGCTGGTAATGAGGGAGGGGTGTGCTAAAATAAAACCAAGGGGAATTGTTGGAGTGGAGAATGCTGAGTCTGCATTTTTTTTTCTTTTGTGTGGTACATTTTGAGTGACATTGTTGTCTTAGCAGTGTGATCGGTTGTATGAAGTTTGGACTTATAATGAGTTAATTCTGTTCAATGATTTGATTATTTCCAAACTGCATGAAGAATGAAGGTTTAGTTGACAAAGTTTCTTGCAGTGTCGGATGTTTTCCTTTATTTCAGGAATGTGGTATTACTTCGGTGAATGGGGGCTTATGCCTGATTGATTTGTTTTAGTATTCTGAAGTGGATCCAGTGGACATGTTTTGCATGAACGAGGTCTGAGCTGAGACAAATGCAAACATCCATATTGGAAATGACAGGTTCTATGTATAAGATCGGTGGAGCTGCTAGCGATATGAGGCGAGAATTTGAAAATGTAAATAGGATACATCAGACAATTCACTTCCTATATAAACAGTTAAAACTTAAGTCACGGAATGTCGGAATGTGAGAAGTGGGGACTTCTATTGATAGAAATTAATTTATTGTTCACATCTTTTTTCTCTTCACTTTAGCCAATGTTCTAAACTTCTAACGAATATAAGTCCCTCGAATCTTCTTTATTTATATATTAGACCTGTGATTCTTTTTCTTTTTTCAATTCCTTTAAACTGTTTCAAAAAGGATCTCATGAAGGGTTTTCGTCCAAACTTCTTACCTGCACCAACGGGCAATAACACAGGGTGTCTATCCACTATTAACTCCATTTTCTAAACATATTGTAGGATTTTTCATTTCATTTAATCCCTATCATGTGACATAAAGCTTAAATTTCAAGAGTTTCAAATCAAACCAAAAGGGGTAAAAAGGGGTACCCAGTGCACGAGGCTCCCACCATTGTGGGCTCTGGGGAGGATCAGATGTACGCAGGCTTACCCTCACTTTGTGAAGAGGCTGTTTCCAGGATTCGAACCCATGACCTCCAGATCACAAGACAACAACCTTACCGTTGCGCCAAGGTTCCCCTCAGTTTCAAATCAAAACATTAAAAAAAAAAAACTCTGAACCTCATTAATTGTTTAATAACTTACTCATGATAACTTGACACTTCAGCTTTTTTAGATAGTCAGCTATGGTTACTTGACGTCAAAGATTGGTCTGTACTTGGTACACTCCCTAACACTGTTAAATGGGGTAAATTAACAAATATTTAGATTCGAGTCTCTCGTTTGTTTGTCCCCCAAAAAAAAAGCAAAATGAGCTCAACCCAGAACTTCATAACTGCAGCCCCACAAACAACCGACGACGACGAGGAAGCATGTTTTTCCTGCAGGTATGTGATGAGTTGGAAGACATAATGGAAGGGGAGGTATCATTGTAGACTATCGGCTGTGATTTCTTCCCTGAGCTGGTTTGACCTTGTGGTGGTCCTCCAGACTGACAATTCCATCTTGCATGACCGCTTGACAAGCAGGTGACAACAATTTGTCCTGAATTGATAACGACCAACATCTACTACAACTCTAAGTGATCCGACTACAACCTTTCTCTTCATGATTTGTAGCAAAACTTACAATTGAAAGCAACAACAATGAACTCTACTATATCAACCATCCCCAAGTCAAATAGAACTCATTATCATCTGATATCTATCTATTAGAATAGCCATTGATCTACTCTGATTATAGGGAAGAAACTCAAATCTACAGCTATTACATACAAAAAAGCAACTATACCGGTACTACTTCATCATCTTAACGCACTACAAACTTGCCAAAAGAAGATAACTTAGAGCTGAATCTAACCCATTACTGGAGCTGAAAACCTAGAGGGGAAATACCTAAGCAAAAGAGGAAAATGTAAGTAGCGGCTACACTTTTGCTCTCTCATCATGATGAAACCTTAGCCCTCATAGTCAAAAGTGCTTAAATAAGCCCTTCTAATCGGGTCGGGTTGGGTGATCCAAAGCGGGTAAGGTAGAGAAACCTGGTTGGGTATGAATCAGGGGTAAGTGACTTGCATCATGATTTCCATATGCTTTTAAGCTAGATATTTTGTAGGTATAATTGTTTGGATTATTTAGGTAGATTATACTATATCTTTTATATGGTTGTTGTTTGGTAGAAGATATATTTCCGATTTCTTACATTGTTGGTGTCTCGGCATGGATCTCAGTCATAAAGTTTTATAACACCACAAAAGAATGGATAAATATTCAACATATAACTTTTAAAAGAGTAGTGATAACTAGACTACACATTCTAAACTACTTGTATACTACAATAAACAAAAACATGGGGTCATTGTAAATTGCTACCAAGATTTATGAGTCAACAAGGACCCCATATTATTGTTTTTTGTAGTGCAAATGTAATATAGGATTTGTTGTACGCTTAGCATTGCCCGTTGTCAGGTATCACGTGCATATGCGTATAGATACATGGATGGTTTAGCTTATGAAGGATCTAAAGTTTCGAATCTCATCCATCCTAGATATCCACTTATTAAGATTAGTAGATTCTGATTAGAAAACATGCACAACTAGTCTAGTGATATGTTTCTTTAAGCATACTTAAGTTATCCGCTTGTTAATCTCACATTTTCATTCTTCATGGCTTCTAATAATAATGCAGAGGTTACATGGGGCCAAAACTTACAAATAACATTGAGTGTGAAATCTTTCAAGTGCTACTAGAGGAGGCAAAGGCGAAGTTACCCGAAGAAATTGTAATGGCGCTGCAGAGTGACACTGTTGAAGACATAAGCAGGAACGTCACTGTTCTGACTGAGTGGGAAAGTAACTGGAGGCGCAGACCCTCCTCTTGATAGTGTTGAGGTTGATAAAGTTGTTATACTTATGACGCTTCCTACATTGGCCGTTGAAAAATTGTAAAATAATTGCTGGTAATGAGGGAGGGGTGTGCTAAAATAAAACCAAGGGGAATTGTTGGAGTGGAGAATGCTGAGTCTGCATTTTTTTTTCTTTTGTGTGGTACATTTTGAGTGACATTGTTGTCTTAGCAGTGTGATCGGTTGTATGAAGTTTGGACTTATAATGAGTTAATTCTGTTCAATGATTTGATTATTTCCAAACTGCATGAAGAATGAAGGTTTAGTTGACAAAGTTTCTTGCAGTGTCAGATGTTTTCCTTTATTTCAGGAATGTGGTATTACTTCGGTGAATGGGGGCTTATGCCTGATTGATTTGTTTTAGTATTCTGAAGTGGATCCAGTGGACATGTTTTGCATGAACGAGGTCTGAGCTGAGACAAATGCAAACATACATATTGGAAATGACAGGTTCTATGTATAAGATCGGTGGAGCTGCTAGCGATATGAGGCGAGAATTTGAAAATGTAAATAGGATACATCAGACAATTCACTTCCTATATAAACAGTTAAAACTTAAGTCACGGAATGTCGGAATGTGAGAAGTGGGGACTTCTATTGATAGAAATTAATTTATTGTTCACATCTTTTTTCTCTTCACTTTAGCCAATGTTCTAAACTTCTAACGAATATAAGTCCCTCGAATCTTCTTTATTTATATATTAGACCTGTGATTCTTTTTCTTTTTTCAATTCCTTTAAACTGTTTCAAAAAGGATCTCATGAAGGGTTTTCGTCCAAACTTCTTACCTGCACCAACGGGCAATAACACAGGGTGTCTATCCACTATTAACTCCATTTTCTAAACATATTGTAGGATTTTTCATTTCATTTAATCCCTATCATGTGACATAAAGCTTAAATTTCAAGAGTTTCAAATCAAAACATTAAAAAAACTCAACCTCATTAATTGTTTAATAACTTACTCATGATAACTTGACACTTCACTTTTTAGATAGTCACTATGGTTACTTGACGCCAAAGATTGGTCTGTACTTGGTACACTCCCTAACACTGTTAAATGGGGTAAATTAACAAATATTTAGATTCGGAGTCTCTCGCTTGTTTGTCCCCCAAAAAAAAAGCAAAATGAGCTCAACCCAGAACTTCATAACTGCAGCCCCACAAACAACCGACGACGACGAGGAAGCATGCCTCTACGCTCAACAACTAGCGCACCTCAACCATTGAGAGTTCACTTGCTTTTGCTCAAAGAACACTACATGTATTGGGCAATGGTTATCTAGTATCTGGATCTTGTAGATAAACGAAAAACACTTTCCCACATTCACTATTGACAGCCTACTATGTATGCTGAAAAGTTTTTTCATGATAATTTTACCAAACAATTTAAGTCTCGCGAGAAAGATTAGACACTTAGATAATTATGATTTCTTGGTACAAATCTTATTATGAATACCCAATCTTATAAGAACACCCAATTCATGAATGGAGTATTCTGAAACCATATATAAGAGAAGGGTAAGGGGATACCTTGGTGATTTTTACTCCACAGCTGAATGGTACAAATACTCAAATAGCTTCTTTCTAATTTGTCTCAGAACTCTAAACTTAATTTTAATGGCTTGACTAATGTATTAACAATTAAATATGCGCATCTGCCATAGGTATTATTTGAA
This sequence comes from Asparagus setaceus, assembly GCA_012295165.1. Lineage (NCBI taxonomy): Eukaryota > Viridiplantae > Streptophyta > Magnoliopsida > Asparagales > Asparagaceae > Asparagus > Asparagus setaceus. The sequence goes on from CM022701.1 coordinate 32,762,217, forward strand.
GGATGGGGTGTTGGAAGGAGGTATCCCATTCAACAAGGCCTATGGTATGTCTGACTTTGAGTATATCGGCACGGAGCCAAGTTTCAACAAGCTATTCAACGAAGCAATGAGGAACCACTCCACCATCTTCATCAAGAAAATCCTTGAGACTCTACAAGGATTTCGACGATCTGACGATGCGCATTGACGTTGGTGGTGGAGTCGGAGGAACTCTGAACATGATCCTCAAGAAATACCCTTACATCAAGGGAATAAACTTTGATCTCCCTCATGTCATTTCTGAGGCCAAACAAATTCCTGGTAAAACTTAAATGTTGGATATATATGATCAGCTCATTAGCAAAATAAGATCTAATAACCACAATAAGGTCCATGTGTTTCCTTATGACAAACAGAAAGGAACTTAATTTGTTTCTTTCTTGCTAAATTGTACATGAAAATGAGTAGTTAGCTAATAATTTTTTTTTCTTTCCATCTGTATAACATAAACTCTAAGCATTAATTCCTATACTTGAGCTTATGAGCTAGCCTGTTGGATTCGATTGAGTTTTCTTAGTGAGTTGAGTAGGCACGAAATGATTTTGGTTTAGTTTTGAGCATGAGTTTGAGAAATTTTTTTCTAATTAAGATGTGAATTTCGTTGCTGAAGGCGTGGAGCTAGGGCTGTCCAAAAGTGCCGGTCTGGAAATTCGGGCCTAGGCCGGGCAAAATGCCCTGCTCGGATCTGGGCCCGGATTTACCGGTCCTGGTCTGGGTGGGTGCGGGTTGGGCACCAGGCCGGGTAGATATTTCTATTTTCAAATTTTTTTTGTTGCTTAAAAATTGTGATTTTTTTTGCAAAAAATAAAAAAATAGATTTATTGCAAAAAAAAAAAGATATAACTTCAAAAGTATTTAAAAGATATGAAATTGTTGCAAAGAAGTTCAATATTATTATTAATCACTTAGAGTTATATAATTTGTAAATTTCAGAGAAATTAAAAAGAAATAAATTCTATTTTGCATTAATTTGATAATATCTAACAATTACAATATTTTTTGGAAATTATCGCATCATAATAGATGTGTACATTCCAACTAGGTTGGCACCTCCCCATCTGCATCAATATCATTTCCAACTCTTTCCAAACAATTTATTAAAGATTTACAGTTCCAAAACTAAAATTTACAAATAACCTTTTATTCTTGTTCCGCAGCATCATCAAATCTTGAAGTCTATCTTCAATATTAGCAAAACGGTCTATGTTTTGATGTCTCTTTTCCGGCGCCCACCAATCTTGTAAGCATATTACCGCCTGTATGATAGACGGATTTAGCGATGTCCTGTGGTCATCAATCAATCGTCTTGATGAGCTGAAGGCGCATTCCGAGGCTACGGTAGAAGCCTACACTATTAATAAATCATGAACCATGATGTCTCTTTTATTCTTGTTCCGCAGCATCATCAAATCTCAAGTCTATCTTCAATATTAGCAAAACGGTCTATGTTTTGATGTCTCTTTTCCTACCACCAATCTTGTAAGCACATTACCGCCTGTATGATAGACGGATTTAGCGATGTCCTGTGGTCATCAATCAATCGTCTTGATGAGCTGAAGGCGCATTCCGAGGCTACGGTAGAAGCCTACACTATTAATAAATCATGAACCATGATGTCTCTTTTATTCTTGTTCCGCAGCATCATCAAATCTCGAAGTCTATCTTCAATATTAGCAAAACGGTCTATGTTTTGATGTCTCTTTTCCGGCGCCCACCAATCTTGTAAGCACATTACCGCCTGTATGATAGACGGATTTAGCGATGTCCTGTGGTCATCAATCAATCGTCTTGATGAGCTGAAGGCGCATTCCGAAGCTACGGTAGAAACCTACACTGTTAATAAATCATGAACCATGATGGAAAGCATAGGATATTAAGTCGTTCCATATACTTTCCACCATAGCAAAAATATCGCACATCTAATTATTTTGACTCTTAACTAAAGATGCAACCAAATATTGTTCAAGTTCAGAAACTTCCCTTACGGATGATGATCCACCACTACCACCACCACCCATACAACCAGTTAGTCTATCTATTAACATTTGGCCTTTCAAATGAACACGATCCCATACTCGGTCTAGAGCTAGTAACCGTAGGAGCTGTAGCTTGAGAACTTCCATCATCTCTAGCTGCATACTCTTCATATAATTTTTAAAAATAATATTTAATTGTGTTATGATGAATAAGGGCAGTAATAGGCTCATCTGGATCAGTTATTTCTATTACCATATGTTCATATAAAGAATTTAACAAATTTTGATGACCAATATTTTTCAAGCATGGATCAATAAGAATGATCAAACTAAAAATAATAAGAATGAGTCTAAAATACTTATTAAATTTTATTTCCATTTGTATAATCATATTTAAAAATAATTATTCTTGCGATAAGTATTAAAAAGTTTTGAATATTGAAAACTTATAAAGCAAACTTGAGTTATAGTTAGGTAATAACAACAAGATAAAAGGAGAGTAACTTCATAAAAACTTATAGCATATTCTTTACATAAGTTATAGTGTTTCATTCTTCTTTAGTTATACCATATACATAGGAAGAACTAGAACTAGAGCTAGAACCATACAAATTAATAAAATTATTTATAATTTTTATACTCATCGCTACCATAGAAATTAATAAAATTATTTATAATTTTTATACTCTACTGCTACATTTAACATTAAATATGTGGAATTCCACCTATAGTCAACATCTTGTGAAACTTTTTAGCCCTCATAATTTTTCTTCTACAATTAAAGTTGTTTCTATCTTTTAAGCCTTTTTTCGAAGCATTGAGAAAATAAGTAATAGACCTAATTTTTTTATCATTGTTCCAATTTCATTAAATGCACTTTGCACAATTAAATTCAAAATATGACACATACATCGAATAAGAATAATCAAACTAAAAATAATAAGAATGAGTCTAAAATACTTATTAAATTTTATTTCCATTTGTATAATCATATTTAAAAATAATTATTCTTATGATAAGTATTAAAAAGTTTTGAATATTGAAAACTTATAAAGCGACTTGAGTTATAGTTAGGTAATAACAACAAGATAAAAGGAGAGTAACTTCATAAAAACTTATAGCATATTCTTTACATAAGTTATAGTGTTTCATTCTTCTTTAGTTATACCATATACATAGGAAGAACTAGAACTAGAGCTAGAACCATACAAATTAATAAAATTATTTATAATTTTTATACTCATCGCTACCATAGAAATTAATAAAATTATTTATAATTTTTATACTCTACTGCTACATTTAACATTAAATATGTGGAATTCCACCTATAGTCAACATCTTGTGAAACTTTTTAGCCCTCATAATTTTTCTTCTACAATTAAAGTTGTTTCTATCTTTTAAGCCTTTTTTCGAAGCATTGAGAAAATAAGTAATAGACCTAATTTTTTTATCATTGTTCCAATTTCATTAAATGCACTTTGCACAATTAAATTCAAAATATGACACATACATCGAATATGAAAAAAATCACCCCGCATGACAATAGCAAAGATGATTTGATATGATTTACTACTACATTATTATTGCTTGCATTATCCAATGAAAGAGTAAATATTTTTCAGAAATTTCTAATTTTGCAAGTTCTTCCATTATTAAATTTGTAATATTTTCACTAGTGTGTAATTCTTCAAATAAAATAAAAGAAATAATTCTTTTAGACATTTGCCAACTATCATCAATCCAAGGTGCTATGATACATAAATAACCAGTTTGTGCTTTAGATATATAAATATCGAAGTTAGAGAAAATCTACAATTTAAGTTTTAAAAATAAGCAATTAATTTTATTTTTTTCCTCTCGATAATATTTCATAATATCACGTTGACAAGTTTGACGAGAATTTTTTTGAAAAGCAGGGCATGTACCCTCTTTAATCATATCTTCAAAATCATCATCTTCTATCAACTTAAAAGGAATATTTTTAAGAACAACAAACTTGATGACACATTTCCTGGCTTGAATTGCATTGTAGGTCCATGTATTGAGGCCACCTGAGGAAGATGATTGAGAGAGAAGAGATTGGCGAGTGTCGGGTTGGAACATTCCTTGCCCTCTGTTGTGGCTCATTAAATGTCGTTTGAGGTGGTTAGTCCTGCTCTTATGATGAACTCAGAAGATTTTGCCGCATAGCACACATTTCGCCTTTTGATCAAGAATATGGCTGTTACTATCTTTGATAATTTCAATCTTCTCGAAGAAAGCTCACACTTCCGATCTTGGCCTTTTAGAAGATGTTGGTGTTGGATCGTTGGATTAGGGTTCCGGCTTCAAAGTAGGAGGACTCATATTGGAAGTTAGAGTTGCATTTTCATCCTCAAAGACTTCATAATCAGAGGAGGAAGCCATTGGAATTGAGAGAATTAGAGGATGAAGAGAGAGTATTTAAGGGTGTAAGAGAGAGTATTAGAGAGTACAAGAGGATATTAGAGAGTAAAGAGAGTATTAAGAGAGAAGAGGATGATTTTTGGGTGAGAAACCAAATAAAACCCCTCTATTTATAGAGGCAGTCCCCTAGTCAAATGAACAATACACCCTCAAAGTTAAGCCCTTTTTTTTTATAGTTTTTGAGGGTATTTTGGTCAAATGACCCAAAATAGCCGTTTATGGCAAATTTTTGGGTCTGCCCGAGCTGGGTCGGGCCGAGCCGGGTCGGGCCGAGCCAGCCAGCCAGTCACGATAGTTAATAAACTAGCTGTTGCGGCAGACCTGGTCTGGGCTGGGTTTTTGGTCCGGACCCTGTCCCAACTAACCGTTGGGGAGGGCCTGATTACATTACTTGGTGCCACGGTATCTTGAGCCGAGCCGGATCAGGGCCGGGCACCGGCAAGGTACCTTGACCTGGGCCTGAAACTCTATCAGGCCTGATTTTTCGAGCTTTTCCCGTGCCCGATCGGCATCGCCCACCGAATCGGGCGTAATTTCAAGTTATCCGACCGCTGGCTTTTGGACAGCCCTACGTGGAGCACGTTGTAGGAGATATGTTGGAGAGTGTTCCAAGTGGTGGAGATGCCATTCTCATGAAGATGAGTACTTATGCAATTTCAAGGAAAAATAAATGGATAAACCAATTTCAAGGGACAATTGAAAATATTAATTGTCATCCTCCCACCAAATAATCAAGAAAGTACATCATTATACTCAAAATAATTATGAAAGTTGCAGTTTTTCATTCCACTTAATCTTTGGAGTAAATTATTTGATTTGAAAGACTAAATAACAAATTTAATGATTTAGTTTTAAAATTTTGAAAGATTTACTGGATACAATATAAAAGCTCAAAAGAATAATTTTACCATGATAGTTACATTATACTTTAATTTTATTTTTGTATTATTAGACAAGTGAAGCCACTAAAAGTGGATATAGTAATAACTTTTGTAGGAAATCTTTATGTACCATATATTATCTTACTTTTGTAACATATGAAAGTTTTCATACAAACTAAGAAGACACACACATTCCAAAATTTTGCAGATGATTCTACACATTTGGAGTGATGATAAGTGTGTGAAGCTACTGAAGGACTGCTGAAAGGGTTTGCTAGAGAATGGCAAAGTGATTGTAATGGAAAGTGTAATTCCGGTCAACCCAGAGCCAACTCCGACAGCTCAGGGTGTGATCCATCGTGACCTTTTCATGTTGGCTAACAACCCTGGAGGTATAGATAGGACCGATCGAGAGGAGTTCGATTCCATGGCCAAGGCAGCAGGTTTCTCTGGCTCCAAAGTCATTTGCAGTTATTGCAATCTTGGGTTCTTGAATTGTACAAATAGACCATGAGGGCTTGTAATGGAATATTGCAATTTGGATGCTAGTTGGGGTTTGCATTAATTTGGTGGTGTTCAATTTGAGAGTTGTACTTCGTATTTCCTCCAATAATAAGAACTACTTGCTTGAATTATACAAATTCCTTTCTGTAAGTACATCTAATACTTAAAGTAGCAACTAGTGTTCGTCCATACAGTGATTTAATTTTACTTTCTATGTTGTATTTTATACTAATATAAAAAGAGTTAATCCTATTGGCTAAATTACCAAATTGGTATTTAAAGTAGACCATAATGACCAAATTGGTATTTAAAGTTACTCCGGCGACAATATGGTATTTAAAGTGGCTAGAAGTGACAAAATACCCAAAAGCTCATCGCCGGCAATTTTTTGTGTTGAGGTGTCACGTGAGATGCTGATGTGGCCTAATTGAAGCCAGCGTGGCCATGATAGTTGAGATCAGTCAAGCTATTATAATTTGGGCAAGTTAAAACTAGGGCTTCATAGTTTGAAAGTTGGGTTTCTTTTCAAATTGGGTTTCTCTTCCAATTAGGGCTGAAATTTTAGGGATCCCCATTAAATCATGCCCTCTTCAAGGTCAAGCTCACATGCTAGTTCAGGGTCAAGCAGCGGTATTGTAAGGAGACGTCAAGGCTTCAATAGTTTGTCAAGTATACGGATGTGGATTGAAGCAGCAAAGAGAGACGGGGTAAAAATTTGCAAATGTGGAATGGAGTGTGAGTATTATACATCAATGACAAATGAGAACCTGGGGAGGAGGTTTTATCGTTGTTCATATTTGGTGAATTTTGCTTGATATATGAAAACTTTTATTTAAATGTCCTCTGGTTTATGGCATCTCCTTTTGCTATTTTTTTTGGGCTAATATTTTCAGAGTGGTGGTTGTGGATTTTGGGAATGGTTTGACAAGCCTCTATGTAGCGTTTCATCTCAATTGCTTCCACTACTAAGAGAAAAAATCAATGGCTTGAGAAGTGCTCTGAATGTGAAGGATGAGGAGATTGATCTTTCTGAGAATAAGCTTAGGGGATATCATCATCAAGTTGCCAAGCTTAAAAGAGACCTTGAGGTGGCTGAACATGAAATTGCTCACTGTTTAGAAGAGATTGTCAAAATAAGAAGAGAGAGTTCCAGAATTAGTGTTGAGCTTGTAGACAAGAAGAGGAAGTGTAGGGGTTTGATGATTTTAGTAGTTATTAGCTTCTTCATAATTATGTATTTTGTGAAAGATCGCTTGTATTATGTTATATGAGTTTGAGATGTTTTGATGAGGAATGTAATGTGAAGTGGATGTAATGTTTGCTGTTGAATGTAATGTGAAGTGGTTGTTTTATATCTTGTTTGTATAATCTAGTATGTTGTGCTATGTGAAGTTCAGAACAAGTTTTGGCATGAATGTTGTGCTATGACAAACTTAGCCATTTGTCTTTGGTAACAAGTGTGATCCCTGAGCTAGAAGGAACCCCTACATTTATAGGTTGATGATGTGCATTTGTTGTATGTGGAGGTGCATTGGATGCCTCTTGAAGTGGATTAGTTGTCTCTCTATCATTGGCACCTTCAAGTCTTGCTCCAGAATTTCTTACAATCCTACCCTTAGAAGCAGTCAAAAGGTCTTTATTTTATTGTCAATAATATGGGTAAAGTTAAATATTTTGGCATGATGTCTCTTGTTTTATCTCAAATTGGCTATTGCTGTATATCCACACATAAGCATGATGCATAACAATGCCTAATTATACATAAAATAAACACACAGTGTACAACAATGACAATAACTTGTATATACACACACAGCCATGTTGTCATAATAAAAGATTGTTATTAAACTTTAATTTGCACTCACAGCTGCTTGTTGCCATTAAGTTTCACAAAATAAGTAGAAACATCACAAGTAGACTTACATTAACACAAAATATGCATACACATTCTATTGTTTTCCCCAAAAATTACAACCAAAACATATTGTTTGATGGACACACACAACCATAAAGTTAAATTAGCTACATTTGGTTGTTTGAAGAGTGAGAGGTGCAATTTTGTGACATTGTCAATAATATCGATTGACTACTGCGTGGATCTCTATATGCCATCTCCCCGTGATCCCCTTGCCACAAGCCATAGCCTTTTGGAATTCTTACGGCATTTCCCATCCCCCTACCAAGTCCTCTACCCTGCCCTCTACCTCTCCCCCTCCCTCTTCCTCCACCAGTTACATCTCTACCAACTTGAATGTTCCCGGTATCACCTCTAGCTCTACTCCTTCTAGCAATTAGTACTGCTGCTGGAGATGGTTCATTGTTGGTTGTAGCTTCATCACTTGATCTCCCAATCCTATTTTTACTCCCTTTTGGTCTACCCCTCTTTCTTACTTGAGTTGTGCCTTCATCTGTATTAGAAGTTCTGGCATCAGTAGGTCCTTGCTCTTGTGAAACCTGAGATATAATAACATAAAAAATTCAGTTACATCTATGAAAGATTGAGAAAATAGAAAAATCATGTAAACAACTTTACTTCTGTCCTTGGTTGTCTTGGTGGTGCAGATGGACATCGCCTTCTTGTGTGATCACTTGATTTGCAGTGGCTACATCTAGGAGAGATGCCTTGCCTTGAAGCTTTATAGGGGGTACCTTGGACCTTCACTTGGATCTCTCCTTCTTGCTGTCTTTGGTCTACCTAGCTTCTTCTTCACAATTTTAGGAGGCACTACCATGTCTTCCCCTTCTAAATCCCAAAATCTAGAGCCCTCAACTGGATTAAGCAAGTTTTCATAACAATGGTTATAGTTTTCACTCTTATACTAACGAGAAATGTAATCTTCTGGCCTCCTCCTCACAAATAGTATAGCACTAAGTGCATGGGCACATGGAATGCATGTTAACGCCCAAATCTTCCAAGAGTATGTCCTTTTGCCAATGTGTACTGTGTGAGACACACCCTTATGTATAATTTCAAAACCACTTTCATCATCACGGCCATTCCAATGTGGCTTGCAATTATGTTGTTCATCATAAGCTTCCTTCATCTTTTTGTGAATTCTAGGAGCAACCCCACAAACAAATTTTCCTAACAATTTCCTTTTTTTCTTGCATTCTTTCCATTAAGGCTAGTCTAATGTCCTCTAACATAGATATTATTGGTTTATATCTTGCAAGAAAAATGAATGAATTGAACGTCTCCGCCATATTGTTATCAACACTATCACATTGGCTATGACATTTAAAATGTGACGTACAAAAAGTGTGGGGATCCCTTGCTATAAAGTCTTCATATGCCCTCACTGAGTATGCTTTCAAAACTGCTGCTTCCCTTGCAAAATCACCCATTGATGTAGCCTTGACACAAATCCAAAATTGCTTTTGAAGCAACCTTCCGGTATGAGCTTTTCTCCAATTTGAATAGATGTGTCTAGCGTATTGTCTGTGCTCTACTTGTGGCCACACTTTATGTATGATAGGTACCAATCCCTAAACAATACATAAACATATATTAATTGGCTACAATAATCAATAGTGGGCTAAATTGAACACAAATGAAAATTATATACATATATAAAAACTTACCTTTTGTTGATCTGAAATTACTGTCCAACCTTCACCCTCACACATGTTTAAGTCCTCAGATAGAATTCTCATAAACCATTGCCAAGAGCTCTTAGTTTCCCCCTCTATAATAGCCCATGCTATGGGCCACATCTGGTTATTGCCATCTCTACCTACAGCATATAATAGCTGACCACCACATGCATGTTTCAAAAACACCCATCCAGTCCAAAGATTGGCCTACAATAGTTCATGAAGCCCATTTTCAATGCAGCAAAGCAAATATAAACTCTTTGGAATGTTCCTGGTTGTGAACTTGATTCATCGGTCACTTTCAAAATACATGTACTCCCTATATTGCTTCTACATAGCTCCATTATATATGGTTTTAATAAACTATATTGTTTCCTCAACAAACCATCCACGGCATTCAATGCCTTTTCCTTTGCTCTCTGGCATTTCCTCAAGCAAATATTAACTTGGTAATTCTCAATCATATCACCTTGAATATCTTTAGGCTTGAACTTTGGGTTTCTCAAAACCTTATCAAGATAATTATTTGCCAACCAATTTTCTATGACAAGCCTATTCTTAAAAGTCCTACTGCATGCATGACTAGGGGAAACACTCTTTATCTGCCAAGCATCATCATCCTCCAAGTCTTGACCTGCATTGCTCCCAATGGCACATTGAACAGCCAATATTTATCCTCACATTATTATTTTTTATATACACAAGATCATAATGTTTCTGCAATGAGTAATTCAAGATTGCTTCCTTCAATACTTTTCTTGAATTGAACCTCAATCCTGATGTTAATTCCACAGCTTTCATGTCCACATCTTCATTGAAGTATACATACTTCACTTTGTTCTTCTTTTTTCTCCTATGCATTGTAGCCTCATCATCACTATGCTCTAAAGGTGCTTCATCATCACTGTCTCTTTGATCTGATTGATACCCACCCTCATATGTAGTCAATAAACTTGGCCATTTGTCTTTGGTAACATGTGTGCTCCCTGAGCTAGGAGGAACCCCTACATTTATAGGCTGATGATGTGCATTTGTTGTATGTGGAGGTGCATTTGATGCCTATTGAAATGGATTTGTTGTTTCTCTGTCAGTGTGAACTCTAGGTGGCATCACAACACCACCTCCTATGAGTGGGGACCCTCATTGGCACCTTCAAGTCTTGCTCTAGAGTTCCTTGCAATCCTACCCTTAGAAGCAGTCAAAAGGTCTTTATTTTGTTGCCTAACCATACGTAATTCCTCATCCTCACTGCTTAATGTCCCTTCAACGTCACTGCCAAGTGCTTCTATTGAATCATCGCTTACATAATTAAAAGTATCCCCATCTTCACTGTTCAATATGTCATCATTTGCATTTGTGGTCTCTTGATGTGCATTTGATGGGTCTCCATCATTTTGAGGGACATTTACATTCTCCACTCTTGCATCAACATTAGCAGAATCTCTAGCCCTTTGAGATGCTCCTATTTTCCCTTCTTTTCCTACAAAACTCGTCAACTAACTCCATCTCATCAATTTCCTCATCATCAATTGTCTCTGTTGGATCAACTTTATAATTCTCATCCTCTACCGTGTCATCGCTGTCGCTGGATGATGAACTAAATTGCCTTTTAGATGTGGTTTGCTCATTTGGTACTTCACTTGTAGGATGTTGTTCTGTCACCAAATTATCATGCACATGCATTGGAGTCTCTAGCAGTTGAATGGCTTCATCATCACTACATTCTATTTCTTCACCAACATGAGTAGGTTGTATTCTCTTTCTTTTTGGGGTTAACTTTTTTCTCCAGACTATATTTTTTAACTTGTTTGGAGTTTTGTCAGTGGACTGAACACGAGCAGCCTGAACATGAGCAGCCATAGGTTGAAGTTCTTGAGACAGAGTACATTCCCAATTTGATTGACTTACACCCTCTATGACTTCAGCTTCATCAACCCCATGATCAACCAAAATCTCAATAGTTTTATGTAAACGTGCTTGTCCATCATTTCTTCTAATGACTTTTTTGAACTCAATGTCCTCAACCCTCCATGACCCAAACCTACACTAGGAATTGCATAAAATAGACTCGCAACATTGTTATAATCATATTGCATTATCACATCTTTCAACATTGAAAGACTTAGATCTTTCTCCTCCATGAACTCCACGGTAAATTTCCCACCAACATAATCATCCACAAAATCGATAGGAAGATGACCTCCATGTATTTTTTTTACCATAATAACTTGACTCATCTGCATGAAATTAACAAATAGTGCAAATGTTAATACTCAAACCAATAAAATTTCACAAATAATTCTCAATGTAAGTTTGCAAACTATTAAAATTTCATAATTTTTCTCCCACGAAACACCCAATTACAAAAGAGAAAAGGGGATAATTACCCATAACTCATAAATTCACGTTTGTGAAAAAACTAAAGTTTAAAGTCTTGCCCTAACTAGAGCAATTATACTACATGCAAAAGCCCTAACTTTCCTAATTGTCAAACAATAGTATACAAATTCTAGGTTTTCTTTCACTTAAAAGCCTAATAACCGCCTTCATATAGCATTATTTCATCAATTTCATCATCAATTGTCTCTGTTGGATCAACTTTATAATTCTCATCCTCTACCGTGTCATCATTGCCGCCGGATGATGAACTAAATTGCCTTTTAGATGTGGTTTGCTCATTTGGTACTTCACTTGTAGGATGTTGTTCGTCACCAAATTATCATGCACATGCATTGGAGTCTCTAGCAGTTGAATGGCTTCATCATCACTGTCTCTTTGATCGATTGATACCCACCCTCATATGTAGTCAATAAACTTGGCCATTTGTCTTTGGTAACATGTGTGCTCCCCGAGCTAGGAGGAACCCCTACATTTATAGGTGATGATGTGCATTTGATGGGTCTCCATCATTTTGAGGGACATTTACATTCTCCACTCTTGCATCAACATTAGCGAATCTCTAGCCCTTTGAGATGCTCCTATTTTCCCTTCTTTTCCTACAAAACTCGCCAACTAACTCCATCTCATCAATTTCTCATCATCAATTGTCTCTGTTGGATCAACTTTATAATTCTCATCCTCTACGTGTCATCGTCATTTGGATGATGAACTAAATTGCCTTTTAGATGTGGTTTGCTCATTTGGTACTTCACTTGTAGGATGTTGTTCGTCACCAAATTATCATGCACATGCATTGGAGTCTCTAGCAGTTGAATGGCTTCATCATCACTGTCTCTTTGATCGATTGATACCCACCCTCATATGTAGTCAATAAACTTGGCCATTTGTCTTTGGTAACATGTGTGCTCCCCGAGCTAGGAGGAACCCCTACATTTATAGGTGATGATGTGCATTTGATGGGTCTCCATCATTTTGAGGGACATTTACATTCTCCACTCTTGCATCAACATTAGCGAATCTCTAGCCCTTTGAGATGCTCCTATTTTCCCTTCTTTTCCTACAAAACTCGTCAACTAACTCCATCTCATCAATTTCTCATCATCAATTGTCTCTGTTGGATCAACTTTGTTTGCACGAGCAAGCATAGTACGTAGCAGCAAGTATCGAGTCATGCATGTTATTCACCTTTCATTGTTTCGATTTATTTAAACATTGAGACATCTATATATTTCGTATGTCATGTTTAACTTGTTTTGATTGCGGCATCTCAAGAAGTAGCTCCCCTTCATTAATTTTACTCTAACTTGATTTTCATCATTAATATTGTTAGTGCATCGAGCAAATGTAATGTATTAAAGGAGGCTCAAGCTAATGAACCTGCATCAATGATTACAAATAATAAAGTTGAGACTAGAAGAGGGCTTAAACAAGTTGGCATTTTTAAACATGCCGAGATACTCGATGGTGTTCTCATCTAGATTCTATTTCTAGTTTGCTAAAATGTCCAACACAACATCTATGGTTCTAGGTGACATTGCTAAAGAAAGAAATTAGTCGCAATGTGGAGATGGAATTTGCTTGGAATCATCTATTCTCATTTGAATTTTCTTTTATTTTGCATCTTATGAAGGAACTTATGGAAATCACCCTCTTCTTTGCCAAGCTTTGCAATGTCAATCTCAAGATATTTTGAATGCCATACAACTTGTTTCAAGTACAAGCTATAGATTGAAAATCTAAGAGTGATTATCACATTTTAATTACAAAGATATTACTAATAATTGTTTTATCTTATTTTGCGGTTAATAAAGAAATAATGAATAAAAGTCCAAATGACTCAAATCCTCTGATTTTCTACTAATTTTTGAAGCCAAAATATAAAGACAAATGAAGGCCCAAGAAAGCCCTAGGATCTAAGAGAAATTCGTGAAGAAAAATCAAGAAAAGATAAATTCGGTTGGAAACCAACCGGTTGGCCAACCGATTGGCCAACCGATTGGCTAACCGGTTGGCCAACCGATTGGCCAACCGATTGGTTCGCAACAGATTTGATCAATAACTGATTTCTCTTTCTTGATGGTCAAGTTTGATCCAATGGTTCACATCAACTCTGTTGGGCTATAAATAGAGGGGTAGAGGGAGAGGTTTGAGTATGAAATATTTTGTAAACTCCATTTGGAGAGGAGAGTTACTCTTAATTGAGAAGACCTTCCAAAAATTATAACTTTGTTACACAATAAATAAAATTTTTTACCCCTTCAATTTCCTTTCTCTTCTTCTTGTCCAAGGACCAAAAGGAGGATGAGATGAAAATCAAGAGTTGTTAGTTTTTCTTTTATTTCTTTTTCATTTCTTTTTATTTATATGCTTTGTAGCTTAGATTTACTTTCATGCAATTTACTTTCATGCAATGTCTTTAATGCTTGTCCATCATTTCTTCTAATGACTTTTTGAACTCAATGTCCTCAACCCTCCATGACCCAAACCTACACTAGGAATTGCATAAAATAGACTCGCAACATTGTTATAATCATATTGCATTATCACATCTTTCAACATTGAAAGACTTAGATCTTTCTCCTCCATGAACTCCACGGTAAATTTCCCACCAACATAATCATCCACAAAATCGATAGGAAGATGACCTCCATGTATTTTTTTTACCATAATAACTTGACTCATCTGCATGAAATTAACAAATAGTGCAAATGTTAATACTCAAACCAATAAAATTTCACAAATAATTCTCAATGTAAGTTTGCAAACTATTAAAATTTCATAATTTTTCTCCCACAGAAACACCCAATTACAAAAGAGAAAAGGGGGGGGGGGGGATAATTACCCATAACTCATAAATTCACGTTTGTGAAAAAACTAAAGTTTAAAGTCTTGCCCTAACTAGAGCAATTATACTACATGCAAAAGCCCTAACTTTCCTAATTGTCAAACAATAGTATACAAATTCTAGGTTTTCTTTCACTTAAAAGCCTAATAACCGTCTTCATATAGCATTATTTCATCAATTTCATTCCAATTTTGAAGATGGAATCTTACCTTTTCCTTCACACAATAACCCCTAACCTTAGCAGCTACACCTTACATGAGATCGTAGGTGGACGAAGCGATCACTCCTCAGAGGTCCACTAAATAGCCCGCAAGGGAATCTCTGTATTTTCCATCATGAGATTAGCAGCGATCTTTGTCCTCTCCAAGAACAGAGAAAGAAGTGGGAAAGGGGAAAAGAAGAGAGAGGGAGAGAAGAGGGAAAGTGGAAAGTGAAATTTCCTGGCGGTTTTTTTTGGTAGTTAATACACCGCTTTTAATATGGCCACGCTGGCATTAATTAGGCCATATCAACATCACGTGATATCTCACATGACACATCAATGGTAATAAGTTGCCGGCAATGAATTTTTGGGTATCTTTGTCACTTCTGGCCACTTTAAATACCAACTGGTCATTATGGTCCACTTTAAATACCATATTGTCACGGAGTAACTTTAAATACCATATTGTCACGGAGTAACTTTAAATACCAACTGGTCATTATGGTCCACTTTAAATACCAACTGGTCATTATGGTCCACTTTAAATACCATATTGTCACGGAGTAACTTTAAATACCATATTGTCACGGAGTAACTTTAAATACCAATCTGGTAATTTAGCCCAATCCTATTGTATTTATCCTTCATCTGTTTGTGTTAGAGTACTAATTGCATTGTGCATAATAATTGGCCACTTTTATTTTACACGCTTGCTAGTCTATTTTTTTTAAAATATCTGGTCTTGTCTCCAAATATGAAGGAGAACAATTCACTATTGGATCAACTTTGTTTGCACGAGCAAGCATAGTACGTAGCAGCAAGTATCGAGTCATGCATGTTATTCACCTTTCATTGTTTCGATTTATTTAAACATTGAGACATCTATATATTTCGTATGTCATGTTTAACTTGTTTTGACTGCGGCATCTCAAGAAGTAGCTCCCCTTCATTAATTTTACTCTAACTTGATTTTCATCATTAATATTGTTAGTGCATCGAGCAAATGTAATGTATTAAAGGAGGCTCAAGCTAATGAACCTGCATCAATGATTACAAATAATAAAGTTGAGACTAGAAGAGGGCTTAAACAAGTTGGCATTTTTAAACATGCTGGAGATACTCGATGGTGTTCTCATCTAGATTCTATTTCTAGTTTGCTAAAAATGTCCAACACAACATCTATGGTTCTAGGTGACATTGCTAAAGAAAGAAATTAGTCGCAATGTGGAGATGCGGAATTTGCTTGGAATCATCTATTCTCATTTGAATTTTCTTTTATTTTGCATCTTATGAAGGAACTTATGGAAATCACCCCTCTTCTTTGCCAAGCTTTGCAATGTCAATCTCAAGATATTTTGAATGCCATACAACTTGTTTCAAGTACAAGCTATAGATTGAAAATCTAAGAGTGATTATCACATTTTAATTACAAAGATATTACTAATAATTGTTTTTATCTTATTTTGCAGGTTAATAAAGAAATAATGAATAAAAGCCCAAATGACTCAAATCCTCTGATTTTCTACTAATTTTTGAAGCCAAAATATAAAGACAAATGAAGGCCCAAGAAAGCCCTAGGATCTAAGAGAAATTCGTGAAGAAAAATCAAGAAAAGATAAATTCGGTTGGAAACCAACCGGTTACAACCGACACAACCGATTGGTTCAAATGATTTGATCAATAACTGATTTCTTTCTTGATGGTCAAGTTTGATCCAATGGTTCACATCAACTCTGTTGGGCTATAAATAGAGGGGTAGAGGGAGAGGTTTGAGTATGAAATATTTTGTAAACTCCATTTGGAGAGGAGAGTTACTCTTAATTGAGAAGACCTTCCAAAATTATAACTTTGTTACACAATAAATAAAATTTTTACCCCTTCAATTTCCTTTCTTCTTCTTGTCCAAGGACCAAAAGGAGGATGAGATGAAAATCAAGAGTTGTTAGTTTTTCTTTTATTTCTTTTTCATTTCTTTTTATTTATATGCTTTGTAGCTTAGATTTACTTTCATGCAATTTACTTTCATGCAATGTCTTTAATTCTTGTATTTACTTTCTAGTATAGATTTTTTTTTTAATTCACCTTGAGGCTAGAACCCTCTAGGAAATTACCCTTTTCTAAGTGTGGAGCTAATATTTGTGGGATCCCTAGAGATTGTTTAAAACTAGCTAACAAATCCAACTTATTCCCATAAGATTGAGATAAGCTAAGTGGATCTACTCTAGATTCCTCATATCTTTAATTAATTCTCCATACTTTACCTTCTTTATTTTCCTCTTATCCTTGCTTTTCATTTGTTTGTTTTCCTTCAATTTTCTTTCTCCTCTCTTGATTTCTTTTTATTTGCACAAATCACAATCACTCTCCATCTCTCAAACTCATTTTCTTTTATTTTCACTTTACCACTTCCATCTTTAAATCCCTCCACACTCACTTTCTTCCTCATTTTTATCACACACATTTTCTAATCTCTCCACTCTCATTTTCTTCCTCGTTCTATTGTGCATAATCCACAACCACTCTCTCTAACCTCTTCACCATCACTTTCACAATGTTTTACTTTTATTTTGAATAACTCCTAATTATCGCGCACATAATCTAAAAAGAACCAAACTTGGATAACTCCTACTTCACGTTCCTCGTGGGATCGATAACTTTATATACTATAACTTGATCAAGGTTGTATACTTGCAACTTAAAGGTAATCCCGTTTTTACCCTCATCAAGTTTTTGGCGCCGTTGCCGGGGAACGGTGCATAAGTAGGATTTTGATTAACTTTGGTTCCTTATTTTGTGTGTTTTTCTTTTGTGAAGGAACTTGGAGCTTGAAGATTGAGAGTTGAAGATTCGAGATTGAGGATTTGCCTCCAACGAGGCTTTGCATTGCTTTTGCGTGGGTAACTTCTCTATCTAGTATTTTCAATTCCATCTTTAGATAGTTCACCACATTAGAGACAATTAGGATTTAAAAAAAAATTTACATTTGTCGACCCTAATAAACTTCATTTCTTTGATTGTCGACCATAATAAAAAATGGAAAGATTTTTTGTTTTTGCATCCTTTTTAGTTGTTTTTAATTTCTAGGGTTGCACTTCATATAATAGTAGGAATTCATCAAAGTGATTTGAGCATCTTGATTTGGCACACGCTTGAAAATATCTTAAGGGCAAAACCTATTAATCAAGATAAGGTGAGGGATTTCATCACCCTTTCCTTAGCCCAAAAATCACTAATTCCTCACTACACTTACCAAGCCTCTTAAAATTTGATTAGACGTTGGCCCCTAAGGATTCGAGCTCATTAAGGAATAAGAAATCTTTAAGTGAACTGGTCCAAGTTTATTTGGATTAATTGGTGTCTAAGGCAAGGTTTAGAGGTTGCGTAAGGCGCACCGCAAGGAAAGAGGTACTTAATTAATCTTTGATCTCCCTCTAGTACTATCATTACCTAGCTAATTATCCAAGTAAACTTTGATCTTTTCATTAAGGGAATTTTAGGTTAGGAGCTGGTCTAAGTCAAGTTTAGGCTTAACCCTAGAGTTAGAGTGATTGAAAAGTGATTGCCTTGATTTGCTTTTAGTTAGTTTTTCTTTTATTTTGCATCTTATGAAGGAACTTATGGAAATCACCCTCTTCTTTGCCAAGCTTTGCAATGTCAATCTCAAGATATTTTGAATGCCATACAACTTGTTTCAAGTACAAGCTATAGATTGAAAATCTAAGAGTGATTATCACATTTTAATTACAAAGATATTACTAATAATTGTTTTATCTTATTTTAATAAAGAAATAATGAATAAAAGTCCAAATGACTCAAATCCTCGATTTTCTACTAATTTTGAAGCCAAAATATAAAGACAAATGAAGGCCCAAGAAAGCCCTAGGATCTAAGAGAAATTCGTGAAGAAAAATCAAGAAAAGATAAATTCGGTTGAAACCAACGGTTACAACCGATTGGCCAACCGATTACAACCGATTGGCCAACCGATTACAACCGATTGGCCAACCGATTACAACCGATTGGCCAACCGATTACAACCGATTGGCCAACCGATTACAACCGATTGGCCAACCGATTACAACCGATTGGCCAACCGATTATTAACGGTTGGCCAACCGATTGGTTCGCAAATGCATTTGATCAATAACTGATTTCTTTCTTGATGGTCAAGTTTGATCCAATGGTTCACATCAACTCTGTTGGGCTATAAATAGAGGGGTAGAGGGAGAGGTTTGAGTATGAAATATTTTGTAAACTCCATTTGGAGAGGAGAGTTACTCTTAATTGAGAAGACCTTCCAAAATTATAACTTTGTTACACAATAAATAAAATTTTTACCCCTTCAATTTCTCTTTCTTGATGGTCAAGTTTGATCCAATGGTTCACATCAACTCTGTTGGGCTATAAATAGAGGGGTAGAGGGAGAGGTTTGAGTATGAAATATTTTGTAAACTCCATTTGGAGAGGAGAGTTACTCTTAATTGAGAAGACCTTCCAAAATTATAACTTTGTTACACAATAAATAAAATTTTTACCCCTTCAATTTCCTTTCTCTTCTTCTTGTCCAAGGACCAAAAGGAGGATGAGATGAAAATCAAGAGTTGTTAGTTTTTCTTTTATTTTGCATCTTATGAAGGAACTTATGGAAATCACCCTCTTCTTTGCCAAGCTTTGCAATGTCAATCTCAAGATATTTTGAATGCCATACAACTTGTTTCAAGTACAAGCTATAGATTGAAAATCTAAGAGTGATTATCACATTTTAATTACAAAGATATTACTAATAATTGTTTTATCTTATTTTGCGTGCTAATAAAGAAATAATGAATAAAAGTCCAAATGACTCAAATCCTCGATTTTCTACTAATTTTGAAGTCAATGTGTCAAGGGGATTTCATGAAGAAAAATACTGATGAAGATTGGGACTTTTTAGAGAGTTTATCCGAGAAAACCATGCAGTGGGAACACTGTGATGATCGTGTTTCATCAGTTTCCCAACCCAAAACCAATGGTCTTTCCTTAGAAACGAATATAGCCGCTGAAGCAAAGATGGCGACAATCATGCGTAGGTTAGAAGCTTTAGAAGTCAAAGAACGAGCTCCCGCTCAAATCAATTAAGTTTCAGCCTCAGGATGTCATAACTGTCTGTCTTCATCTCATGTTTCAGAGAAATATCCTCTTTAGGACCCTACCACTAGGTCGATAAACGCTACATTCCAGTCTCTGAATGATCCATTCTTCCAATTTACAATCCAGGTTGGAGAAATAACCCAAATCTTGCATGGAACCGTGGAAACTTCTCCCAGAACCAAACTTTGATAACTCCTACTCACGCTCCTCGTGGGATCGATAACTTTATATACTATAACTTGATCAAGGTTGTATACTTGCAACTTAAAGGTAATCCCGCTTTTACCCTCATCAAGTTTTTGGCCGCTGTCGGGAACGTGCATAAGTAGGATTTTGATTAACTTTGGTTCCTTATTTTGTGTGTTTTTCTTTTGTGAAGGAACTTGGAGCTTGAAGATTGAGAGTTGAAGATTCGAGATTGAGGATTTGCCTCCAACGAGGCTTTGCATTGCTTTGTGGGTAACTTCTCTATCTAGTATTTTCAATTCCATCTTTAGATAGTTCACCACATTAGAGACAATTAGGATTTAAAAAATTTACATTTGTCGACCCTAATAAACTTCATTTCTTTGATTGTCGACCATAATAAAAATGGAAAGATTTTTGTTTTGCATCCTTTTAGTTGTTTTTAATTTCTAGGGTTGCACTTCATATAATAGTAGGAATTCATCAAAGTGATTTGAGCATCTTGATTTGGCACACGCTTGAAAATATCTTAAGGGCAAAACCTATTAATCAAGATAAGGTGAGGGATTTCATCACCCTTTCCTTAGCCCAAAAATCACTAATTCCTCACTACACTTACCAAGCCTCTTAAAATTTGATTAGACGTTGGCCCCTAAGGATTCGAGCTCATTAAGGAATAAGAAATCTTTAAGTGAACTGGTCCAAGTTTATTTGGATTAATTGGTGTCTAAGGCAAGGTTTAGAGGTTGCGTAAGGCGCACCGCAAGGAAAGAGGTACTTAATTAATCTTTGATCTCCCTCTAGTACTATCCTTACCTAGCTAATTATCCAAGTAAACTTTGATCTTTTCATTAAGGGAATTTTAGGTTAGGAGCTGGTCTAAGTCAAGTTTAGGCTTAACCCTAGAGTTAGAGTGATTGAAAAGTGATTGCCTTGATTTGCTTTTAGTTAGTTTTTCTTTTATTTTGCATCTTATGAAGGAACTTATGGAAATCACCCTCTTCTTTGCCAAGCTTTGCAATGTCAATCTCAAGATATTTTGAATGCCATACAACTTGTTTCAAGTACAAGCTATAGATTGAAAATCTAAGAGTGATTATCACATTTTAATTACATTTTTATACCCTTATTACCTATGTTATATGAATAACGATATTACTAATAATTGTTTTATCTTATTTTGCGTGCTAATAAAGAAATAATGAATAAAGCCCAAATGACTCAAATTCTCAATTTCTACCAATATTTGAAGCCCAAATCAAGACAAACCAAGGCCCAAGATACCAAATTGATCCAAGAGAAATTCGTGAAGAAAAATCAAGAAAAGACAAATTCGGTTGGGAACCAATCGGTTGATTAACCGGTTATTAACCGACGCCAACCGATCGGTTTCCAAATGATTCAATTAATGGTGGATTTCTCTCCTTTTGGCTAGGTTTGATCCAATGGTTCACATCAACTCCGTTGGGCTATAAATAGGGTGAAGGTGAGTGTTTTGAGTGTGAAATATTTTGTAAAACTCCATTTGGAGAGGAGGATCACTCTTAATTGAGAAGACCTTCTAAAATTATAACTTTTGTTACACAATAAATGAAATGTTTCACCTCTTCAATTTCCTTTCTCTTCTTCCAATCCAAGGACCAAAAGGAGGATTAGATTAAGATCAGGAGTTGTTGGTTTCTATTTTATTTCTTTTTCATTTTTTTCTTGTTCATTTTATTGCTTTGTAGCTTAGATTTACTTTCATGCAATTTACTTTCATGCAATTTAATTCCATGCAATTTACTTTCATGCAATGTATTTAATTATTGTATTTACTTTCTAGAATAGATTTTCCTTTTCTTTAATTCACCTTGAGGCTAGAACCCTCTAGGGAATTGCCCTTTTCTAAGTGTGGAGCTAATATTTATGGGATCCCTAGAGATTGTTTGAAACTAGCTAACAAATCCAACTCATTTTCATGAGATTGAGATAATCTAAGTGGATCTACTCTAGATTCCTCATATCTTTAATTAATCCTCCATACTTTACCTTCTTTATTTTCCTCTTATCCTTGCTTTTCATTTGTTTGTTATTTTCCTTTATTCTTGATTCTTGATTTCATTGATTTTACTTCTCTCTCAATCTCATTTTCCTCCATGTGCATATAATCTCAAACCTAGTTTTGTTATTATGTGCATATAACCACAACCACATTTTCAACTTTATTTTCTCCTCCTTGCACATAATCCAAATCCACTCTCTTATCTCTCCACATCCACTTTCACCATTTTCTTACTTTTCTTTTATTTGAATAAACTCCTAATTGTCGCAAGATAATTTGAGAACCAAAACTTGAGCAAAACTCCTCCTACTTCCCGTTCCTCGTGGGATCGATAATCTTATATACTATAACTTGATAAAGGTTGTATACTTGCAACCTAGGAGGTAATCATTTATTTCCCATCAAGTTTTTGGCGCCGTTGCCGGGGAACGGTGCATAAGTAGGATTTTCATTAAGTTTGGTTTTTATTTTGTGTGTTTTCTTTTGTGTAGGAACTTGGAGCTTGAAGATCAAGAGTTGAAGATTCAAGATTGAAGAATTGCCTCCAACGAGGCTTTGCATTGCTTTGTGGGTAACTTCTCTATCTAGTATTTTCAATTCCACCCTTTAGATAGTTCATATACATTAGAGACAATTAGGATTTAAAAAATTTACATTTGTCTAACCCTAATAAACTTCATTTCTTTGATTGTCGACCATAATAAAAAATGGAAAGATTTTTGTTTGTTTTTGCATCCTTTTAGTTGTTTTTAATTTCTAGGGTTGCACTTCATATAATAGTAGGAATTCATCAAAGTGATTTGAGCATCTTGATTTGGCACACGCTTGAAAATATCTTAAGGGCAAAACCTATTAATCAAGATAAGGTGAGGGATTTCATCACCCTTTCCTTAGCCCAAAATCACTAATTCCTCACTACACTTACCAAGCCTCTTAAAATTTGATTAGACGTTGGCCCCTAAGGATTGGAGCTAATATTTATGGGATCCCTAGAGATTGTTTGAAACTAGCTAACAAATCCAACTCATTTTCATGAGATTGAGATAATCTAAGTGGATCTACTCTAGATTCCTCATATCTTTAATTAATCCTCCATACTTTACCTTCTTTATTTTCCTCTTATCCTTGCTTTTCATTTGTTTGTTATTTTCCTTTATTCTTGATTCTTGATTTCATTGATTTTACTTCTCTCTCAATCTCATTTTCCTCCATGTGCATATAATCTCAAACCTAGTTTTGTTATTATGTGCATATAACCACAACCACATTTTCAACTTTATTTTCTCCTCCTTTGCACATAATCCAAATCCACTCTCTCTTATCTCTCCACATCCACTTTCACCATTTTCTTACTTTCCTTTTATTTGAATAAACTCCTAATTGTCGCGCATAATTTGAGAACCAAAACTTGAGCAAAACTCCTCCTACTTCCCGTTCCTCGTGGGATCGATAATCTTATATACTATAACTTGATAAAGGTTGTATACTTGCAACCTAGGAGGTAATCATTTATTTCCCATCAAGTTTTTGGCGCCGTTGCCGGGGAACGGTGCATAAGTAGGATTTTCATTAAGTTTGGTTTTTATTTTGTGTGTTTTCTTTTGTGTAGGAACTTGGAGCTTGAAGATCAAGAGTTGAAGATTCAAGATTGAAGAATTGCCTCCAACGAGGCTTTGCATTGCTTTTGCGTGGGTAACTTCTCTATCTAGTATTTTCAATTCCACCCTTTAGATAGTTCATATACATTAGAGACAATTAGGATAAAAAATATAAAAAATAAAAGTTTTTTTTCCCTTGTCGAATTTAATAAACTTCATTTTTTATTGTCGACCATAATAAAAAAATAAAAGGTTTTTTTCCTTGTCGACCCTAATAAACTTCATTTTTTATTGTCGACCATAATAAAAAAATAAAAAGATTTTTGTTTGTTTTGCATCCTTTTAGTTGCTTTTAATTCTTAGGGTTGCATTTCATATAATAGTAGGAATTCACCAAGTGATTTGAGCATCTTGATTTGGCACACACTTGAAAATATCTTAAGGGCAAAACCCATTAATCAAGATAAGGTGAGGGATTTCATCACCCTTTCCTTAGCCCAAAAATCACTAATTCCTCACTATACTTACCTAAGCCTCTTAAAATTTGATTAGACGTTGGCCCCTAAGGATTCGAGCTCATTAAGGAACAAGAAATCCTTAAGTGAACCGGTCCAAGTTTATTTGGAATAATTGGTGTCTAAGGCAAGGTTTAGGGGTTCGTGAAAGCTCAGAAAGGAAAGAGGTACTTAATTGATCTTTGATCTCCCTCTAGTACTATCCTTACCTGGCTAATTACCCAAGTAAACTTTGATCTTTTCACTAAGGAAATTTTTGGTTAGGAGCTGGTCTAGGTCAAGTTTAGGCTTAACCCTAGAGTTAGGGTGGTTGAAAAGTGATTGCCGTGATTTTTTTTTTTTTTAGTTAGTTTTTCCTTATTTTTTTCTCATCATCTTCTTAACTTTTTCTCTTATCCTTTTTTCAAATTAAAAATTTTTTTTTTGATTTTGGTGTATGCAAACTTGGGTTAGGGATAATACTAATCGTTTAATTCGTTTTGATTCATCTCTTGAACCAAACGAAATGGCTAATACCAACCCACCTGTTCTTCAAGATGTTTGTTACCCCACTAGAAATGCAATCCCCTCTTGCATAAAACTCCCCGAGGTAAATGGAACCAATTTTGAACTTAGACCGCATTTTATTAACATGCTTCCCAAATTCCTAGGAGTAGAAACCGAAGACGCTTACATTTTCATCTCCTAATTTGAAGAAGTTTGCCTCATGATTAAGATGAGGGACTTAACTGAAGATGCGATCAAACTCCGATTTATTCCATTTGCCCTTAAGGACAAAGCCAAAAATGGTCAGATAGCTTGCCCATGATTCCATCTCAACTTGGGGTGAATTTGTAATGCTTTTCTCAAAAATTCTTTCCTATCCACAAAACAATCAAGCTTAGAAACAACATTCAAAATTTTAAAATTGTCCGGAGAACCTTTTGGAAGTATTTTGATAAATTCAAAGATCTTCTTATCCAATGTCCTCACCATGGTCTTGAAAATGGCGATTATGCCAAATCATTTATGAAGGATTGGATTATTCTTCAAAACTTCCTTAGAGTCAATGTGTCAAGGGGATTTCATGAAGAAAAATGTCGATGAAGCTTGGGACTTTTAGAGAGTTTATCCGAGAAAACCATGCAAGGGGAACATTGTGATGACCGTGTTTCATCGGCTTCCCAATCCAAAACCAAATGGTCTTTCCTTAGAAACTAACATAGCCTCAAGCAAAGATGGCTACAATCATGTAGGTTAGAAGCTTTAGAAGTCAAAGAACGAGCTCCACCAAATCAACCAAGTTTCGGCCAGATGTCATAATCGTCTGTCTCCATCTCATGTCTCGGAGGAATGTCCTCTTTTAGGATCCAATCACCACTAGGTCGATAAACGCCGTGATTCCAGCGTCCGGTTAATGATCCATTTTCTCCAACCTACAATCCAGTTGGAGAAATCATCCAATTTTGTATGGAACCAAGGAAACTACTCCGAAATCAAAATTTCACTCCCTCTTCAAACCAACAATTTCTAGGGCACATTCCTCTCAATTTTCAACAACCGAATCTATCCTTTCAAAATCAGTCTCCTCATCACCAATCTGCAAATCACACTCCTCAAATTGTTGTTCATGATAAACGTCTTAATGTTCTGGAAAAGGGTCTAGAAACTTTGATTAAAACCTCTACACGCACTACCTAACTTATTGACTCAAACATCAAACACGTTGAATTCCTTCATGCAATCAACCGGGCAAATCCTCACTTCCAACACTCAAGCCATAGCTAGGTTAGAAACCCAACTTAGTCAACTAGCTAATGCCATGAGTGAGAGAGAGAAAGGAACTTTTCCGAGTCAACCCGTGCCCAACCCGAAGGACACGGGATCAAGTTCAACCTACTAAGCTGAAGTGAATGCAATCCATTCACTACGGTCGTAGACAGTCGATAATCAGGTTAGAATGCCTCTAAGTGAAACCCCGAACCGTAACAAATTCTCCTTCGAGAAATCACACCCTTCGATGACCTTAACCCGAACCGTAACTGTGAGTCTAATCAATTTAAACCAGCTTGCTCCTTACCCTGATAGACTCGTGCCTAGGAAGCACTCCTCTCGTGAGGAGAAAATTCTAGAGACTTTCAAGCGTGTTAAGGTCAACATTCCTCTTTAGATGTCATTGAACAAATTCCTTCTTATGCCAAATTTTTAAAGGAATTATGTACCAAAAGAGGCAAATAAATGTTCCAAAGAAAGTCTTTCTCACGCCAATATCGCTGAAGTCCTCTCAAAGTCCGTACCATTGAAACATAAGGATCCGTGTTGTCCTACCATCCCATGTATCATTGGTAATACTCATATCGATAAGGCTTTTAGACTTAGGGGCCGTGTCAACTTGCTTCCAGATTCGATCTACCAACAACTAGGTGTCGGGAACTCAAGCCAACTAGATGCACACTTCGCTATCGATAGATCTCGTTAAGGTCCCTATGGGTGAAATAACGATGTATTGATAAAGGTTGGAGACTTCATTTTTCCTGTTGATTTCAGAGTCCCGAAAACGCAACCCGCTTCCAATCCCAAAGGACGATACCCGTGATCTTAGGAAGACCGTTCTTAGCCACTTCTAATGCTCTCATCAACTGTAGAACTGGTCACATGAAGTCGCTTTTAGAATCGATCGCTGAACTTAATATTTTCAATCCAGAAATAATATTGATAATCACTTTCAAATCAATTACGCCCAAGAAAGTTTAATGTAAGTAGAGAATAAATCGACATTAGTTTTGAGGAAATCTTTCATGAGGAACCGGAAATCTTAAAAATTCGGTTTTATTTTTCAAAATGAGGAAACTGTGTTGAATACATGCCTCTTGAATGCAACATTCAAGAACTCTTTTCGATGAACTTAGATTTTGAAAATGGAAAACAACAAGATTTCATTTTTGATGAAATTTTGTTAATAACGAATCTAAGTTCAAAATGCATAACACCAATAAGACCTACCTTAATTTGTCGCAAAACACATTGCAACCCTTGGAATTTTCGAATTTGAGAACATCATTGATTATATCATTTTGAAATTCTTTAAATTTCAGGTAGAATTTTCAGCAATAAGGTAGGATTTAATGTAGAATGTGAGCTTCTCATGTTTCATCTTTTATTCTACATTTTTATTTTTGTCTCATAATAATAAAAGAATTTATTCTTCTCTCATGTGAGAGTTTCTTGTTCTTTTCAATATGAAAAAAAATGAAAAAAAAAAGAGAGAATAAATTTTGACTTCACCTTCTCATACCAAAGGTAATTACAGAATTTTTATCATTGTTCAAGTCGAATCAACAAATGTAAGTGCTTCCATTCTTATCTGTTTTTACTTTGTGCATAATAGAATTTGCATTGAGGACAATGCAAAATTTAGGTGTGGGGTGGGAATTAGTCATTTTATCTTTATCTTAGTTATTTTTTCTTTTTCTTACCATTCTTTTATGTCATTTTTTTCCTTCTTTTCATCATAAAAAAAAAATAGTCACTTGCCAACTTAATAGAGTTGATTAATAATTGATCAATTTGATAGAATTTAAGTCTTCTAATCCTTAGTTAGTTCTATACTCAAGTTTACCTTTTATGACAACTCCAAATAAATTTCTTAAGAAATGATTTTCAAAGTAGTATACTTTACTTAAGTTGTAACTTAGATTTTTAAATAAAGTAATGAAATTTTGCATGCCTAACTTAGAGTTGAAAATAATTTTTCAAGTTGTCTTGATCCAAATATTGTTCAGAATATATATACATATACACACATATATATTATACTAACTTAATAAATAGAAGAAAAATTTCTCTTAAAATCATTGGTGGTTCTATTTTACTAAGCCTAAGTTGATGAGTAATTAAGCCCAGGAGTATTTCTATGCTTAATGACCTAAGCCCAATTGGGTTGGGATTCATTGGCCCAAAACTCGCTAAATGGTCACTTAGAAAGCCGATTAAAAGAACAAAACCACCAAGGAATAAAGAGTAAAAAAAAAATCATACTAACCATGTTTTTGTATATAGTTATATTTGTATATGTTCTTGAAAAATAAAATGGATTAAAAGACTTGAAGTTTGTTTAAAACAAAGGGTTAGCATGTCCTTTTCAAACTTTTAAATTAAATTTTTGAGTTAAACTTAGTTTTGTATAACTATAATGGAAGGATTTTCTTAAGAAAATTACATTGGAGTTATGATAAAACGTTTTCTTGAGTATTAACCAACTTCAATTGGAATGTTTGAAGATATCAAATGAATTAATTATTTTATTAACTTCTTTAATTTGGCAAGTCGACTGAATTTTGTGGGTATATTCATCGCAAACCCTCACGAGACTACAACTCGCCCACTAGGGTAACCTAGGGTTTAAAGGCTTGTTGTATGTGCTAAATACAACCGCGATTCTCGCAAAGTGAGTTAGGTTTTCTTTTTATTTTCTTTGCTAGAGGACTAGCAAAAGTTTAGGTGTGGGGGTATTTGATTATCACATTTTAATTACATTTTTATACCCTTATTACCTATGTTATATGAATAACGATATTACTAATAATCATTTTTATCTTTATCTTAGTTATTTTTTCTTTTTCTTACCATTCTTTTATGTCATTTTTTTCCTTCTTTTCATCATAAAAAAAAAATAGTCACTTGCCAACTTAATAGAGTTGATTAATAATTGATCAATTTGATAGAATTTAAGTCTTCTAATCCTTAGTTAGTTCTATACTCAAGTTTACCTTTTATGACAACTCCAAATAAATTTCTTAAGAAATGATTTTCAAAGTAGTATACTTTACTTAAGTTGTAACTTAGATTTTTAAATAAAGTAATGAAATTTTGCATGCCTAACTTAGAGTTGAAAATAATTTTTCAAGTTGTCTTGATCCAAATATTGTTCAGAATATATATACATATACACACATATATATTATACTAACTTAATAAATAGAAGAAAAATTTCTCTTAAAATCATTGGTGGTTCTATTTTACTAAGCCTAAGTTGATGAGTAATTAAGCCCAGGAGTATTTCTATGCTTAATGACCTAAGCCCAATTGGGTTGGGATTCATTGGCCCAAAACTCGCTAAATGGTCACTTAGAAAGCCGATTAAAAGAACAAAACCACCAAGGAATAAAGAGTAAAAAAAAAATCATACTAACCATGTTTTTGTATATAGTTATATTTGTATATGTTCTTGAAAAATAAAATGGATTAAAAGACTTGAAGTTTGTTTAAAACAAAGGGTTAGCATGTCCTTTTCAAACTTTTAAATTAAATTTTTGAGTTAAACTTAGTTTTGTATAACTATAATGGAAGGATTTTCTTAAGAAAATTACATTGGAGTTATGATAAAACGTTTTCTTGAGTATTAACCAACTTCAATTGGAATGTTTGAAGATATCAAATGAATTAATTATTTTATTAACTTCTTTAATTTGGCAAGTCGACTGAATTTTGTGGGTATATTCATCGCAAACCCTCACGAGACTACAACTCGTCCACTAGGGTAACCTAGGGTTTAAAGGCTTGTTGTATGTGCTAAATACAACCGCGATTCTCGCAAAGTGAGTTAGGTTTTCTTTTTATTTTCTTTGCTAGAGGACTAGCAAAAGTTTAGGTGTGGGGGTATTTGATTATCACATTTTAATTACATTTTTATACCCTTATTACCTATGTTATATGAATAACGATATTACTAATAATCATTTTTATCTTATTTTGCGTGCTAATAAAGAAATAATGAATAAAAGCCCAAATGACTCAAATTCTCTGAATTTCTACCAATATTTGAAGCCCAAATCAAGACAAACCAAGGCCCAAGATACCAAATTGATCCAAGAGAAATTCGTGAAGAAAAATCAAGAAAAGACAAATTGGTTGGGAACCAATCGGTTGACACCGTTGGCCAACGGTTGGCTAACCGATCGGCCAACCGATCGGTTTCCAAATGATTCAATTAATGGTGGATTTCTCTCCCTTTGGCTAGGTTTGATCCAATGGTTCACATCAACTCCTTGGGCTATAAATAGGGTGAAGGTCGAGTGTTTTGAGTGTGAAATATTTTGTAAAACTCCATTTGGAGAGGAGGGTCACTCTTAATTGAGAAGACCTTCTAAAATTATAACTTTTGTTACACAATAAATGAAATGTTTCACCTCTTCAATTTCCTTTCTCTTCTTCCAATCCAAGGACCAAAAGGAGGATTAGATTAAGATCAGGAGTTGTTGGTTTCTATTTTATTTCTTTTTCATTTTTTTCTTGTTCATTTTATTGTTTTGTAGCTTAGATTTACTTTCATGCAATTTACTTTCATGCAATTTAATTCCATGCAATTTACTTTCATGCAATGTATTTAATTTTGTATTTACTTTCTAGAATAGATTTTCCTTTTCTTTAATTCACCTTGAGGCTAGAACCCTCTAGGAATTACCCTTTTCTAAGTGTGGAGCTAATATTTGTGGGATCCCTAGAGATTGTTTGAAACTAGCTAACAAATCCAACTCATTTTCATGAGATTGAGATAAGCTAAGTGGATCTACTCTAGATTCCTCATATCTTTAATTAATCCTCCATACTTTACCTTCTTTATTTTCCTCTTATCCTTGCTTTTCATTTGTTTGTTATTTTCCTTTATTCTTGATTCTTGATTTCATTGATTTTACTTCTCTCTCAATCTCATTTTCCTCCATGTGCATATAATCTCAAACCTAGTTTTGTTATTATGTGCATATAACCACAACCACATTTTCAACTTTATTTTCTCCTCCTTGCACATAATCCAAATCCACTCTCTTATCTCTCCACATCCACTTTCACCATTTTCTTACTTTCCTTTTATTTGAATAAACTCCTAATTGTCGCGCATAATTTGAGAACCAAAACTTGAGCAAAACTCCTCCTACTTCTCGTTCCTCGCGGGATCGATAATCTTATATACTATAACTTGATAAAGGTTGTATACTTGCAACCTAGGAGGTAATCATTTATTTCCCATCAGTCTCCTCATCACACTCCTCCGAACTCGATCATGAAAACATCTTGATGTTCTAGAAAAGGGAATAGAAACCATGATTAAGGCTTCTACACAAACCACCAACTTGTTGACTCAAATATCCAACACTTTGAATACCTTTATGCAATTAACCGGACAAATTCTTACTTCTAACACTCAAGCCATAGCTAGATTAGAAACCCAACTTGGACAACTAGCTAGTGCTGTGAGTGAGAGAGAGAAAGGAACATTTTCGAGTCAACCCGTGCCCAACCCGAAGGACACGGGATCAAGATCAACCTACCAAGCTCAAGTGAATGCAATCCATTCACTACGGTCAGGTAAACAGGTCGATAATCAGGTTAGAATGCCTCCAAGTAAAACCCTTGAACCAGAACAAATTCTCTCTCCTTCTGATATCTCTACTGTAAATCACACCCTTCGATGACCCGAATCGAACCGTAACTGTAGTCTAATTTTGATCGGTTTAAACCGCTTGCTCCTACCCAGATAGACTCGTGCCTAGAAAACGCCCCTCAGAAGAGAAATTTGTGAAGAAAAATCAAGAAAAGACAAATTCGGTTGGGAACCAATCATTGACCAATCGGTATAATCAAAGCATAACCGATCGCCAACCGATCGGTTTCCAACAGATTCAATTAATGGTGGATTTCTCTCCCTTTTGGCTAGGTTTGATCCAATGGTTCACATCAACTCATGGGCTATAAATAGGTGAAGGTCGAGTGTTTTGAGTGTGAAATATTTTGTAAAACTCCATTTGGAGAGGAGGGTCACTCTTAATTGAGAAGACCTTCTAAAATTGTAACTTTTGTTACACAATAAATGAAATGTTTAACCCCTTCAATTTCCTTTCTCTTCTTCCAATCCAAGGACCAAAAGGAGGATTAGATTAAGATCAGAGTTGTTGGTTTCTATTTTATTTCTTTTTCATTTTTTCTTGTTCATTTTATTGTTTTGTAGCTTAGATTTACTTTCATGCAATTTACTTTCATGCAATTTAATTCCATGCAATTTACTTTCATGCAATGTATTTAATTCTTGTATTTACTTTCTAGAATAGATTTTCCTTTTCTTTAATTCACCTTGAGGCTAGAACCCTCTAGGGAATTACCCTTTTCTAAGTGTGGAGCTAATATTTGTGGGATCCCTAGAGATTGTTTGAAACTAGCTAACAAATCCAACTCATTTTCATGAGATTGAGATAAGCTAAGTGGATCTACTCTAGATTCCTCATATCTTTAATTAATCCTCCATACTTTACCTTCTTTATTTTCCTCTTATCCTTGCTTTTCATTTGTTTGTTATTTTCCTTTATTCTTGATTCTTGATTTCATTGATTTTTACTTCTCTCTCAATCTCATTTTTCCTCCATGTGCATATAATCTCAAACCTAGTTTTGTTATTATGTGCATATAACCACAACCACATTTTCAACTTTATTTTCTCCTCCTTTGCACATAATCCAAATCCACTCTCTCTTATCTCTCCACATCCACTTTCACCATTTTCTTACTTTCCTTTTATTTGAATAAACTCCTAATTGTCGCGCATAATTTGAGAACCAAAACTTGAGCAAAACTCCTCCTACTTCCCGTTCCTCGTGGGATCGATAATCTTATATACTATAACTTGATAAAGGTTGTATACTTGCAACCTAGGAGGTAATCATTTATTTCCCATCAGTCTCCTCATCACACTCCTCCGAATCCTGATCATGAAAAACATCTTGATGTTCTAGAAAAGGGAATAGAAACCATGATTAAGGCTTCTACACAAACCACCAACTTGTTGACTCAAATATCCAACACTTTGAATACCTTTATGCAATTAACCGGACAAATTCTTACTTCTAACACTCAAGCCATAGCTAGATTAGAAACCCAACTTGGACAACTAGCTAGTGCTGTGAGTGAGAGAGAGAAAGGAACATTTTCGAGTCAACCCGTGCCCAACCCGAAGGACACGGGATCAAGATCAACCTACCAAGCTCAAGTGAATGCAATCCATTCACTACGGTCAGGTAAACAGGTCGATAATCGGTTAGAATGCCTCCAAGTAAAACCCTTGAACCGTAACAAATTCTCTCCTTCCGATATCTCTACTGTAAATCACACCCTTCGATGACCGTAATCGAACCGTAACTGTGAGTCTAATTTTGATCGGTTTAAACCAGCTTGCTCCTTACCCGTGATAGACTCGTGCCTAGAAAACGCCCTCAGAAGAGAAAATTCTAAAACTTTCGAAAGGTGTTAAGGTCAATATTCCTCTCCTAGATATCATTGATCAAATTCCTTCTTATGCAAAATTTTTAAAGGAATTATGTACCAAAAAGAGGCAAATAAATGTTCCAAAGAAAGTCTTTCTTGTTGCCAATATCACTGATATATTCTCAAAATCCGTACCTTTAAAACATAAAGATCCAGATTGCCCTACCATCTCATGTGTCATTGGTAATAGTTTCATTGATAAGGCACTCTTTCACTTAGGGGCCAGTGTCAATTAGCTCCCATTTTCGGTCTACCAACAACTAGATGTAGGAGAGCTCAAACCAACCAGATGCACCCTACAGTTAGCTGATAGATCTGTCAAGGTCCCCATGAGTGAAATAACGGATATTCTAATTAAGGTTAGGGATTTTATTTTTCCTATGGATTTTATAGCTTTGAAAACACAACCTGTTTCCAATCTCAAAGGACAAATACCTGTTATCTTAGGAAGACATTTCTTAGCCACTTCTAATGCTCTCATCAACTGTAGAACTGGTTAAATGAAGCTGTCCTTTAGAAATTTGACTGTTGCTCTCAACATTTTTAACCCTGAAAATCAACCAGATAATCAATCAATAGAAATAAATTACATCCAGAAAAGCTTGATTGAAGAGATAGAAGAAAAAGAGAATAAATCAGACCTTAGTTTTGAGGAAATCTTTCATGAGGAGCTGGAAATCTTAAAAAAATCAGATTTATTTTTTCAAAATGAGGAAACTGTGTTGAATACATGCCTCCTGATTGCAACATTCGATAAACTCTTTTCTGATGAGCTTAGATTTTTAGAACAACAACCAAAATGTCAAATTTTCATTAATCAAAAATCTAAGTTCAAAATGCATAACACCAATAATACCTACCTTTATTTGTTGCAAACATCATTGGAAATCTTAGAATTTTTAGAATTTAAGCACATCGTGATTATATCATTTTGAAATTCTTTAAATTTCGGGTAGAATTTTCAGCAATAAAGTAGGATTTAATGTAGAATGTGAGCTTCTCATGTTTCATCTTTTATTCTATATTTTTATTTTTCGTCTCATAATAATAATAAAAGAATTTATTCTTCTCTCATTTGAGAGTTTCTTGTTTTTCTTTATTTCAAAAAAATTGGCTTCACCCCTCATTTTAAAGGTATTTGCAGAATGTTTATCATTGTTCAAAGCTAGCCGAACAAATATAAGTGCTTCAATTATTATCTGTTTTACTTGGTGCATAATAGAATTTGTATTGAGGACAATGTAAAATTTAGGTGTGGGGGTGGGGATTAGTCATTTTGCTCTTTATCTTAGTCAATTTTCCTCTTTTTCTTACCATTTTTTTCTTTTTATGTCATTTTTCTCTCTTCATTAAAAAAATAGTCACTTGCCAACTTAATAGAGTTGATTACTAATTGATCTATTTGATGGAATTTAAGTCTTCTAATCCTTAGTTAGTTCTATACTCAAGTTTACCTTTTATGATAACTCCAAATAAATTTCTTAAGAAATAATTTTCAAAGTAGTATACTTCACTTAAGTCTTAACTTAGATTTTAAAGTAATGAAATTTTTGCATGTCTAGCTTAGAGTTAAAAATAAAATTTCAAGTTGTCCTAATCTATATATCTTTCAAAATATATACATATACTTGTATATAAATATATACATCATATATATATATAAAAAAGAAAAAGAAAAATCTTAAACTCCAATGTGGTTCTATCATATTAAGCCTAAGTTGACTGAGTAATTAAGCCCAATGAGTATTTTCATACTTAATGACCTAAGTCCACTTGGGTTGGGATCCATTGGGCCAAAACTCTTTAATGGTCACTTAGAAAGCCCGACAAAGTAGAACAAAATCACTATGGAATAAAGATTGTCAATATATATATATATATATATATATATATATATATATATATATATATATATATATATATATATATATATATATATATATATATATATATATATATATATATATATATATATATATATATATATATATATATATATATATATATATATATAACAAATATATTTATATAGTTATATTTATATATTTTTGAAAAATAAATTGATTAAGAGACTTAAAAATTTATTGAAACAAAGAGCTAGCATGTTCTCTTCTATATTTTTATTTTTCGTCTCATAATAATAATAAAAGAATTTATTCTTCTCTCATTTGAGAGTTTCTTGTTTTCTTTATTTCAAAAAAATTGGCTTCACCCCCTCATTTTAAAGGTATTTGCAGAATGTTTATCATTGTTCAAAGCTAGCCGAACAAATATAAGTGCTTCAATTATTATCTGTTTTACTTGGTGCATAATAGAATTTGTATTGAGGACAATGTAAAATTTAGGTGTGGGGGTGGGGATTAGTCATTTTGCTCTTTATCTTAGTCAATTTTCCTCTTTTTCTTACCATTTTTTTCTTTTTATGTCATTTTTCTCTCTTCATTAAAAAAATAGTCACTTGCCAACTTAATAGAGTTGATTACTAATTGATCTATTTGATGGAATTTAAGTCTTCTAATCCTTAGTTAGTTCTATACTCAAGTTTACCTTTTATGATAACTCCAAATAAATTTCTTAAGAAATAATTTTCAAAGTAGTATACTTCACTTAAGTCTTAACTTAGATTTTAAAGTAATGAAATTTTTGCATGTCTAGCTTAGAGTTAAAAATAAAATTTCAAGTTGTCCTAATCTATATATCTTTCAAAATATATACATATACTTGTATATAAATATATACATCATATATATATATAAAAAAGAAAAAGAAAAATCTTAAACTCCAATGTGGTTCTATCATATTAAGCCTAAGTTGACTGAGTAATTAAGCCCAATGAGTATTTTCATACTTAATGACCTAAGTCCACTTGGGTTGGGATCCATTGGGCCAAAACTCTTTAATGGTCACTTAGAAAGCCCGACAAAGTAGAACAAAATCACTATGGAATAAAGATTGTCAATATATATATATATATATATATATATATATATATATATATATATATATATATATATATATATATATATATATATATATATATATATATATATATATATATATATATATATATATATATATATAACAAATATATTTATATAGTTATATTTATATATTTTTGAAAAATAAATTGATTAAGAGACTTAAAAATTTATTGAAACAAAGAGCTAGCATGTTCTCTTCAAAACTTTTATTTTTCTAAGTTAAACTTGGTTTTGTATAACTATGATGAAAAAATTTCTAACTAAACTTACCTTGGAGTTATGATAAAACATTTTCTTGAGTATTAACCAACTTCAATTGGAATGTTTGAATATATCAAATGAATTAATTATTTCATTAACTTTTTTAAATTGGCAAGTTGACTGAATTTTGTGGGTATATTCACTGCAAATCCTCACGAGATCAACTCGTCCACTAGGGTAACCTAGGGGTTTAAAGGCTTATTG
This sequence comes from Asparagus setaceus, assembly GCA_012295165.1. Taxonomy (NCBI): domain Eukaryota; kingdom Viridiplantae; phylum Streptophyta; class Magnoliopsida; order Asparagales; family Asparagaceae; genus Asparagus; species Asparagus setaceus. The sequence goes on from CM022701.1 coordinate 32,799,313, forward strand.
TATGCGCTAAATACAATCGCGATTCCTGCGAAAGTGAGTTAGGTTTTCCGTTTTATTTGCTTTGCTAGAGGACTAGCAAAAGTTTAGGTGTGGGGGTATTTGATTATCACATTTTAATTACAAATTTATACCCTTATTACCTATTTTATATGAAAAAGATATTACTAATAATTATTTTTATCTTATTTTGCAGGTTAATAAAGAAATAATGAATAAAAGCCCAAATGACTCAAATTCTCTGATTTTCTACCAATTTTTGAAGCCCAAATATGAAGACAAACGAAGGCCCAAGAAAACCCTAGGATCCAAGAGAAATTCGTGAAGAAAAATTAAGAAAAAATAAATTCGGTTGGAAACCAACCGGTTGGCCAACCGATTGGTTGCAACAGATTTGATCAATGGCTGGTTTCTCTTTCTTGGTGGTCAAGTTTGATCCAATGATTCACATCAACTCTGTTGGGCTATAAATAGAGGGGTAGAGGGAGAGGTTTGAGTGTGAAATATTTTATAAACTCCATTTGGAGAGGAGGGTTACTCTTAATTGAGAAGACCTTCCAAAAATTATAACTTTGTTACACAATAAATAAAATTTTTCACCCCTTCAATTTCCTTTCTCTTCTTCTTGTCCAAGGACCAAAAGGAGGATGAGATGAAGATCAGGAGTTGTTGGTTTTTCTTTTATTTCTTTTTCATTTCTTGTTCATTTATATGCTTTGTAGCTTAGATTTACTTTCATGCAATGTCTTTAATTCTTGTATTTACTTTCTAGTATAGATTTTTTTTTTAATTCACCTTGAGGCTAGAACCCTCTAGGGAATTATCCTTTTCTAAGTGTGGAGCTAATATTTGTGGGATCCCTAGAGATTGTTTGAAACTAGCTAACAAATCCAACTTATTTCCATAAGATTGAGATAAGCTAAGTGGATCTACTCTAGATTCCTTATATCTTTAATTAATCCTCCATACTTTACCTTCTTTATTTTCCTCTTATCCTTGCTTTTCATTTGTTTGTTTTCCTTCAATTTTCTTTCTCCTCTCTTGATTTCTTTTTATTTGCACAAATCACAATCACTCTCCATCTCTCAAACTCATTTTCTTTTATTTTCACTTTACCACTTCCATCTTTAAATCCCTCCACACTCACTTTCTTCCTCATTTTTATCACACACATTTTCTAATCTCTCCACTCTCATTTTCTTCCTCGTTCTATTGTACATAATCCACAATCACTCTCTCTAACCTTTTCACCACCACTTTCACCATGTTTTACTTTTATTTTGAATAACTCCTAATTATCGCGTACATAATCTAAAAAGAACCAAACTTGGATAACTCCTACTTCACGTTCCTCATGGGATCGATAACTTTATTTACTATAACTTGATCAAGGTTGTATACTTGTAACTTAAAGGTAATCCCGTTTTTACCCCATCAAAGAGATTCCGGTTGGAATAGTTTCTCTGACAAAGTCAAAGTATCCGTGAGTGACATAATATTAATGTTCTGAATATAGGTTCTCAATATGTTGCAATGTGTGACCGAGCTCGAAGGCAATGAGATCATATTACTGTTAAGCATTATTATTGAGTGGATGTATTTCTTAAAATAATTGATTACCAATTGCAATAACTAAACAATAGGTTCAATGAGCATATGGTGGAGTTGTTTGTTCTTAGTACCACTTTAGATCCTAGAGAGAGGTTTATGTCATGCAATATTTATGATATTTATAAACTAGTAGAAAATATTATACTTTGAATTTCAAAGAGGAAGCACTGGTTCGCTTGAGAGTGAAACTTTAACATTATCATCATGATGTTAGGTATCATCCTGAATTACAAAAGTTATCTAATATTCAAGAATTATGTCAATGCTTGGCGAGAATGAGAAAGTCAATAACTTATCAACTTATTAATAGATCGGTTAGGCTTGTGCTTGCTCTTTCTGTATCAATGACAACTACGGAACGAGCATTCTCGATCATGAAGATAATAAAGATAAAACTTCATAACAAGATGGATGATAAGTCCTTGGATATGAAAGTTCTTGTGCAATCTCTATTCTCTTTATGCTCATACAAGAATGTATTTTGCTTCATTTTAGCATAAGTATTTTATAACTTTTGGTTGAATATTTAAACTAAATACAATATAATGTATATTGTTGTTTGAATGTTTGTAAAATAGACATGAGCTATATGTTTTTTATGTATTGCATATTTTATCATGTTTCTTTACATGTAAGAAGAAACTTTAAAAGATTAGAGGATGTTGATTCAATAATGGATTAATATGTTGCAATGATGCAAATATTCATGAAGATATTTTTTTCGTAAAACTAGTATATATCCCAGATTCTTTCCCCTATTTACATATATAAAACTTTTGTCAAATTTCATTGCTTTTTTATTTATATACTATGATAGTTCACATCCAATCCCCACACACACACACACACACACACACACACACACACACACACACACACACACACACACACACACACACACACACACACACACACACACACACACACACACACACACACACACACACACACACACACACACACACACACACACACACACACACACACACACACACACACACACACACACACACACACACACACACACACACACACACACACACACACACACACACACACACACACACACACACACACACACACACACACACACACACACACACACACACACACACACACACACACACACACACACACACACACACACACACACACACACACACACACACACACACACACACACACACACACACACACACACACACACACACACACACACACACACACACACACACACACACACACACACACACACACACACACACACACACACACACACACAAAAGTTTCATAGCTTCACCGCTGTATTTAAGGCATATTCACTCTGACTTTTGCGACAATGAGACTTCTTGTCTTTGGGCCAATTTGTGCATTGGAAAATTTTGAGATTATTTAGGGATAAATACTAGATTGGCATTTTTGTAAGACCCTTAGTGAATATAAACTCCAAAGACAACAAGGTTCTTAAACTAGACCTTTGTGTCAAATTAGCCCGTTACTATCGCGAGCGGTGGAAAAAAGAGCGTGGTTTGACACGTGCAGCTCATGCATTGCATTTTGAATGGTTTTTAATGTTGATGTGACAGTATGTTAATGACATGGCAGAGTTAGTTAAAACATGTGAGAGTCACATGCTTTTCTCCCTTTTCATATTCAAATTTGGCGATGAAATTAAACTTAGGGTTTGAGATCCAAATTTGCCCTCTTCATTCTCATCTTCAAAATTGGGGATAAAACTAAAATCAGTGAAAACTCCATCATGCCCTCTTGTTTTGGCCGTCGGCAACAGTAATGGGCCAATTTGACACAAATGTCCAGTTTAAATACATTATTGTCCCTGGATTTTATAAAAATACCAATCTGTCACTGAGGGTCTTACAAAAATACCAATATGATAATTTAGCCAATTATTTAATGTTGTTATTTCACTTTTATATTAGATGTTGTATATTTCTTTTTGTGATGCATGTACTGTGCAAATGTATGTAATTGGTCTTCTAGTACAGAGGTTTTGATATTTGTGTTTATTTTGCATATATATTGTCGATCTAGTCACGTACTAAGTTTTTAGTCAGGGGCCATGATAGTTCAGAGGGGTAATATGCAATTTACCCAACAGTAGTACTTTTCATAGATAGTAATTGACGGGTTATTTAAATATTGTTTTTACGGGTTATTTAAATATTGTTTTTACGGGTTATTTAAATATTGTTTTTACGGGTTATTTAAATATTGTTTTTACGGGTTATTTAAATATTGTTTTTACGGGTTATTTAAATATTGTTTTTACGGGTTATTTAAATATTGTTTTTACGGGTTATTTAAATATTGTTTTTACGGGTTATTTAAATATTGTTTTTACGGGTTATTTAAATATTGTTTTTACGGGTTATTTAAATATTGTTTTTACGGGTTATTTAAATATTGTTTTTACGGGTTATTTAAATATTGTTTTTACGGGTTATTTAAATATTGTTTTTACGGGTTATTTAAATATTGTTTTTACGGGTTATTTAAATATTGTTTTTACGGGTTATTTAAATATTGTTTTTACGGGTTATTTAAATATTGTTTTTACGGGTTATTTAAATATTGTTTTTACATGGCTTGTTTCAGTTCTGAGTTTTTTCTGAAATTGTAAGACATTTTATCTTTTGATAAAACCCTCTCTTTTGTCCAATTAAACATGTCAATGTTATTCAGTAGAAGCATGTATACTCTTCTATAGATGGTGTTTTTTATAAAAAGATCGAGGCAAACTGTTCTATATCCAGAACCAAACCAAGCCATTCTATATTTTGAGCCAAACCAAACAAAACTGATCTATTAGTTTAATTTGACCTATTTGATTTAGGCTTAGACACATTAATGTTAGTTAAGAAAAAAAGCTAGTTTGGCTCAAAAGAAGATGAGACTAAAGGACCGACAAAAACAAAACGCGCTTATTGTGGAGTCAACGAAAGAATAATACAAATCAACAGAAATAATAAATATTTTATGAGAAAAAGAAGAAAATGTATCAGTTGACGATCAGTTTAATCGGTGCAAACAAATTAATTCTCACCATAATTGCACCTAGTAATGCTCGCGTACCTATAGAGTAGGGAAGGGGTATTAATGAACGCTCTACACTAACGGTGCTAGGACTTGATATCAACTTAACAAATCTTCAGCTGTTTGCGACGTTAAGATATATACATTTTCTTGACTATGATCGTTACTCCAAATGTAATACCTATTATATTTAATTCTTCAGAGATACTTTCATAACATATTGTGGGCTTTCTTTACAATCAAATCAGATCACGCATGCCTCCAAATTGGAAACCCATTCGGGTCTCTACGGTCCTAAACCTAACAAAGTCAAATGTATTGCTCACAGATCTCTATGCTTCCATGAAAAGATCTACTGTCCACTTGAACCACATTTATGTAAACAATCTTTAGATAGCGTTGTTAAGTTTAGCTCAGAGGCTAAAGATTTTGTTGTCCACGACTCCACATGGTCACACATGAGGCATATAGCGTTGCCTATGTGCTGCTGATAGCTGTATGATTTGTTTTAATCATCACTTAAAACTAGTCTTTTAGTTCGTGCTAAGCACGATCTTATCACAATTCACCAAAATTTCATCATGTTCTAATCAGTCATTCATGAAAAGAGTAAAAAATTATTTTCTGAAGAAAAAATACAAATTTGGAAGAATAGTTTATGACTCCTCAAAAGTGTAGAGGTAAAGAAAAATCGCAGGGGATATTTTGTACCTTTAGGATTATGTTAAAGAATATTTATTTTACTAATATTTATAAAATAATTATCCAATTTCAAATAATTAACAACTTATAAAATATTTCATTTTCCATAAATATTTGGTTTTGAAATTAAAAATATAACAAATTAGTTAACAAACTAAATTGTTTTCTAAATTTAAAAAGAGAGGGAATAGTTTGCTTTATAAGTTAAAACAAATTGATTTTCAATATTTTCTAAATTTAAAAAGAGAGGGAATAGTTCGCTTAGCCCCAACTTATGAGAAATTCATGAAAATATTTCACCAAAAATTAATTATTTAAATAGTTTGAATAGAAAAATATAAAAATTTTAAAATATAATAATAATTTATATAAAAATTAAAAGTCTGAAAATATAAACTAAATATTTTTAGCATAAATATCTTTTACAGAAAATTAATTCTATTTAAAAATCTATTTAACTATAATTAGAATACAAATCATTAGAAAATATATACAATATCATTAGGAAAAATAATTACTATAAATAATTAGAAATAAGCAAAAATATGATAACAATAAATATGTAAAAATACGAAAATATTAAAACAATTAATATAAAAAAGATAAAATCCGAAAATATAAACTAAATAATTTTAGCATAAAAATCTTAACAATTAATATAAGAAAAGTAAAAATCTGAAAATCAATATCTAATCTAAAAATTATATGAAAACCGAAATTAATTAATTAACTAATATAAGGATTATATTATTATTATTGTAAAAATAATTTATGTAATTATTATCAAACAAACTGAAAATCAAAATCTAAAAATTTATCTAAACATATTTTTATTTTAAAAACCGAAATTATAACTGAATTTTGTGTAAAATAATTTTCAAAAACCGAAAATCAATATCTAATCTAAAAATTTTATGAAAACCGAAAAGTTTTAATTTTAAAATCTGAAATTATAACTGAAATTTTTGTAAAACCATTTTCAAAAATATTTTCAAAAACCGAAAATCAATAACTAATCTATCTAAAAATTATATGAAAACTTATAATAAAATTGTGACGAAAATAACAAACCTTTGCAATCTGTTGAAACTATTCTCAAAATCCAACCACGATTTTCAAAAAACCCTAGATACAAAGAAAATAACATCTGATAGAGAATGGATAAACGAATAATATAGATCAATTGAATTGAAGAAGAATCGATGAAGAGAAATGAAATATAAATAAAACCTTGTGAGTCTTTCCGTCGAGTTGAGGGAGTTCGATCTCAGGAGCGGTGGCAGGGTAGGTGACGGGGATGTCAAACTGGAGGCTGAATTCATAGCTGCGGAGGTTGTGGACCTCTCCCTAATCACGATGAGGGAGGTGTGGATGTAGCCGCTGGGGCAGTTGCGGAGGATAGCAAAGAAGAGGGGTAGAGAGGGAGAGGTCGCAGAAGATTAGGGGTGGGGGAGGGGGTAGAAATGAGGCGGTGGAAGAGGAGCTTGGCAAGGACGAAGAGGGAAGTTAGGGTTCGGTGGAGGAGGAGAAGAGAGGCTGGGATTGTTTGGGTTTGGGGTATTGAGGATAGGGTTAGGGTTTTGGAGCTAGAGGAGACAGAGGGGGAGAAGCGGCGGTATGAGAGAGATAGGTAACAAATTTTTCGAAAACGGGATATTTGGTATCAGTTTTAATTGCGGCTATTTTTGGTGTGTGATTTTTGTCAATTTTCAAAACGGGATATTTGGTAACAAATTTTTCGGTAATTGATTTTTCCGTGATTTTGGTATCAGTATTAATTGCGGGTATTTCTGGTTTAGATTTAAAGTTTTTTTTAAAAGATTTTGAATTAGATTAAGATCGACGGTTGAGAGTTATGACAAATAAATTTGTATATCAATGGACGGTTGAGATTTATGACAGGTGGCAGAAGAATGTGAGAATAGAATTGCTGACGTGGCAACCTCTGGGAGGGTTTGAGGAGGAGGGTTTTGCCTTAAAGTATACATATAGTAACCGCTTGGGATATGATTAATCCAAACGGTTTAAACCGCTTGGGATATGATTAATCCAAACGGTTTAAACCGCTTGGGATATGATTAATCCAAACGGTTTAAACCGCTTGGGATATGATTAATCCAAACGGTTTAAACCGCTTGGGATATGATTAATCCAAACGGTTTAAACCGCTTGGGATATGATTAATCCAAACGGTTTAAACCGCTTGGGATATGATTAATCCAAACGGTTTAAACCGCTTGGGATATGATTAATCCAAACGGTTTAAACCGCTTGGGATATGATTAATCCAAACGGTTTAAACCGCTTGGGATATGATTAATCCAAACGGTTTAAACCGCTTGGGATATGATTAATCCAAACGGTTTAAACCGCTTGGGATATGATTAATCCAAACGGTTTAAACCGCTTGGGATATGATTAATCCAAACGGTTTAAACCGCTTGGGATATGATTAATCCAAACGGTTTAAACCGCTTGGGATATGATTAATCCAAACGGTTTAAACCGCTTGGGATATGATTAATCCAAACGGTTTAAACCGCTTGGGATATGATTAATCCAAACGGTTTAAACCGCTTGGGATATGATTAATCCAAACGGTTTAAACCGCTTGGGATATGATTAATCCAAACGGTTTAAACCGCTTGGGATATGATTAATCCAAACGGTTTAAACCGCTTGGGATATGATTAATCCAAACGGTTTAAACCGCTTGGGATATGATTAATCCAAACGGTTTAAACCGCTTGGGATATGATTAATCCAAACGGTTTAAACCGCTTGGGATATGATTAATCCAAACGGTTTAAACCGCTTGGGATATGATTAATCCAAACGGTTTAAACCGCTTGGGATATGATTAATCCAAACGGTTTAAACCGCTTGGGATATGATTAATCCAAACGGTTTAAACCGCTTGGGATATGATTAATCCAAACGGTTTAAACCGCTTGGGATATGATTAATCCAAACGGTTTAAACCGCTTGGGATATGATTAATCCAAACGGTTTAAACCGCTTGGGATATGATTAATCCAAACGGTTTAAACCGCTTGGGATATGATTAATCCAAACGGTTTAAACCGCTTGGGATATGATTAATCCAAACGGTTTAAACCGCTTGGGATATGATTAATCCAAACGGTTTAAACCGCTTGGGATATGATTAATCCAAACGGTTTAAACCGCTTGGGATATGATTAATCCAAACGGTTTAAACCGCTTGGGATATGATTAATCCAAACGGTTTAAACCGCTTGGGATATGATTAATCCAAACGGTTTAAACCGCTTGGGATATGATTAATCCAAACGGTTTAAACCGCTTGGGATATGATTAATCCAAACGGTTTAAACCGCTTGGGATATGATTAATCCAAACGGTTTAAACCGCTTGGGATATGATTAATCCAAACGGTTTAAACCGCTTGGGATATGATTAATCCAAACGGTTTAAACCGCTTGGGATATGATTAATCCAAACGGTTTAAACCGCTTGGGATATGATTAATCCAAACGGTTTAAACCGCTTGGGATATGATTAATCCAAACGGTTTAAACCGCTTGGGATATGATTAATCCAAACGGTTTAAACCGCTTGGGATATGATTAATCCAAACGGTTTAAACCGCTTGGGATATGATTAATCCAAACGGTTTAAACCGCTTGGGATATGATTAATCCAAACGGTTTAAACCGCTTGGGATATGATTAATCCAAACGGTTTAAACCGCTTGGGATATGATTAATCCAAACGGTTTAAACCGCTTGGGATATGATTAATCCAAACGGTTTAAACCGCTTGGGATATGATTAATCCAAACGGTTTAAACCGCTTGGGATATGATTAATCCAAACGGTTTAAACCGCTTGGGATATGATTAATCCAAACGGTTTAAACCGCTTGGGATATGATTAATCCAAACGGTTTAAACCGCTTGGGATATGATTAATCCAAACGGTTTAAACCGCTTGGGATATGATTAATCCAAACGGTTTAAACCGCTTGGGATATGATTAATCCAAACGGTTTAAACCGCTTGGGATATGATTAATCCAAACGGTTTAAACCGCTTGGGATATGATTAATCCAAACGGTTTAAACCGCTTGGGATATGATTAATCCAAACGGTTTAAACCGCTTGGGATATGATTAATCCAAACGGTTTAAACCGCTTGGGATATGATTAATCCAAACGGTTTAAACCGCTTGGGATATGATTAATCCAAACGGTTTAAACCGCTTGGGATATGATTAATCCAAACGGTTTAAACCGCTTGGGATATGATTAATCCAAACGGTTTAAACCGCTTGGGATATGATTAATCCAAACGGTTTAAACCGCTTGGGATATGATTAATCCAAACGGTTTAAACCGCTTGGGATATGATTAATCCAAACGGTTTAAACCGCTTGGGATATGATTAATCCAAACGGTTTAAACCGCTTGGGATATGATTAATCCAAACGGTTTAAACCGCTTGGGATATGATTAATCCAAACGGTTTAAACCGCTTGGGATATGATTAATCCAAACGGTTTAAACCGCTTGGGATATGATTAATCCAAACGGTTTAAACCGCTTGGGATATGATTAATCCAAACGGTTTAAACCGCTTGGGATATGATTAATCCAAACGGTTTAAACCGCTTGGGATATGATTAATCCAAACGGTTTAAACCGCTTGGGATATGATTAATCCAAACGGTTTAAACCGCTTGGGATATGATTAATCCAAACGGTTTAAACCGCTTGGGTCCAAAAAAAAAAAAAAAAAAATCGCCTAAACGGTTAATCCCAAACGGTATAACCGCTAATGGGTTATTAACAATTTTCTTTTAACAAAATCGCCAAACGCCCAAATTAAATCCCAAATTGATCGTAGGTGAACCTCGGTTGAATGTCGAGCCTCGCCGCAATGACGAACCTCGGTTGAATGTCGAGCCTCGCCGCAATGACGAACCTCGTTGAATGTCGAGCCTCGCCGCAATGACGAACCTCGTTGAATGTCGAGCCTCGCCGCAATGACGAACCTCGTTGAATGTCGAGCCTCGCCGCAATGACGAACCTCGTTGAATGTCGAGCCTCGCCGCAATGACGAACCTCGTTGAATGTCGAGCCTCGCCGCAATGACGAACCTCGTTGAATGTCGAGCCTCGCCGCAATGACGAACCTCGTTGAATGTCGAGCCTCGCCGCAATGACGAACCTCGTTGAATGTCGAGCCTCGCCGCAATGACGAACCTCGTTGAATGTCGAGCCTCGCCGCAATGACGAACCTCGTTGAATGTCGAGCCTCGCCGCAATGACGAACCTCGTTGAATGTCGAGCCTCGCCGCAATGACGAACCTCGGTTGAATGTCGAGCCTCGCCGCAATGACGAACCTCGTTGAATGTCGAGCCTCGCCGCAATGACGAACCTCGTTGAATGTCGAGCCTCGCCGCAATGACGAACCTCGTTGAATGTCGAGCCTCGCCGCAATGACGAACCTCGTTGAATGTCGAGCCTCGCCGCAATGACGAACCTCGTTGAATGTCGAGCCTCGCCGCAATGACGAACCTCGTTGAATGTCGAGCCTCGCCGCAATGACGAACCTCGTTGAATGTCGAGCCTCGCCGCAATGACGAACCTCGTTGAATGTCGAGCCTCGCCGCAATGACGAACCTCGTTGAATGTCGAGCCTCGCCGCAATGACGAACCTCGTTGAATGTCGAGCCTCGCCGCAATGACGAACCTCGTTGAATGTCGAGCCTCGCCGCAATGACGAACCTCGTTGAATGTCGAGCCTCGCCGCAATGACGAACCTCGTTGAATGTCGAGCCTCGCCGCAATGACGAACCTCGTTGAATGTCGAGCCTCGCCGCAATGACGAACCTCGTTGAATGTCGAGCCTCGCCGCAATGACGAACCTCGTTGAATGTCGAGCCTCGCCGCAATGACGAACCTCGTTGAATGTCGAGCCTCGCCGCAATGACGAACCTCGTTGAATGTCGAGCCTCGCCGCAATGACGAACCTCGTTGAATGTCGAGCCTCGCCGCAATGACGAACCTCGTTGAATGTCGAGCCTCGCCGCAATGACGAACCTCGTTGAATGTCGAGCCTCGCCGCAATGACGAACCTCGTTGAATGTCGAGCCTCGCCGCAATGACGAACCTCGTTGAATGTCGAGCCTCGCCGCAATGACGAACCTCGTTGAATGTCGAGCCTCGCCGCAATGACGAACCTCGTTGAATGTCGAGCCTCGCCGCAATGACGAACCTCGTTGAATGTCGAGCCTCGCCGCAATGACGAACCTCGTTGAATGTCGAGCCTCGCCGCAATGACGAACCTCGTTGAATGTCGAGCCTCGCCGCAATGACGAACCTCGTTGAATGTCGAGCCTCGCCGCAATGACGAACCTCGTTGAATGTCGAGCCTCGCCGCAATGACGAACCTCGTTGAATGTCGAGCCTCGCCGCAATGACGAACCTCGTTGAATGTCGAGCCTCGCCGCAATGACGAACCTCGTTGAATGTCGAGCCTCGCCGCAATGACGAACCTCGTTGAATGTCGAGCCTCGCCGCAATGACGAACCTCGTTGAATGTCGAGGTTCACCGCTGTAGGTGAACCTCGGTTGAATGTCGAGCCTCGCCGCAATGACGAACCTCGTTGAATGTCGAGCCTCGCCGCAATGACGAACCTCGTTGAATGTCGAGCCTCGCCGCAATGACGAACCTCGTTGAATGTCGAGCCTCGCCGCAATGACGAACCTCGTTGAATGTCGAGCCTCGCCGCAATGACGAACCTCGTTGAATGTCGAGCCTCGCCGCAATGACGAACCTCGTTGAATGTCGAGCCTCGCCGCAATGACGAACCTCGTTGAATGTCGAGCCTCGCCGCAATGACGAACCTCGTTGAATGTCGAGCCTCGCCGCAATGACGAACCTCGTTGAATGTCGAGCCTCGCCGCAATGACGAACCTCGTTGAATGTCGAGCCTCGCCGCAATGACGAACCTCGTTGAATGTCGAGGTTCACCGCCGTAGGTGAACCTCGGTTGAATGTCGAGGTTCACCGCCGTAGGTGAACCTCGGTTGAATGTCGAGGTTGAATGTCGAGGTTCACCGCCGTAGGTGAACCTCGGTTGAATGTCGAGGTTCACCGCCGTAGGTGAACCTCGGTTGAATGTCGAGGTTCACCGCCGTAGGTGAACCTCGGTTGAATGTCGAGCCTCGCCGCAATGACGAACCTCGTTGAATGTCGAGCCTCGCCGCAATGACGAACCTCGTTGAATGTCGAGGTTCACCGCCGTAGGTGAACCTCGGTTGAGTGTCGAACTTCACCGCTGGCTAACCTCGCTCAATGAAGGGTTTCGCTGCTTGGCGAACCTCGGTTGAATGTCGAGCCTCGCTGCAATGACGAACCTCGGTTGAATGTCGAGCCTCGCTGCAATGACGAACCTCGGTTGAATGTCGAGCCTCGCTGCAATGACGAACCTCGGTTGAATGTCGAGCCTCGCTGCCATGACGTTGTAGGCGAGCCTCGTCAAACTTTGAGGTTGTGGGCGATTTTGGCCTATGCGACGAAGCTTCAATCACGCAGCGAGCTCGCTTTACGCGAGCCTCGTAACATGCTACTTAAGAGCGGTCGTAACTCTCAAACCGTATGTCGGAATTGGACGAATTATATATGAAAATCGACTATCTCGACGAGACGGAGCCAATTGTTACGGTCGTTTTGCCCAATTCCTTTCGGTTCGAGAGACATCAGCACTTTTGTCTATTTTGTAAAGTCAAACATTCAGGTGAACTTAACCTTTAGGCGGGCCTGACTTCACTCAGATGGACCCTTAAGCTCTTTTGCTCACCCCGAAGTTGTCAGGATTAAGGCAATTTTATTGCCTACAAAACCCTCCAAAGTTTTCGTGACTTGAATGTGGTTGAATGGAGTCCGAACACTTTGGATATGAAGACTTGTAAAACGGCCGCGTGCACGAGCGAGGAACCTTTTAACGAACACGGTAAATTTGAATTCTTCACTTGCAGCCTAATGATCGCCTTCTAGGATTTTAGCAAACCCCAGCCTATCAACGGATTTGATGTGCCTTTACCGACACCGCTTGAATCGGGCTAGCCATACTTTTCCCTCAAGATGGTGAGTTTGCGAGGAGTTTCTTTTAGGCTTAATGCTAAAATCTCCCTCTATCCTTAGCCGCTCAAGGCGCTGGATTAAAAGATAAGGGCAAATAGCCCGGTAGGCCATCGTGTGGAAATGATCGAATCGCTCGCTGACATGAAAGTATAACGATCGCGATCAAAAGCAATCAAGTTGTTCGCTGACTTAAAAGTATAACAACAAGGATTACGGAGGAAATCTTGAGGGAACTATCGAGGTGATTGTTAACATGATAGTTTTAGGTCCCGCCATCCCGCTTTGAGAGGATTGACGGAGGAAATCTTGAGGGAACTATCGAGGTGATTGTTAACATGATAGTTTTAGGTCCCGCCATCCCGCTTTGAGAGGATTGACGGAGGAAATCTTGAGGGAACTATCGAGGTGATTGTTAACATGATAGTTTTAGGTCCCGCCATCCCGCTTTGAGAGGATTGACGGAGGAAATCTTGAGGGAACTATCGAGGTGATTGTTAACATGATAGTTTTAGGTCCCGCCATCCCGCTTTGAGAGGATTGACGGAGGAAATCTTGAGGGAACTATCGAGGTGATTGTTAACATGATAGTTTTAGGTCCCGCCATCCCGCTTTGAGAGGATTGACGGAGGAAATCTTGAGGGAACTATCGAGGTGATTGTTAACATGATAGTTTTAGGTCCCGCCATCCCGCTTTGAGAGGATTGACGGAGGAAATCTTGAGGGAACTATCGAGGTGATTGTTAACATGATAGTTTTAGGTCCCGCCATCCCGCTTTGAGAGGATTGACGGAGGAAATCTTGAGGGAACTATCGAGGTGATTGTTAACATGATAGTTTTAGGTCCCGCCATCCCGCTTTGAGAGGATTGACGGAGGAAATCTTGAGGGAACTATCGAGGTGATTGTTAACATGATAGTTTTAGGTCCCGCCATCCCGCTTTGAGAGGATTGACGGAGGAAATCTTGAGGGAACTATCGAGGTGATTGTTAACATGATAGTTTTAGGTCCCGCCATCCCGCTTTGAGAGGATTGACGGAGGAAATCTTGAGGGAACTATCGAGGTGATTGTTAACATGATAGTTTTAGGTCCCGCCATCCCGCTTTGAGAGGATTGACGGAGGAAATCTTGAGGGAACTATCGAGGTGATTGTTAACATGATAGTTTTAGGTCCCGCCATCCCGCTTTGAGAGGATTGACGGAGGAAATCTTGAGGGAACTATCGAGGTGATTGTTAACATGACAGTGGAGGGTCCCGCCATCCCGCTTTGAGAGGATTGACGGAGGAAATCTTGAGGGAACTATCGAGGTGATTGTTAACATGATAGTTTTAGGTCCCGCCATCCCGCTTTGAGAGGATTGACGGAGGAAATCTTGAGGGAACTATCGAGGTGATTGTTAACATGATAGTTTTAGGTCCCGCCATCCCGCTTTGAGAGGATTGACGGAGGAAATCTTGAGGGAACTATCGAGGTGATTGTTAACATGATAGTTTTAGGTCCCGCCATCCCGCTTTGAGAGGATTGACGGAGGAAATCTTGAGGGAACTATCGAGGTGATTGTTAACATGATAGTTTTAGGTCCCGCCATCCCGCTTTGAGAGGATTGACGGAGGAAATCTTGAGGGAACTATCGAGGTGATTGTTAACATGATAGTTTTAGGTCCCGCCATCCCGCTTTGAGAGGATTGACGGAGGAAATCTTGAGGGAACTATCGAGGTGATTGTTAACATGATAGTTTTAGGTCCCGCCATCCCGCTTTGAGAGGATTGACGGAGGAAATCTTGAGGGAACTATCGAGGTGATTGTTAACATGATAGTTTTAGGTCCCGCCATCCCGCTTTGAGAGGATTGACGGAGGAAATCTTGAGGGAACTATCGAGGTGATTGTTAACATGATAGTTTTAGGTCCCGCCATCCTATTGACGAGGATTGGCGAGAATTTGGAGGAAATTGGTTATCCGATGTGACTATTAACATGATAACTTAATGGGAGTTTGAAAGAAGACTACGGGTAGTACTTTTCGTAAACTTACCATTAATAGGCATCATGATTCACGCCTTCTTGATTGGTTAGGCGGTATGCTCCATTCGAGTAAACAGACTCCACCACCTAATGGTCCTTCCCATTTTGGTTCGAACTTCCCCTTCTTTTGGAGTTCAAAATCATCGGCCGGACAATGAGAACGAGGTCGCCTTCCTTGAAAATACGACATCGGACTTTCTTGTCAAATGCTTTAGAAATCCGGGTCTGGTAAAGCTCGATATGCTGTTGAGCCTGTAATCATTTTTCATCCAAAGATTTCAAGTTCCTCAAGGCCGGGCGATGATTTTCCTCGGTTGTCATTCCGTGGATAACGCCATTCAAGCGATGGGATTTGAATCTCTAACGGTAAAATGGCCTCACAACCATAAACCAGAGAATATGGGGTGGTACCCGTCGGCGTGCGAACCGTTGTACAGTAAGCCCACAGGCTTTGCCCCAGCTTGTCGTTCCAATCCTTCTTGTTTGAAGAGACCATTTTAGCAAGGATCTTGATGATCGTCTTGTTAAAAGCTTCAGACTTCCATTATGGGATAGTAAGTCGTTGACGCTAGATTCGGATTCAAATTTATCGCAGAATCGCGGAAGGCATGACCGACAAATTGCGGACCATTATCGTGGACACCGCTTCGCACACCGCATCGGTATATGACATGATGTTTAACAAACTTGATCACATCACTTGTCTTGACCAATCTCAACGGAACGGCTTCAGCCCACTTTGAGAAATACTCAGTTATCGCCAATATGAAGCGATGTCCTTTTGAAGAAGGTGGAGAAATTGGACCGACGATGTCCATTCCCCACGTTTCAAATGGCCAGGACGTGGCGGTAGGATGCAAGTGTTCCGGAGGTTGGTGAAGGTAATTAGCATGTATTTGGCACGCATGGCATCGTTTAGCGTAAGCCACGCATCCCTTACCATCGCCGGCCAATAATAACCGAAGTCACGCACCGTCCCATAACTTGGGTCCAGGTTGGTGTGCTCCACAAACACCGTCATGAGCTTCTTTCAAGACTTGCTCTGCTTCCTTAGTTGACAGACATCGAAGCAGTAACCCATCATATGACCTTCTATACAAAGTCTGTAATTGGGAATCATAGTAAAATCTTGATGCTCGTCGACGAATCGACTCCCTTTCTTTTATGTCTTCGGGCAATATCCCATGCAAGACATAGTCGATGATCGGGAACCGCCAGTCTCGTGCTTCAAGTGACTTAGGCTCGTCTTCGACTGCACGAATCTGTAATGCATATTTTGGCCGAAATAGTTGCCGACTAGTCACACTAACTTGCTGAGTAGCATTCTCAGGCAGGGCTAGCGTAGCTGCAAGAGACGCCAGCGCATCTGCATAAGTGTTCCGCAAACGGGGCACATGATCAATGTAAAAGCTTTCAAAGGAGTCAGCTAAAGTTATGGCTGCTGCATGATGAGGGATAAGGTCCTCGTGCCTGACTTCGTATTCTCCTCTTAGTTGTTTTACGACTAGCTGTGAATCCCCAAATGCTTCAAGGTGCTTCACGCCTAAATGTTTGGCTATGTCGAGACCAATCAATAACGCATTATACTCTGCTATGTTATTGGTGCATGGTTCTGATAACGACACAGCTCGTGGTATCACGTGATTTTGCGGAGATATCAATACTACCCCCACTCCGGCTACAACGGATACAATTCGACTTTCCCTTTCAATGGATGATTAGCCATAAGATCACACACAGCTTGACCCTTCATCGCCTTCTGAGGTTTGAAGTGAATGTCGTACTGAGATAATAACAATGCCCATCTAGCCGTTCGACCATTCAACGTGCCAGGCTGAGTCATGAATACCCGTATAGGGTCAATTTTGGAGATGACGTGTATGGTCTGTCCCACTAGATAGTGCCGCATCTTTTGGATGGCGAAGACCAAAGCCAAACATTCCTTCTGAATGGGAGGGTATCGATACTCGGCCCCCGACAGTGTCCTACTGAGGTAATAGACTGCCTGTTCGTGGCCATTGTCATCGTCCTGTGCTAAAAGACTCGCTAACGATACTCAGAAGCGGATGTAAATCAGAAAGGGCTTTCCTGATTTAGGTGCAACTAACACAGGGGGATTAGAAAGATATGTTTTGATCTCTTCGAATGCCTTCCGGCAATCTTCATCCCAAACGAACGATACACCTTTCTTCATGAGCTTCGAGAATGGTTGACATTTCCCCGATAAATTGGAAATGAATCTGCGAATGTAAGCCAAACGCCCTTGGAGACCACGAAGCTCTCTGAGGCTTCTAGGAGGCGGAAGTTCTTGGATAGCTTTGACTTTATCCGGGTCGAGGCGTATACCGTCTGCTGTGACCACGAACCCTAGGAATTTGCCACTAGACATCCCCAGGAAAGACTTAGTTGGGTTCATCTTCAGCTGATGTGCCCGCATTATCTCAAATGCTGTCCTCAAGTCGTGTAAATGATCACTTTTGTGACGACTCTTGACCACTAAATCGTCTACGTAGCATTCTACCGCTTTCAGAAATGTTTTCTAAGATAGTGGTCATGGTACCGGTATGTAGCCCCCGCTTTTCAAGCCAAAAGGCATAATCAGATAACAAGATATTCTCGACGGTGTTCGGAAAGCAGTGTGCTGTGGCGTTAAAATTGCTTATCGGTGCGAACAAGACTTCGTAAGCGGTGGGTTGATAACCGACGATCCATCCGACGACGCGACCAGAACGCCGACGTGATTACGCCCAAAGCGTAAAGCAAGTCGACGAACCCATGAAGTGAGTCGGCAAGCGACCAGCGAAGGCGCAACGCGTCGTGGAAAACCCGACGACGGCTCAACGAGGCGAGTTGGCTAAATTCAAACGCTGACGACGGAATCAACCGCATTTAGTCCGTCGATGCAAACGAACCGCTTGAGCTCAAAGTTAATCGGACACGGACTTCGAACACAATGGCGACATCACCGAGCAAAACTAAGCCCTAAGACCAAGAATCGAAGAATCGGAGAGGAGGCTGTGAGAAGAGCGAGGCCTTGAGGCCCAGCGGCACCCACCGACCAAGTGGCCAAGGTGGCTCGGCCACTGGCCGAGCCACTGGCAGTGCCGGCCGAGGTGCTCGGCCAAGTGGCCAAGGTGGCTCGGCCACCATGGCCGGCCACCTGCCAACTTGGCCGAGGTGGCTCGGCAGTGGCCCGACCGTCGGCAGCCTCACTTTGTTTTTGTATAAATAGGGGGTCTTGCTCATTCAAGGGCTGGATTTTTGGGATTTTGGCGTGCCAAAGAGCCCTCGGAGATCTATGCCGCGATTCGGCACGCAGCGAGCTCAAGCGATCAGTCGCGTCCGGATCTATAGGCGGAAGGTAAACAAACTCGGTCGAACTACAGATACCCTCTAGGTTAAGCTTCGCCTTAATCTCGTGGATAGCTTGTGATTTCTCCTTGTAGATCTCACCGCTCGGCGATCCTCTCCTTCATGAGTGTGATCCCCGCAGCGCATCCTCTCCTTCATGAGTGTGATCCCCTCGGTAACCGTTTCCTTCGTGAAGCGAGCCCCTCGTCTGTAGTTCGAACCGGGTTTACACGGGATCGAATTGCGCGGTGGTCAACGGACGAACAAAAGTCCCGGCACGGGCAAAGAACCCATAGCGAGGATCGGAAAATAGAGATCCTCGTGTTTGTTCACAAAAGGAAGAGAGTTGTAATTTTCGTTTTCATTATGCGCCTAAAATAAAGGCATTTCTTTGTTTGAAATTTTGTTGTAGGCCAACGGTTGCATAACGAAGTTCAAACGAGCAATGAATAACAAACCAACTTTCCCTCGAACAAGCTGGCGACCGATGGGAATAGCGGCTTCAACAAAGAAGCTGTATGTCCGCTGGATCCCGATCGGTCATCGAGGAGGTCGAGTTCGAAGTTCGACCGAAGAAGTATGAAGAATACCTCTCCTCCTCGTCGGATCCGGTTCCCCGCAAGTCCAAGATGGTCTCCGCCGCAAGGAAGACCCGATCGGCCTCGATGCGAGGCGAGAAAATCCACCACCACCGCCGCCAAGACCGCAGACAACGGTGGTTCCCGGCTAACAACGGCCAAACCTTCGTAACCCCCGCTTCAGGGGTCGATTCCGCCAATGGCGCCGCGGACTCTCCAAGAGAGCCCGTGAGAAGCGTCGGCGCTGGCGAAACAATTAGCCCAGCGAAAGAGTCAATGGATGGGGTCCGCTATGAGGCGGATCTAAGATCCAAGTTGACTCGAGGTTGAAGTTCGAGATCGTAGCCGATTCCTCTGGGCGGCGGCGAATGAATGGGTCGAGTCAAGCGGAATCGTTCCGCCGAGCATTATCCGAGCGCCAGCAGCTCCTCAGCGCAAGCACGGGCTTTGGTGCAACAAGCCCGCGAAGTTGAAGAAGGAGGCGCCAAGAAGTCGCCGACAATCGCTAGCTTGAAGCCCAAGTCCGCCGGCTTCAACTCCGACGAACCCGGCATCAAGCCTAGCTCGCCCGGCGAGCCAACTCTGCTCCGTGCTCAAATCGTAAATTGTGAGCACCTCAACAAAGTGGCATTGGCCGAAGTTACCTCCGTTAATGCGCACCTAAACCGGCGAAGCCAACTCTACGCCCACGACCAGCGGGCTTGCCGTTAAGGATCGCCTAGGTCCGCTAAAGGAATCTGGGTCACTCGATCACGGTCGCACCACACAAGAAGAAACTGCGGCTACTGCTTTGGGCTTCAAATCAAGTCCGAGCCCGCCGAGGATTCACACTCGCTGGCGCACGCCGCGGGCGAGTGACTTATGAAAGGCCTATTTGTTCTCGAAGGAGACGCCTCATCCGACGATGACAACGCTATACCCGAAGTTGTGCCAACACACGATAGGTTGCTCCGTATTCATACCGACGAAGTTGTATTATCGCGGCCGGGGTACAAGTAAATCCCGAAGAGGAACGCCTTAATCAAACATGCCTTGCTTATGCTCAAACCGATCAAGGCAGGTTATCGGAGTGCAACCGTGCTAAAACGACTCGGAAAGGCGCCGGTCTTTGATAGACTCGCACGAGAATGCCCGAACCCAAGTCAAGACGCTCAGAAGAAAAGATGGGCTGCATGCATGAATTGCCGAAAGTGTTACCATCAATATGACCAGCGAAGGGCGTCGTCGCGTGCGTTCGAGGCATCGTAGCGAATGGCTTCGATTGCGGTCGGGACTGTTAGGCGACCCAATTATCGCAAGATGCGAAGGATTACCCTCGATGATGAAGTGTCGGATGTCGGCTCCGAATGGCTTCGATAATACAATTTCCAAAGATAGGACAACCTCGCGGCGTTCATGATCAGCGGATCAAGTGTCCCGTGATGCTTGAAGAGGCCCTAACCAAGCAAAAGGATAACTTTAAGCTTGAAATGGAACTGGCCATGCAGCAGATGAGAGCAATGCATGACCAACAGATCCAGGCGATAATGAACCGCCAAGGCGAGCCAAGTCGTCGCAATAATGTCAATTTAACAGATAGCGACACGGACAAGGAAGGAGGCCAAAACGTAGGTGATCGTGGCCGCCAAAGAAAACGCTTAGCGATAACCCCGCCATTCCTCCCCAAGTTTACCCGAACGGAGACGAGGGGAAAATGAGAAAATAAAGACCTCGAGAGCAAAATCAATACTTTGATTTCCGCCAAGAGGTAAAGAAGACGGTATACCATGTCCTTACCCAAGGGAGTGGGAATCAATCCGTATCCGACAAAATTCAACCTCATCAACTTTACACCGCTTGACGGAAGGGATCGCCCACTCAAAGACTTGATCTACTTCAAGTCTCATCTAGGTGTTATCTCCCAACGAGCCCTTGATGGTTCGGTCATTCGCTGGCACCCTTCGTGGAGTCGCTTCGATTGGTACCGCCGTCTCAAACCGAGGGCGTTAATAGGCTGGGATGATATGGAGGCCATGTTTCTCACCAATTTCTTCGACGATGACACCGAGGTATCCATCGGTTCTTTGTTGGACGAGAAACGTAAAGACGGGAAACAAAGTGGATAACTTCGCCAAGAGGTTCGTAAATAAGGCAATGAATTGCCGAGACCGATAACGAGAAGTTCATTCTCCAAACTTGTCATAGCAACTTGTCATTGGGCGTGTTGGAAGCAATGGAACCGCGACCGCCCGAGACCTCGAAAGATTTAAGGATACGTGGAGAGCAAGCCGAGCGATTCCCGAGGAGGAAGAAAGCGAGAGAGGTCAGCCTATGGTGGATGCTCACAAGCGTAACTTTGTCCCCGTGGCAAAGGTAAAGCGCCGCAAAGTCTCAGACGCTTAATCAAACGCTCGAATCGCAACCACAACAGCAGCCGCAACAACGCACCACAAAGAATCGCAGCCTCAATGGCGCCAACAAACTCGAATCGAAACCATCCGTTCGAGGTTTCCCAAGACTTACTCGCTCAAGGACGAGGAAGTTCCGCATCTTCAAATACCTTACGGAAAACAACAAAATCCGGTTGCCCCAATTGTAAACCAAGAGGAGGCAAACAAGGTTCTGAATCCTAAATCTTGTGCTTACCACGAGGCGGTACATCATCCTACAAAGTTACGCTACCATCTCAAGGACAAGATTCAGCCTTGATCGATGTTGGAGTCATTACTCCAAAACCCTCTAAAGAGAAGAAGGTGGGAGCAAATGCGGTCTCTATAAGCGGATCAGTTCTTTCGATTGGTTCCAACCGGCCGATTGTGAAGGTAGGAATGAAGATGGTGAATGAAGATCCTCACGGCAACGAAGAAGGGGCTCGTACGCTGCGACGACAAGCGGAGAAATCCTTTGGGTCCACCACGACTTCTTTGGAAGGCGATCGATGGTCTACATCCTCGCCATAAAGAAGTCCAAGGGAAAAGGCAAGCTATGCCATCTTTGCCGGCAATTCGAGAAGAATGATGAAAAAGTAGCCACCTTCCAATTTCAAGAGGAGATCAAGTCTTCGCTACTAGGAGCGGACACGAATATAGCTACAAATATCCGAGGCTCCAAATCCAAACGCTAAGACACTATCGAGCCGGGTGACCACGACTCCTCTCACTCGTCGAGAGAAAAGCGGTGAAGCAAAGGAGAAACACCTCAGTCCGTGAAGCTCAACTCGGCGATCCGATTCAATCGCCTGACAGAGGGATAGACCGAACATCGGGCTCTCCATACCGTTTCGGCGTCATGGCCCGGTTAGCGAACATCCGGCGAATAACTCTCTGAGTTGCTCCGATTGTCAAAGGAAACCCGAAGCTCTACAAGAAGCTGGTGACTCGAAGTGTTTCTCACTGATTAAGCCGATTCCTAAGAATCTACACAACAATGCAACTTGGCAACCAAGCACTTCCCTGCATTACTTTTACAAAGGAGGATATGCGACGAGATTCCAAGCACGATCGGCGCTATACTTCACCGGTATATTGGCTCTAGTGAAGTTAACCGATCCAAGTCGATCCGGTTCCACAGGAGCATTATGCCCTGCGCCTCATGTATCACCTTGGAATCACGATGGTGGCATCAGAGCACAATGATCTATGGGTTTAACACCGGTCTCGGCGCTTGGTAAGATCGGATAAAGTGCCAAATGGGGAATTTAAAGTCCAAGTCACCGCTATGTGATTGACGCAGACTTCCTATAACTTATTGTTGGTGGACCTTGGATCCACGGTAACGCTATAGTCCCATCTACTCTTCATCGGTGTCTCAAATATGTAGACACAAATAATGAGGTCAAGACGGTGGTCGCGACAAACAACCGCTTAAAGGGGTGGAGAATTATTTCTTGATTCTCTCCTCTACGGTAATGAGTCGGCGAATCATCGGCCGAGCAGCGGGCAATGGTGAAAGGATTCGGCGGGCTTGATTATAGTGGTGGTTTTGTTTTAAAATACATTGTACCCCTTGTAATCAATCTTGGCGATGAAGAATCGCCGATGAACATTGTAATTGGCAAATTGCCGATGAATCAATAAATGGCGATTTAGAGTACCCTTTGTCTTTGAATGATGTAATGGCGAGGTTTATACAGCGATCGAGTTGCACTTACCAACTTCGGTCTTCTTGCTTTACACAAAAGCAATTCCAAGACTCCTTTGGGACAACACTCGCCATCCCACCTAAGATCAAGTAGTGAAAAGACTTGGTTTACTAAAAGGAGATGCAGCTCCAACTAATCATTTCTTAGAAGAAGATGAAGATGACAACGGCCTATCCTCAACACATTCAGATATAGTCCAGACACCGGGTATCATGAAGAAGTGGGGAGTGCGACTTGACACAAGGAGAAGGTCTATGTTTGGGCGAGGTCCTCGAGTCCCTCCTAAAGCGCATATGTCCCAAAAGGGAAGCCGATAACTACTATGCATTTAGAAGGGATTGGGATCACGAATCCTCCTCGAAGATGAATGCTCATGGCTAATTGATGATAATCCACGATGAGGGAGGCGGACATTAAATGCGATTCTTGACTTGGGATTACGACACGGCCTGGAGAAGCTTTCAAGGCTTTGATGTCAAATATGGCTACGGTCGATCCTGCTACTATTGAGGGTGATGAAGATATGCCAACATGGGAAGACCCATGGATCCATCAACTTTCGAGAAGCGGTTTGGGGATAGATTCAACAAAGAGAACCCCCACTAAGGGCGAGGTAGTCGAGGTTAATATGGGTGATGAGGGGCATCCTAAGCTCATAAACATCAGCAATACCCTTCCCTCGGAAGAGAAAGAAGAGTTGATCGCCCTAATCGGGGAATATATCGATGTATTCGCTGGAGTTATGAGGACATGCGGGGACTTCGACCTAATGTAGCGACACATCGCCTCAACATCAAGGTGGATGTCAAACCCGCCAAGCAACCAAGAAGACGGTTTCGCCCACAAATCTTGCGAGCAATGCGTCGGCGAAGTGAAGAAACTCATAGAATCGGATTCATCAAGAAATTCAACATCCGGATTGGGTGGCGAATATAGTCGGTCATGAAGAAGAATGGTTCGTCGGGGATGCAGTGGAGCTCTGAGAGATCTGAATCTTTGCTTGCCCAAAAGGCGACTTCCCTCTTCCAATCACCGATGTCATAGTCGACAATACGTGTGGATTTGAAAGAATGTCGCTCATGGATGGTTTCTCGGTATAATCAAATCAAGATGCACCCGATGGCCAAACACCACGGCGTTGAGCAGCCCATCGGTATATTTTGCTACACGGTCATGCCGTTCGGCTTAAAACGCCGGTGCAACATACCAGCGAGCAATGACAGATTTTCCAGATCATCTTCGAAAACGGTCGAATGCTACGCCGACGATTTGGTCGTAAAAGCCGTGACAAAGGAGATCACATCAAAGATCTTGAACGGTATTCGAGCTCATGCGAACTCATCGCCTAAAGATGAATCCGCCAAATCCTTCCTTGGAATGTCGGTGGCAAGTTCCTCGGATTCGCCGCCACCGACAAAGGAATCCACGCTGATCCCGACAAAGTGAAGGCAATTCAAGAGTTGCAACCTCAGAAATGCGAGAGAACTTCGGGGGTTACAAGAGGCGATTGGCGTACATCCGGCGGTTCATATCGAACCTATCCGAAGTGCCAACCGTTCTCCAAGTTGAACAAGAAGAGTGTCGTTTATTTGGAGCGGCGCTTTGTCGGCGTTTCGAGGAGATAAAATCGTATCTCGCTAAACCTCTGTTCTTGTTGCACCGCATCGGAAAACCGCTCTCGATCTACGCCAAGGCAACGGATCACTCGTTAAGCGCCTTACTCGCGGCGGCGGCGGTCCGCGAGCAGTGATGTATTACGAGCGAACATTGGTGGTGAGTCTCG
This sequence comes from Asparagus setaceus, assembly GCA_012295165.1. Lineage (NCBI taxonomy): Eukaryota > Viridiplantae > Streptophyta > Magnoliopsida > Asparagales > Asparagaceae > Asparagus > Asparagus setaceus. The sequence continues at coordinate 32,824,665 of CM022701.1, forward strand.
ATACCCAATGGTGGCGGTGCCTTGCATTAGTGTTCGCGATTCAAAATGCGACACTATTTAGTCGGACGGGCGATTTATGTTATCTCTAGCGTAAATCCGGTCCGGATATTTATAATGGCCGGCTTCAATGAGTTGGCGTTTGGCGAAATGGGCCTTGCTCTTGTCCCAATATGACTGCACTTCAAACAACGTAAGTCACCAAAGGGCAAGCGATTTGCGATCTCTTGGTCGCCAACCCGACAACGGACGCAGCTTGAGTTATATGATGATCTTCGGATGAAGTCGAAGTCAACACTACGCCGCACCAACAAATATGGCGATTGTATTTTGACGGAGCTTCGGCCACTAATGTAGCAAGTACCCGGGCGTTCTAAAATCTCTGCTGAGTCGGAGTTGTCTTGATTTCCAGGGAATCATGTCATGCCCGTGCTTATTCACTCCGCAGAACCATTCCAATAGCGTAGCGAATACAGCCTACTTATCGGACTTAAGCGCCAAGAAATTTTGGTCGAATATCTCCGTATGGAGATTCTGGCCCGATAGTTAAGCAGTTCGTGGTGACTACGGTCGAATCCGGATCTAATCCCCTATCATCGGATAGGCTGTTGAAATGGCGGACTCATTGAAGAATTCTTCATCGAATATATCCGCCTCCAAAGCATCCTTGAGATGCAGCGGCGTTAGGCGTGTCGTTAGCACAACCTTAGAGACCGAGCAACTAGTTACGGTCGGGACTCACCAACTCTTAGTACCATTATACGATGAGGCACAAGAAGGTAAGGGGTAGTTACCAAAGAAGTACATGCAACCCAAACCAAGTTGGAGCCCCGAGATTGGCTTTCCTATCATCGATTACGTCTTACATGGTATTCTACCAGAAGACGTGAAGGAGAGAGAGTCAATCCGGCGAAGAGCTCCAAGATTCTTTTACGACACAGAAACCCAGATGCTATATCGTCGGGGGTACGATGGTCTTTTACTCCGATGCCTCTCAAACAAAGAGGCAGAAGAGGTCCTTCGAAGCACACGAAGGTGAATGTGGTGCGCACTACCGGTCCCAAGCTCTACGAGCGAATCAGGAGAATGGGCTACTTTTGGCCCACGATGATTAATGACGCAGCTTGAGCACGCCGAAATGTCATGCGTGTCAAATTCCGCGAATTATATGCATCACCGCAGAGCGTTGCATCCTTCGCCACATCCCGCCATTCGAGACATGGGGAATGGGCGTTGTAGGTCCCATTTTTCCTCCGTCGGTTAAAGGAGATCGGTTTATTCTAGCGATCACCGACTACTTCTCCAAGTGGGCTGAAGCAATCCCACTAAAAGAGGTCAAGGCGAGTACCGTCGTCAGATTCATCAAACACCATGTCATCTATCGACATGGTGTCCCAAGACGGATCGTGCATGACAACGGTCCCCAATTTATCGGCAATTCCTTCATCGGGTTTTGCGAAAATTCAAGATACAAGATGTCTCGTCGGCGGCTATAATCCGGCCGGCGAATGGGTTAGCCGAGGCGCTCAACAAGACGATCATCAAGATTTTGTCGAAGCTTGTGAAGAATAACAAGCGAGACCGATGATAAACTCGAGAAGCACTCGGGCATATCGCTGTGCAGTGCATACAAGCGGGGAGCTACCCGTACTCTACGGTCTGGGTGTGAAGCAATTCTCCGTTGGAAGTTAGTCACTTAGTCGCCCTTGCAGCGAGATGGCGGCCAGAAGAACAACATCAAAAACGTCTCGAAGAACTTGAGATGTTAGATGAGAAGCGCCTGGAGGCTCAACAATGCATTGAGTTCTATCAAGCTAGAATGTCGAGGGCTTTCAACAAGAAAGTTCGACAGAGAACCTTTAAGGAGGGAGATCTCGTCCTCGCTGCTAGGCGACCGATAATCCTCACCTCTAAAAGAAAGGTAAATTCAACCCAATGGGAAGGACCGTTTATAATAGACATGGTCTATTCAAGCGGTGCATATCGCCTTATCACCTGAGAATGGCGTAGGCAATTAATCTTAGATAAATGGGAAGTTTCAAAAGTATTATCCTTAATACATTCAGATAACCCGCTTTGATGGGAAGTTCCTCGAGAATATCTCACTCATTTTCATGAGGATAACCCTAAATTATTGTGTTTTCCTCCAAAATTCTCTCACCGATCAAATTCATTGGCGGTGGGCCCACTAAAACCTCTCGTCCAACCACCAAGAATTCCCTCTCGATTCCTTCCACTAACCAGAGGTCCACTTTCAAATTCTCGTTAGCAATCCTACAAAAGAGAAAGCTATCCATACCCTTCCTAGATTCTCTGAGTGGAGACCCCACTCTTAGTTTCTCATCGGAAATAGAATACATTCTTCCTTTCCCACCTTCACCGAGATAGGACACAAAACCTTCCTCTCCATCAATAAGAGATAGGATACAAAACCTTCCTCTCCATCAATAAGAGATAGGATACAAAACCTTCCTCTCCATCAATAAGAGATAGGATACAAAACCTTCCTCTCCATCAATAAGAGATAGGATACAAAACCTTCCTCTCCATCAATAAGAGATAGGATACAAAACCTTCCTCTCCATCAATAAGAGATAGGATACAAAACCTTCCTCTCTTGTTCATCCCTTACCCTGAGATAGGAGACAAGATCCTCCTTCCTCTCCATCAATAAGAGATAGGATACAAAACCTTCCTCTCCATCAATAAGAGATAGGATACAAAACCTTCCTCTCCATCAATAAGAGATAGGATACAAAACCTTCCTCTCCATCAATAAGAGATAGGATACAAAACCTTCCTCTCTTGTTCATCCCTTACCCTGAGATAGGAGACAAGATCCTCCTTCCTCTCCACCTTAGGAAATAGAATACATTCTTCCTTTCCCACCTCAATCAACCTTATGCGGTCCCAAGCTCTGGCGAATCGAGGAGAATGGGCTACTTTTGGCCACAATGATTAATGGCGATCGATGCAGCTCGAAATGCCATGTCGATTCCGCAATTATATGCATCGGCCGCTGGCGGTACATCCTTGACCACATCGGCCATTGAGACATGGGGAATGGGCGTTGTAGGTCCCATTTTCCTCCGTCGGTTAAAGGAGATCGGTTTATTCTAGCGATCACCGACTACTTCTCCAAGTGGGTGAAGCAATCCCACTAAAAGAGGTCAAGGCGGTACCGTCGTCGAGATTCATCAAACACCATGTCATCTATCGACATGGTGTCCCAAACGGATCGTGCATGACAACGGTCCCCAATTTATCGGCAATTCCTTCATCGGGTTTTGCGAAAATTCAAGATACAAGATGTCTCGCCGACATTCTATAATCCAAAGAAATAATGGGTTAGCCGAGGCGCTCAACAAGACGATCATCAAGATTTTGTCGAAGCTTGTGAAGAATAACAAGCGAGGCTGGGATGATAAACTTCGGAGAAGCACTACGGGCATATCGCTGCTGATGCGTACAGAAGCTACCGTACTCTACGGTCTCACGGGTGTGAAGCAATTCTCCGTTGGAAATCCAGATTCGTCACTCGCCGCCTTGCAACAGAGATGACGACCAAGAACAACATCAAAAACGCCTCAAGAACTTGAGATGTTAGATGAGAAGCGCCTGGAGGCTCAACAATGCATTGAGTTCTATCAAGCTAGAATGTCGAGGGCTTTCAACAAGAAAGTTCGACAGAGAACCTTTAAGGAGGGAGATCTCGCCCTCGCTAGGCTAATCGATAATCCTCACCTCTAAAAGAAAGGTAAATTCAACCCAATGGGAAGGACCGTTTATAATAGACATGGTCTATTCAAGCGGTGCATATCGCCTTATCACCTGAGAATGGCGTAGGCAATTAATCTTAGATAAATGGGAAGTTTCAAAAGTATTATCCTTAATACATTCAGATAACCCGCTTTGATGGGAAGTTCCTCGAGAATATCTCACTCATTTTCATGAGGATAACCCTAAATTATTGTGTTTTCCTCCAAAATTCTCTCGATTCCTTCCACTAACCAGAGGTCCACTTTCAAATTCTCGTTAGCAATCCTACAAAAGAGAAAGCTATCCATACCCTTCCTAGATTCTCTGAGTGGAGACCCCACTCTTAGTTTCTCATCGGAAATAGAATACATTCTTCCTCTCTTGTCTTAGATTCTCTGAGTGGAGACCCCACTCTTAGTTTCTCATCGGAAATAGAATACATTCTTCCTTTCCCACCTCAATCAACCTTATGCGGTTCAATCCTTCTCGGTCAAAGAAGGCCAAGATTCATCTTGGGGTATTTCATCCGAAGCCTAAGAAGGGATAAAGCCAGCGCCTCACAGCGTTGCGGGTGGTCTCTTGCGTAAAGTACGAAGCCTATGTATTCAATATCATAGCAACAAGTCTAGAAGAGTTTCATTCTTCGGCCTAGCGTCCGCGTCGGAGCGGATCTAGATAATCCGCACGCTAGCCCAACTCAAACGGTAGTTGGTAAAGGCTAATCAAATCCGTTGACGGCTGAGGGTTTGCCAAAAATCCTATAAGTATTATGGTTAATTATTTCTGACGAAATAAAAGAATCATAATAGAGCACAAAAGAGGACGGAAATATGTTTTATCGATAAAGATTGAAGTTACACAAGTTTTCTAAACGGCAGATTTGTGACGACAAATACTTTATTGAGAAAAGCTTGCTGAAGTTCCTCGAAGCTTCGTACAGCCTCCTGTGCCATTAAGGGCCTCATGATCTCCTTCTTGATATTAACCAGCTTCTGCTTCGAGAGTTCAAGTTCCTCGGGCACGACCGCGAGAGTCTTTTCTTTGTTGGCCTTCGTCAGCTTCAAGACGATCAGGCTCTCCCTCGCCGCTTGAAGCTCCTGTTCGAGCTCTACTATCCTCGCTTCTCCGTGACACAAGACCAAAATGTCCCACGGAAGATGAAGCTTGACAGCAGCGATCTCCAAATGATGCACGGCCTCGTGCATTTGAACTCGAGTCGGTAATAGCAAGCATCAGGCCAAGGCGTCGGTGAGCCTACGATATATGAGGCGAGCCCGCTACTTCAAAATCTTGTAGACTTTGGAGCTTAACCTCTAAATGGTCGAAATCATCGGCAAGGTGGCACAGGCGGACTCAATCTTCGGATATTCTCCCATGCCCTACTCCAAATAGGATTACAGTATAAACTAATTCACGGTTCTTAGCGAGAAGTTCTGGAGAATATTACCATATTCTTAAGGATAACTTCGATAACCCTCAATTTCCTCCGTGGGACCTCAAGGAGGATAAAATTACGGCGAGGCTTATAGCGGCCCGGACAGCGCTCTACCTCGAAAGGACTCCTCCCTTGTATCGGTGCGATTCATGCATCCCTCACCAGGGCCTACCAATCAACAATTGGGAAGAATACCTCCCACCGTGGATGAACACACCGCAACGAAGTAATGCAAGAGCGACGCCAACCAACGCGTCGTCGGCGAAGGATTCAGCGATCAGCGGTTGGATCGCTGAAGAATTCCCGATCAGCGGAGGAACCTCGATGGTCAATTGGGCGACAATCCACCGACGCGAGTCAGCGGCAAATGAACTCAATTAGCTACGCTTGAAATTCGACAACGGTCAAGCAATAAATGCGGCCATAACACCCCCGGTATCCTACAAAGCGGAGAACACGAGAATTGGAGGAATCAAATCTGGAGCCAACCTCAAAAGGAATTCATCTATCGACTTACGGTGAGATTTCGACAACGGTCGGACAAAAATGCGATGCCGTAATACCTTGACAATCCTACAAAGCGGAAAGGCTGAAGGGAATGGAGAGATCAAACGCCGTGGTCATTCACAAGTCCTATCACGCCAATTAAAGAGTGAAGGGCTCATCATGTCAAAGCATCGGACTCATCAAGAATCGAGGCGAGGCGGCTTTGGAGAATATCTGTGGCGTTAAAATTGCTTATCGATGCGAACAAGACTTCGTAAGCGGTGGGTTGATAACCGACGATCCATCCGGCAGCGACCGAAACGCCGTCGGCGTGATTCGCCGCAAAGCAGCGTAAAGCGAGTCGGCGAACCCATGAAGTGAGTCGGCTGAGAGCGTCTGGCAATGGCAGCGGCGTCGTGGAGAAAACCCGACGACGGCTCAACGAGGCGAGTTGGCTAAATTCAAGCGTTGGCGAGGCGGAATCAACCGTGCTTAGTCCGTCGATGCAAGCGAACCGTTTGAGCTCCGAAGTTAATCGGACACGGTTCGAACACAATGGCGACATCAGAACAAAACTAAGCCGGAAGGCAGAAGAATGCCCGAAGAATCGGCCGAGTCGGCCGGAAGCGGCAAGGCGAGCGGCGGGCAGCGGCAGCACCTCGGCCAAGTGGCCAAGGTGGCTCGGCCACTTTGGCCGAGCCACCTCGGCCAAGTGGCCAAGGTGGCTCGGCCACTTTGGCCGAGCCACCTCGGCCAAGTGGCCAAGGTGGCTCGGCCAAGTGGCCGAGCCACCCGTCGGCAGCATACTTTGTTTTGTATAAATAGGGGGTCTTGCTCATTCAAGGGCTGGATTTTTGGGATTTTGGCGTGCCGAAGAGCCCTCGCGAGATCTCTGACGCCGCGGTTCGAACGCGAGCTCAAGTCGGTCGGCGTCGGATCTATAGGCGGAAGGTAAACAAACTTCGGGTCGAACTCTGAGATACCCTCTAGGTTAAGCCGTCTTAATCTCGGGGATAGCTGTGATTTCTCCTTGTAGATCTCACCGCTCGGCGATCCTCTCCTTCGTGAGTGTGATCCCGAGGCGATCCTCTCCTTCGTGAGTGTGATCCCCTCGGTAACCGTTTCCTTCGTGAAGCGAGCCCCTCGTCTGTAGTTCGAACCGGGTTTACACGGGATCGAATTGCGGTGGTCAGCGGACGAACAAAAGTCCGACGCGGGCAAAGAACCCATAGCGAGGATCGGGAAAATAGAGATCCTCGTGTTTGTTCACAAAAGGAAGAGAGTTGTAATTTTCGTTTTCATTATGCGCCTAAAATAAAGGCATTTCTTTTGTTTGAAATTTTGTTGTAGGCCAACGAAGCTGTACACGAGTTCAAACGAGCAATGAATAACAAACCAACTTTCCCCGCGAACACTTTTCATCATCGGGGTGCATTTTGATTTGATTTTACCCTGAAAAGCCATCCATAAAAGACATCCTTTCAAATCCACACGTGTTATCGACGATAATATCCGTGATTGGTAAAGGAAAATCATCTTTCGAACACGCCAATTTAAGTCTCGATAATCAACGACGGCCGATCGTCCGCTTTTCTTCAAAACAGGTACTATATTGGCTACCCGGTCGGGTGTTGAACCTCCCAAATGAACCTGCTTTGATCGGCTTCGATTTCTTTCTCAATGGCCTTCATGACTGAGGGGCAAATCGTCGTTGTTATTGTTTAACAGCTTAGCTACCGCTCGATATTAAGGCAATGCATAGCCACTGAGGGTCTAAGCCGCATATCTTCATAACTCCAAGCGAAGACATCGATATATTCCGTGCCAAGCGATAAGGCTCTCCTTTTCTTCAGTTGTCAAACTATCGCTATGAATATGGGCTTGGATTAGCCGTCCCCATATCAACTCGGACTATTTTGTCATCGGGCGGTTCTCGTTGTTCAAAGCGATGTTCCCATTGCATTCCAAGCTGTTGACTCAGTGGATCCTCGAATAGCGGTAAGAGATCATCTTCTTGAATCTCTATTGGATCAACTGAGGTCATATTGGCCATCAGGGACCTAATTTCCTGTCCTATCTTGGCGAGAATCGAAAGCTGCCCGGAAGATGAGTGATCGACTCACCCTCGATCGTAGCGTGCCGCGAGTCGGCGGCGACTCATATCCTAACCCTTTACGAAGTTTTATGATAGTAATCATCGGTGGCCTTAGGGACATAGCGGTCGGATCGGTGTCCTGATGCCTTTTCGTAGCTTAGTCCTTCTTTGCGAAGGAAATCATACCCCATTTTCTTCATCAAATTTCGCACCGTTGGCGAGAAGTATGAGAATTGGGGTTCCTTTTCCTCTGTTTTGGGCTGCTCTAGCTCGTTTTGTGACGGCTGATTGACCTTCCCAAGGATAATGTCTTTCTGATCGCTATTCCTGGCTGGTATCACAAAAACCGCTCGCGAAGAGTCATTATGCCTTTGGGTCATCATGAACGACGACCGAGTTGGCATGTGCGATGTAGGTTGACATACAACCGTGGCAGAATTTCTGACATTAAGTCAGTATGACTTTTAACACCCGGTGCGTAAGCTAAATCATAATCTTCATTGAAAACGACGATATCGTCATCGGGATCATTCAGATCGATTACAAAGGGTTTTACATCATTGAACACAACTCCTTGTTCGGACTCTATGTCAGCCTCATTTCCGCTGTCATAGTCCTCGATCTGTGGTTCATCGGTTTGGCCCTCCTCAAGGTAGTGGACAGAATCAGTAAAATAATTCTCCACACCTTTGAATGGTTGCCTTTCCGCGACCAATGTTTTAACCATCCCCTCTTCATCTACATACTTCATGCATTGATGCAATGTAGACGGGACGATCAAGTTTTCATGGATCCGTGGTCGCACCCATAGCGCATTATAGGATGTATCGGCATCAATGGCGTAGCGGTGGCGTCGTCTTCAAGTCTCCTATCGGCATCGAGTTTGATTTTGCCCAAGGGACGAGAATTGGTAGCATTGAAACCGTAGATGGTAGTCGGTTGTCGCTAAGCGATGCGGCGGTATCGAGATGTTGTATAATTCTCAATGGGATGATACTCAATCACGGATCTGGATCAACTTGAGCTCGGTTGATCCGGACGAGCCAATGTAACCGTAAAGTATAATGGCCTATCATGCTTGGGTTCTTCACTTGCATGTCCTCAGGAAAAGGTAATGCAAGGTATTGGCCCCTCGAAGACACAGTGACATTGAAGCAAACTTACGTTGAGCTTTACGGGAAATGGCGAAAGGCCGTTGTCATGATGCTTCTCATGAGCTTCTACAGTAGATTGAGAAAGCCGTAAGAGTTCAAACAAAGTGATCCTCGCCGGGATGTTGGAGAGTTGGGCTAAAACATCGAACTGGAAAGGGGCCTTCAAAGTTTCCGGTGTGTCCTTCCTGAGCGCTTTGTTGTACCGGACCTCCCTTGTTTTGGGCTCACCAACTGGCGCCTTTGCTGCTATGTCGGGTGTTGCCTCGGGATACTCCCTTAAGAACTCCTTTCCACGCGAATGTGCTTGGCCGAAATGCAGTCGGCGTGGCGGGACGATTGCTCCTTTTAAGGCGTGAGGTGGCGTTACAAGTCTTCCCTTTGGACTTTGAAGAAGTCCATTGCTCATCTGATAGCAAGTCAGGGTGAACCCACATAATTTCGCCTTTCGGCGTGGTGTAAGGGACCATACCTTGTTCCTCCCGTTGCTGGAGGTCAAAGTTCACAACTCTGGCTTCCGCTTGAGGGATCGGCTTTACTCCATCTTGCACTTGGAATTCCGAAAAATCACCAAATTGGAGGCGACCATGTTTGCAAACACCTTCTTCGATCCTCTCGCGAGTCATAACACACCTCTAACAAGACTTGGATCTTGTCCTTCAAAGCGTAGCATGACCTCGCCGAGTGGTGTACCATTCGATGGTACATGCGATTTTGGATCATCCGTCCTTGAAGCTTCCTCCGGCTTCCTCATTTCGGGCGTGATCTTGTTCATTTTGAGTAAAGTTTTAAGGATTGGTATGACTGGTCATCCTTAAAGTCATACTTCCTCGAGGGCGGTATCAAAAACATTCGATTTACGCTTGAAGGGTCTCAAGTAGGTTGGGTCTCCACGGCCAAAGTCTCATTCCCTTCGATTGCTTTTGAGGAATAAAATTGTTACGATTACCCCTTTTATGGCGAGAATCACGGGGTTCCTCGGCCGATCCTCGAAGCATGTTCTCAACTTGCTCCCTTGCCTCACCAAGTCTCTCCAAGAGTGTGCTTCAAGCGCACCCATCTTGAAAGTATGTTGGCGAGAGGTTGGCTCGCACATCCCGATGAATGTAAGCTTAGAGGCACGGTCAGGGAATGCAAAGACAGATTCGAATCGCTGCGAAAGTCTTGGCGGACTCCGTCTTCTTTTGCTTTTCGGCCCGACAAAGTGGCCATAGACACCTCGGTGTCATCATCGAAAAATCGGGCCATAAAAGCCTCGCGACATCTTTCCAAGAGCCGATAGAACCAGGCTCTAACCTTGAAACCACTTTCGGCGACTCCCCTAAGTCGATGAATAGTCGGTCATAATAGGATCGCACTGCTATATGCCCGGTTTGCTCTTGGAAATAGTAGATGTGTTGCAACGGAGAACTTTTTCCGTCGAATTGCGCTAGGTTAAGTGGCTTGAATTTTGGAGGATATGGGACATCATCCCATTCTATAGGATATGGCCTCGCCACTGACTCCTTAGATTGCCCTTGGGTTTAAGGGCATCCGGTACCTTTGGAAATCCCGCAACATATGATCCTGCTCTTTCGTACGCGGATTCGATCCCGCTTCCGATGACATTGAGTGAACATCATGATCCCCGTCGTAGCCTTCTTGCTTCGATTTGGATCCTCCTTCGTCCATCTTCTTCTTGCCCACAAGTTTCTCCATCATCATTTCTAAGCGTCTGATAGATTCCTGTTGCGCAAGAATAGTAGCTTGTTGCTCTTCAATTCTTCGTGTCATCTCTTCTTCTCGTTCGGCCATGAGGACACTTGCCTGATCACTAAAATCAATATTCGAAGGTTGAGACGTAGCGATGTCAGAGTTCTCAAATTCTTCAGATTTACCCCCAGCCAATTGGCTATAGTCAAACGGGATTGTCACTCCGGCACGAAGACGGGTTCCTCGATAAGCGCCTTGGCTATTGATTAATGCGCCAGAACCTCGGGAATATTCGTGGTCGACGACTCAGGTACTGTTGGGGTCTTGCTCGCTTTTCCCAACCATGTTAATAGTCACTCCGGGGGAATGACCACCGCGGGCTGCTTGTTTCTCATGGCGAAACCGCCTTCGTCTAGTTGACGGGTCCGATAATCGCTCAAAAACCGAAGGTTGGAGTGTCGATGAACATTGGGCGCGCATCGCAGAGATAAGCTTCTCACAGCAGCAATGAGATTGCATATGACTAACATCACGCTTGCGAGTGAGGTAATCACGGAGATCAGGAGTGGGCGTTCCCCCAGTTGATTCTAAAAGACGAGCCTCGTATGAGAGTGGCCCTCCGAGTCGAGTTTGGCGACCCTGGCGAGGCTGCCGTTTCCTTTGGCTCTGGCGGCGAAGCTTATGGCGAGGTTCGCTGTCATGATGACGAGGTTCGTCATTCTGACGTTTCCTACGACGAGGTTCGTCCACTTGCCTTGATGACACCCCATGTCGAGGTTCATGATGACGAGGTTCATCATTTTGACGCTTGTTATGACGCAGGTTCGCCAACGAGCGATGTTCGCCATGTTGTTGGCGAAATTCGCCAGCGCACGAGGCTCACCTCTTTCAAGGGGACCTCACATTGTTGGCGAGGTTCGCTGTGGCGAACCTCGGTTGAATGTCGAGGTTCATGATGACGAGGTTCGCCAACGAGCGATGTTCGCCATGTTGTTGGCGAAATTCGCCAGCGCACGAGGCTCACCTCTTTCAAGGGGACCTCACATTGTTGGCGAGGTTCGCCGTCATGATGACGAGGTTCATCATTTTGGCGCTTGTTATGGCGAGGTTATTTGTCATGATGGCGAGGTTCATCATTTTGGCGCTTGTTATGGCGAGGTTATTTGTCATGATGGCGAGGTTCGTCCACTTGCCTTGATGACACCCCATGTCGAGGTTCACCGCCGTAGGCGAACCTCGGTTGAATGTCGAGGTTCACCGCCGTAGGCGAACCTCGGTTGAATGTCGAGGTTCACCGCCGTAGGCGAACCTCGGTTGAATCTTGAGTTGAATGTCGAGGTTCACCGCCGTAGGCGAACCTCGGTTGAATGTCGAGGTTCACCGCCGTAGGCGAACCTCGGTTGAATGTCGAGGTTCACCGCCGTAGGCGAACCTCGGTTGAATCTTGAGTTGAATGTCGAGGTTCACCGCCGTAGGCGAACCTCGGTTGAATCTTGAGTTGAATGTCGAGGTTCACCGCCGTAGGCGAACCTCGGTTGAATCTTGAGTTGAATGTCGAGGTTCACCGCCGTAGGCTAACCTCGGTTGAATCTTGAGTTGAATGTCGAGGTTCACCGCCGTAGGCGAACCTCGGTTGAATGTCGAGGTTCACCGCCGTAGGCGAACCTCGGTTGAATGTCGAGGTTCACCGCCGTAGGCGAACCTCGGTTGAATGTCGAGGTTCACCGCCGTAGGCGAACCTCGGTTGAATGTCGAGGTTCACCGCCGTAGGCTAACCTCGCTCAATGAAGGGTTTCACGCTTGGCGAACCTCGTCGAATGAAGGGTTTATTGCTTGGCGAACCTCGTCGAATGAAGGGTTTATTGCTTGGCGAACCTCGTCGAATGAAGGGTTTATTGCTTGGCGAACCTCGTCGAATGAAGGGTTTATTGCTTGGCGAACCTCGTCGAATGAAGGGTTTATTGCTTGGCGAACCTCGTCGAATGAAGGGTTTATTGCTTGGCGAACCTCGTCGAATGAAGGGTTTATTGCTTGGCGAACCTCGTCGAATGAAGGGTTTATTGCTTGGCGAACCTCGTCGAATGAAGGGTTTATTGCTTGGCGAACCTCGTCGAATGAAGGGTTTATTGCTTGGCGAACCTCGTCGAATGAAGGGTTTATTGCTTGGCGAACCTCGTCGAATGAAGGGTTTATTGCTTGGCGAACCTCGTCGAATGAAGGGTTTATTGCTTGGCGAACCTCGTCGAATGAAGGGTTTATTGCTTGGCGAACCTCGTCGAATGAAGGGTTTATTGCTTGGCGAACCTCGTCGAATGAAGGGTTTATTGCTTGGCGAACCTCGTCGAATGAAGGGTTTATTGCTTGGCGAACCTCGTCGAATGAAGGGTTTATTGCTTGGCGAACCTCGTCGAATGAAGGGTTTATTGCTTGGCGAACCTCGTCGAATGAAGGGTTTATTGCTTGGCGAACCTCGTCGAATGAAGGGTTTATTGCTTGGCGAACCTCGTCGAATGAAGGGTTTATTGCTTGGCGAACCTCGTCGAATGAAGGGTTTATTGCTTGGCGAACCTCGGTTGAATCTTGAGTTGAATGTCGAGGTTCACCGCCGTAGGCGAACCTCGGTTGAATGTCGAGGTTCACCGCCGTAGGCGAACCTCGGTTGAATCTTGAGTTGAATGTCGAGGTTCACCGCCGTAGGCTAACCTCGCTCAATGAAGGGTTTCACGCTTGGCGAACCTCGTCGAATGAAGGGTTTATTGCTTGGCGAACCTCGTCGAATGAAGGGTTTATTGCTTGGCGAACCTCGTCGAATGAAGGGTTTATTGCTTGGCGAACCTCGTCGAATGAAGGGTTTATTGCTTGGCGAACCTCGTCGAATGAAGGGTTTATTGCTTGGCGAACCTCGTCGAATGAAGGGTTTATTGCTTGGCGAACCTCGTCGAATGAAGGGTTTATTGCTTGGCGAACCTCGTCGAATGAAGGGTTTATTGCTTGGCGAACCTCGTCGAATGAAGGGTTTATTGCTTGGCGAACCTCGTCGAATGAAGGGTTTATTGCTTGGCGAACCTCGGTTGAATGTCGAGGTTCACCGCCGTAGGCGAACCTCGGTTGAATGTCGAGGTTCACCGCCGTAGGCGAACCTCGGTTGAATGTCGAGGTTCACCGCCGTAGGCGAACCTCGGTTGAATCTTGAGTTGAATGTCGAGGTTCACCGCCGTAGGCGAACCTCGTTGAATGTCGAGATTCACTGCTGTAGGCGAACCTCGGTTGAATGTCGAGGTTCACCGCTGTAGGCGAACCTCGGTTGAGTGTCGAACTTCACTGCTTGGCGAACCTCGTCGAATGAAGGGTTTCACGCTTGGCGAACCTCGTCGAATGAAGGGTTTATTGCTTGGCGAACCTCGTCGAATGAAGGGTTTATTGCTTGGCGAACCTCGTCTGAATGAAGGGTTTCGCTGCTTGGCGAACCTCTGTTGAATGTCGAGCCTCGCTGCAATGACGAACCTCGGTTGAATGTCGAGCCTCGCTGCAATGACGAACCTCGGTTGAATGTCGAGCCTCGCTGCCATGACATTGTAGGCGAGCCTCATCAAACTTTGAGGTTGTGGGCGATTTTGGCCTATGCAGACGAGCTTCAATCACGCAGGCGAGCCTGCTCTACGGGCGAGCCTCAGAACATGCTACGAAGAGCGGGTCGTAACTCTCAAACCGTATGTCGGAATTGGACGAATTATATATGAAAATCGACTATCTCGACGAGACGGAGCCAATTGTTGTGGTCGTTTTGCCCAATTCCTTCCGGTTCGAGAGACATCAGAACTTTTGTCTATTTTATAAAGTCAAGCATTCAGGTGAACTTAACCTTTAGGCGGGCCTGACTTCACTCAGATGGACCCTTAAGCTCTTTTGCTCACCCCGAGTTGCTGTGCAGGGATTAAGGCAATTTTTATTGCCTACAATCCCCGCTGCCAAATCTCAAAACTCCTCCGATCTCTCGTCGTCGTCATCGAGCACCTCGTCCTCGTCCTCGTTTCTCCTCGTCGTCGTCGAGCACCGAGTCCTCATCCTAGTCTCTCGTCATCGTCCTCCTCGTCCTCGTGCTCCTTGTCGTCGAACGGCAGACCTCCTCCTCCTCTTTCTCGTCATTGAGCTCCGTGGCTACCACCGCGTCCTCCATGTCGTCTTCCGCCACCGCGGCTCCGACAACCACCATCGACCACCTAATTTGATATGTAAGTACTCTCCTCTCTCTCCTCATAACCCTAATCCCTAATTTGACCATCTAACCCTAGTTTTTCTCCTCCAACAGCAAATTTGCTCCTCAGACACATCCACAACCGTTGAATCCAGCCTCTCCTCCTCCAGCGGCAACATTTAGGTAATTTGAAATTTTTTGTTAATTTCATGCTCAATTCTAGATTTTGTTGATTGTCTGATGAGGTTTCTAATGTCATTGATTTTCTGGAAAGAACATGGTTTTTTTTATAGGGATTTGTGAATGGTTGTGAGTAGATGTGAGGCATATGTGGAGAAGTTAAGATTTTATATCAAAATTTACGTCTTGTAGATATGTATGCTAAGTCTTTATGTAATGAAGAACCATGAAATTATTGGTTCCATAGTTTAATTTGATTTGTCAACATATTAATTGACATGGTTTTGAGCCCTATGACAACAACTTCTGACAGATAATGGACAATGAAGTGGAAGGGTGCCATTATCTTTCTAGGATCATTTGGAATAAAATGAGCATTTCCATTCTCACGGATAATCTGATCTTTTGTTCCATATATGATACATTTTGGTTAAAAGACAAGGCATGTTGAATAGTAACTTAAACAACATAATGAAATCAAGTTTTGAAGAAAATAATCAAGTTAAACAAGGAAGAAACTTTGATAGACTTTAAACGTAATTTTCTTTCCTCTTTTAAAACATTCTCTACTGTTCAGTATTCATGTCTCTTTTAGGCATCATTAAGTTCTTGATAAACCAAATCTTATTTTGATATTGGTCTCCATTTGCGTAGGCCTTATTGTGCATTATCTTAACGAACCAGTAATTGCGGTTGGGACTTATCATGGAATTACTAAGTTGAAGTCCGAAGACAACTATATAATGTTCAATATTAGGTCCTAATCCGTTGCTAAATGCATGCGAGAATCGTGGTGATAGGCTGGCGGTGTATATATCATTCTATGTGAAAATTGCATTTGTTTTACTCCATTTTATGGAGCCTTATGCTTGGTCGCGAGTCTTTTCTTTGCTTTGTTTAAATGCATGCATATCAGCAACTTGTAGGTACTTCTCATTAGTTATCAGTTTCAGTAAAGTTGTCTTAGGTTTCGTTTGATGACAAACTTTTAGATGAGGGGGTTTCTATACAGAGTATAAACTAAGGAGTAGTAATTTACCCCTTTATTTTCTTTATTTGGTTTTGCATTTTCCTTGTTTTATTATATTCTTGCTTCTTGTAACAGTTTGTCACATGGACTGAGTGTATTCCAAGGAAGTAAGCATAGAAAGAACGGTAGTCAAAAGGAGGCAAATGTTGAAACATCGAAGGTGTGTTAATTACCTTTCTACTGACCCAAATTCAGTTCAATTTTAAAGGTTTATATACCAGCCTGGATTCCTTTTATCTTTGTAGGAGGCTGGGAAAGGAGTTGTTCCTGCTGCTGGAGCGTCTGTTGCAAAACATGAAGCTCCGATGTCTGCTATTCATGAAAGAAAAAGCCCGACTCCATGACCAAAGGCGGATGTTAGCTTCACCTTTACCTCACAAAGCAATTGTAAGTTTCCTTTTCTATTTTTCCAAAGAGAATTCACATTGGCATTACCGTGGTTGCATATTTTATAATCAAATTTAATGATATTGACGCTTGACTTAAAGTATATGCTTGAGCTTAGAACTCTTCCAAAAGTTGATAAAAATGCATGATGATCCATGCATTTGAGAGTATATTTGCTGATTATGGTCTACAATATTTTGAACAACTATAGATGAACAATTCTTTACAAAAAGCTTATTGTCTAGGTTAAACCTTTTACTCGCTACACGGGATTGAAAGCGTTGGCTATTATACAGACCTCTATTCTGGGAAAGCTCCGTGAAATGATTTGGCTAATTCTTTACCCATTTGTCAACCTGGCACCAATCTCTAAATTAAATTTTTTTAAAAAAAAAACACCTCTGAGTTTGTAGTTGAGGAGAGAATATAGTCAGAAGTCAGGTTATGAATCTAATAGACCTGCATACACGTACACTTAAGTGCACTAAAGAGACTGTTGTTATAGGACTGAATTGGTCTCTGAGGCAGGATCTGAGAATCATAATCATATCCCTGGCTTTTCCCTAAACATCAAAGTACAGTTTTTTCAACAATAAGGAAGGCTAAATTCAATTTCGTTTCATGTATTTTTTTTCTTTGTTCCCTAAATCATCTCCCTCTCAATCATCTTGCTATCTACCAAGGCGTGAAGTTGAGGATGCAAGAGAGATCATAGATGTCAGGTCAAGAATGAGTGTTATAAACCATGGAATAACACTCCTGAAGGCGAGAGGGAAGGACTCTATGATACTCCGGCATTCTCTTTGATTGATAGAGACAAATGGCCAGCGTTTCGTGCCTATTGTGCTTTAAGAAGGTCGAAGGTGTATAAACTAATTAAATCAAAATTTAGTATGTAATTGGCTTTGTCATTGTCAGATTACAAATCTAAATCTAACATTGATGTGCAGATTGAGGCGGCATGCAATACTGAGAACCGAGCACCGAACAAGAATGGTAGAGCAACCTATACAGGTGGCTCGAGGAACATGAGTCGGGCCATGTAGAAATTGGTAAATTCACTTCTAATGGCTTTTTAAAATCCATATTACACATTTCTTAATGAGATGATTGATTATATATATGTGCATATGGATTTTTGGTGAATTGCAGAGAGGTGAAATCATTGACGCTGGTGGTGCACTTGCACTTTTGAAACTCTATCTGGGTACTCACTCCTCATCGGTGGACAAGAGCACAGGCGGCTATATATACCCAGATGCATCCACTAAGGACTATTGTGTCAGTGTTAAGGTGTTATCACAGGAGGATATTGCTAGGATGTTTGTAGACTTGAGATGTTCAGGCCTATCCCAGGAGGAAATTCTCCGGGGAATTTCTACTATTTCGTGACCAGATTAGACTAGTCTATTTTTATTTTGGATATTATAGACATTTTGGATATTAGACGCATAGATATATTATATGTGTTTTGTTTTAGTTTGTCGTTTATTTGAGACTAGTGGAAACTTTCCACTTAATGTGTTTTAATTTGGCTAATTGTTGGGTTGAATGTGTTTGATGATATATATGGTTGTTTTTTATTTCATTGTGAGATTTTAAACTATGTACATGCGATGTATATTTTGAATTGTAAACAGGGAGCCATGCAAAGCGGGGCAATATTTTTAATATTGGTAAATGCACAAATGGTTCAAACCGCTTAAGAATTTTCCCAAACGGTTTAAACCGTTTGGGCTAAGTTATCTTAAGCGGTTTGAACCGTTTGGACAATTATTTTACGCTTTTAAAAATAAATAATTAAATTTATTGGCCCAAACGGTTGGAACCGTTTGGGACCATTCCCAAACGGTTCCAACCGTTTGGGCCACCGTTTGGACAAACTCAGCCCCAACGGGGTTTGTCCAAACGGTTCTTTTTTTAGCCCAAACGGTTGTAACCGTTTGGGACATAGGTTGCCCAAACGGTTTCAACCGTTTGGGCTGAACAGTTTTGTACTATAGTTGAGGGGAGTTTTCTAAAATTAACCCTTAAATATAATACATAAAAAAGGTTTACCGACTCATGGAAAACTGTAGAAGCATTCTAATGTGTGTGACACAACTGCATTTATTAGTAATTCATCTAACTAATTAACCATTGTTGACAAAAAAATGTTGGACGGATCAAACACTCAATTTGACTGCCTAGTAAGAAACTTAGAAAGAGAAAATAAGAAGGAAAACAAAATAAAATGGACTAATAATCAGCCAATTAAACCCAGAACAAATCACATTTATATATTCTTGTATGAAAGAATTGAATCACAACTGACACATATTGAGATAGGTGCAGCTTAAACCAAGGGCTATAAACGGGGAGAGAAAAAAAAAAATTAGATCTAGATCTCACACATGGAAAGAAAAGAAAAGAAAAGAAAAAAAAAAAAAAGAAAAAGCTTTACACACATTTCAACACTAAATTTAAAATTAGTGATTGCATTAAATTCGTCTTATTTATACCAATTCGTTATTTTTTTTTTTTATCCAGAGGGCTTTGGATTTATAAGAAAAATGCCAACATATCTCCTATGTATTAGGAGACGATTGGGTCCCTACTACAGCCTCAATAAATAAATCGCCCAACTCTTATACTGAACACACTACAACAAATATTGTAAATTATGATACATTCTTTATCTCTACGCGACACATTTTTGTGTCGCACAAATAGAGCGCGGCGCATAACAAAAGTGTGGTTAGAGCATGTGTGGAGAGCGTCTTTCTACACATGTGCGAATGTGTCACAAAGTCACAACACACATATATATATATCGAGCATGGTGACACATACAAGTATCACAAAACTCGTGACACATATATGTGTCAAGAGTGGTGATACATAGTTGTATCTATATCATTAAAAATATAAAGAATATCATCATTGAACACTATAACTTCCCAGAAGGTCACCAATCCTAGGATTACTCTCACTAAAGCACAATGAACTATGAAACTTTTTAGCTTATACACTATCATAATTGTTTAATCATCATTATAATTAAAATCTAAGATTTATTATTTAAACTCATTAATAGATCTTCTCACAATCTATATTGGACTATTAGCCTATTTCAATTATATTTACTTGTATATCTAATGACACAAATATGAGTCGTGATTTGCCACATTTTTATTTGTGCCATTATTATTTAATCTTTGTAAATAAAATGACACTTTTATATATGTCAAAAAATAAGTGTGGATAAATACAACTTTTGTTGTAGTGACATATCCAAAAGAAAACTCAATTGTATAGCGATCACTATGCTTGCGTAAAAAGATATACTATATGACGAAAATGCCCCACACTTTACTAAAATTTATTTTTTAAAATCTTTTTTTATTTTTAGGAGTTATTTTTTTGAGAATGACATTTTGGTCATTTCCTCATTAATGGGTAACACCATTAGGAGTGGTTTGGAAAACTTCAAAGCTCAAAGGGACTATACATGTCATGCCCCGAGACCCAAATACGTGTTGCTAGGCATGTGACAAATCGGCTGGCATATTCAATCGATATTATAAAATAACAATCGGTATGCTACTGCATTTGTCGACCGGAAACTAGACTACATTACCAGAAAACAAGCTAAGGATTATGCAACTCTCACTCATCATGTTTTAATCACTTTTAACCATTTATTACCTAAAGTTCACATTGGTACCGCGGAACCCAACTCGAGTCGCCTGCCAATCGCAGCAACTAAAAGAAAAGAAAAACTGCAGAAACGTCAGAGTGTTATAAGAGGTAACACAAAAGAGAGGTCAATAAAAAGAATAAGCCTCAAGATGACAAGGGTATAATGCAAACAGGATATAGGTAAACCTTATATTTAGGGTTTCAAATAAGGTAAAACGCTTACCTATGAGGTATAGCCACAAGGCACCAACTAGAAGACTTCATAAGCATGTCACAAACAATCATGAGAGTAAATAAGATCAAATAAGCAAGAAAAGCCTATTAAACAGTTGTCATGCCTTGTGTCCTAAATACGGATACATGCATGCGACTTGGCTATCAATATGTACACGAGAACCAGGTCAAGTTGGTCGTTATGCACATATTTAAGCCTCTGTCTAGCTAATCTACTTAATATAAAGATAAAACAGTAAACTTGCAGCAGAGCAGGGAAGGGGTATTGAACATTCTACACTAATGGTGCTAGGCCATGATATCAACTTAATTGATCTTCAGCTATTTGCGGTGTTAAGATATATAAATTTTCTTAACTATGGTCGTTACTTGAAATGTAATACCTATTATATTTAAATCTTCAGAGATAACATATTGTAGGATTTCTCTACAATCAAGTCTGTTTGTGAAACATAGAGAGATGGGGAGGCAATGGTTGATACTAGAGAAATAATCCTAAAGACAATCATTAGATCTCTACAGCCCAGTGGGAAATAATCGATGGGGGTTGAATGAGGGGTAGGGGAATGCAGGTATATAAATTCACCTGGCTTGGAAGTTGTTGTTTTTTTTTTTTTTGAAGAGAATAGAGGGAATGGGAAGTAATAAGGTTTACATTCATTAGCTTTCATTCTATATAATTTTGTTCCTCCGAAATTGGAGTGTAGATGAAGTAAAATATTTTGAGCCATCATGATACAAATCCAACGACTAAGAATTGATTACCCTCTATTCTCTTTAGTAAACTCCCAAGCATGATTATTATATTTCTCATCTCTTTCCTTTCCTATCCTTTGATTTATCTCCCCTCCTCTTCTTTCCCTTTTCCTCCATTAGTAAACTCCAAAACATAGTATTAGAGCAATAATCCTGAAATGCATGCCTCCTAATTGGAAACTCATTCAGGTCTCTACGGCCCTAAACCAAACAAAGTCAAAATGTATTGCTCACAGATCTCTATGCTTCCATGAAAAGGTCTACCGTCCACGTGAACCACATTTATGTAAGCAATCTTTTAGATATCTTTGGGCTAAATTACCAAATTGGTATTTAAAGTAGGACTACTTAACCAATAAGGTATTTAAAAAAGCTCCGGCGTCTTTATGGTATTTAAAGTCGACCCACTTATCCAACTAGATCCTTTTTTACGCCAGAGATCAAATTCCGGCAGGAAAATTTATTTTAACCCCCTTACCTCCCAAAATTATTAAATATATGCCCAATTGTTTTTAAAATGTCTCCCCTCCCTCTCCCTGTCCTCCTTCTCCTCCTCCTCTCCCATTCCCCTATCCTCCCCTCCTCCGCCTCTGCTTGGGGAAGGCAGGGGATCATGGTGGGGGTGAGGGTGGTGGAGGAGGAGGGAGGGTGGGGAGCTTTTTTAAATCAAACCCAGATCGCGAGAACGCGGCGAGGAACTGTCTAGAGCACCTATCCCTGTCCTCCCGCCACCTCTCCGCGATCTCCGGCGGCGGCGGCGGGATGTCGGTCGAGGATGGGGCATTGCGATGTGGCGGCTTCTTCCGTCTGACCCAGCTAGGTGCGGCCTGGAGATGCGTCAGCGGGACCCACCGGTGGCCTCGGTCATGGCGTTCATCTCGAACCTCACCCGGCCACCAGAACGCTCGCCATGATCGTTCCCGGATTTGAAGGTCGACTTCTAAAACCTGGCCAGCCCGGTACGACCTGACAGTGCTGAGGGAGGGATGGAGGAGGAGGGGGAGGCAGAGGCGGAGGAGGGGAGGAGAGGGGAATGGGAGAGGAGGAGGAGAAGGAGGAGAGGGAGAGGGGGGGAGGCATTTTTTAAAAAAATTTGGGCATATATTTAATACTTTTTAGAGGTAAGGGGGTTAAAATAAATTTTCCTGCCGGAATTTAATCTCCGGCGTAAAAAAGGATCTAATTGGATAAGTGGGTCTACTTTAAATACCATAAAGACGCCGGAGCTTTTTTAAATACCTTATTGGTTAAGTAGTCCTACTTTAAATACCAATTTGGTAATTTAGCCGATATCTTTGTTTAGTTTAGAGGCTAAAGATTTTGTTGTCCACATGGGCACATATGAGGCATATAGCGTATTATACGTGCTGCAGATAGTTGTATGATTTTATTTTTTTTTATCCTTACTTAAAATAGGGCAAAGTACAATTCCATTTATAGTAAAAAAAGGTTATTTGTGTACATCATGTATGCAAGAACATACGCAAAATTAGTATACATGAATGCCAGCAGCTAAAGATAATACATAAAAAGGTTTACCAGCTGATGGAAAACTGTAGAAGCATTCTAATGTGCGTGACACTAAAGTCGGTATCAACCTTCACAAACTGCATTAATTTATTAGTAGTTCATTCATCTAATTAATTAACCTCTGTTGACAAATGATGAAACAGATCAGCCACTCAATTTGACTGCCGCGAGTAAGAAACTTAGAAAGAGAAAATAAGAAGGAAAACAAAATAAAATTTTATTATTAGTAGCTCGATCATTTATATATATATTCTTGTATGACATAATGGAATCACAACTGACACATATTAAGATAGGTGCAGCTTAAACCAAGGGCTATAAATGGGGAAAGAATCAATTGGATCTAGATCTCACACATGAAAGGGGGGACAAAAGATTTGCACACATTTCAACACTAAATTTAAAACTAATGATTGCATTAAATTCGTCTAATTTATACCTTCTTTTTATCCAGAGGGCTTTGGATCTATAGGGAAATGCCGACATATCTCCGATATATTAGGAGACGACCCTACAGCCCCAATGAATCGGGGCCATCTCCATACCGAACATATCCAAAAGAAAAGTCAACTGTACGTATTGCGATCGCTATGCCTGTGGAAAAAGATATACTATTATTGTCCACTAGAGTCATATACGTAAACTAGTTTTTATGTATCTTTGTTTATTTGAGAGGGTACAGAGTCTGTTGTGCACGTGGGCCAGCCAATATCATGTTATTAACAAAATTTGACATGCATTTTTCAGGTTAATTAGCAATTAAACACCTTGTAGGCTGATTTCCTATTCATTTTTAGGCTAATTTTACTAACCCATTTAATCTTGGGATTTTTTTAGATATTAGTCCCTTAAATCTTTAATAATTGTATATTAGTCCCCCAAATCTTGGAAATTGCATTTGAGTCCCTCAAATTTTCAATAATTGCATATTAGTCGCTCAAATCTTGGAAATTTCATATTAGTCCCTCGAATCCCTATCCCTCAAATCCTATAGGGTCTTCTAAAATGGTCCCTCTATTAGTATTTTAGTTAAAAAAAATCTAATCATGATTGGGTTAACTCCTAATCTAAAATCTGCAATCACCAAACTACCCCTCCGCTCGATGTTTCAACCTTTGTGATGCTCAACTTTGGGTTAGGTTTTTTTGCTAGTCATTGGAGGAGAAGAACTTAGGTGAATTTGGATTTATTTTAAGCGGGTATTGGGTTTAAACCATCAAGAAATGTGTTGGGGAATGTTGTAGAGGGGTAAAATGGTCATTTTGATTCTGATCGTCAGATTTGACGGAATAATCTCCCAAAATCTAACGTGATTTAACTTGAAGGACCATTTTGCAAGACCCTATAGAATTTGAGGGACTAATATGTAATTTCAAAAATATATTTGAGGGACTAATATGCAATTATTGAAGATTTAAGGGACTAATATCTAAAAAAACCCTTAATCTTTAGCGGGTTTTGCACATAAACCCTCCGAACCTTTTTTATTACACTTAACCATATGAACTTGTTTGACTCAACTCGTCGACCACCCTCCATCCCCCAAAGTAGCATATGAACTTTAAAGGGTCACATGTTAAGCATGTGACAAAGAATGATGAAAATGCCCCCACACGTTATTAAAATTTATTTATTTTATCTGTTTTTATTTTTAGGAGTTATTTTTTAGAAGGATATTTTGGTCATTTCCCCATCAATGGGTAACACCATTAGGGGTGGTTCGAAAAACTTCAAAGTTTTGAGGACTATGTCACGCCCCAAGATCCAAACGTGTGTTGTTAGGCATGTGACAAGTTGGCTGGTGTATTCAATCGATACTAAGAAATACCAATAGGTACGCTTCGGCCTCTATCAATCCGAAACTTACCTATATCAGATTGCAAAACTAGAAAACAAGCTAAGAATTATGCTACTCTCAGTCATCATGTTTTAATCACTTTTTACCATTCATTACATGAAGTGCATATTTGTACCGCAGAACCCAACTCGAGTCGCCTGCCAACTGAAAGAAAAGAACAACTGTAGAAACGTCAGAGTGTTATAACATGTACCTCAGAAAAAAGTCATAAAAAGGACAAGGCTCAACAAGTAAAGGGTATAATGTAACCAGGATGGGTAAAACTTATATTTAGGGTTTCAAACAAGGTAAAACACTTACCTACGATGTCACGCCCGGTGTCCCAAATACAGATGCAAGTACATGACTCTGCCGGCAGTATGTACACGAGAACCGGATCAGACGGGTCCTCATGCACATAGTTATGCCTCATCTGTCTAAACTGCGAAAAAAATAAAGGTAAAACAAAAATTAAACAGCTGATGTGGGAAAAAATGACAAAGATCAGCTCCTGGTCAAACTATCTCTATTCATGGTGGAATAACTAAAAACATCTCAGCATAGTGGGACTTCTAAGCTGAAACTCAAGCACATGGGTAAACCTGCAAAGACAACAATCACCAACTACCCGGAGGGTAAAACCATCCAACACTTCAATTTGATCCATAACTGATTTCTCCTGTGACCTGGAGGAAGAAGGGAGAAAATAAATCTGAGGGTTGTTAGGCAACCGACCCATAGAAGCATCAAGAGAGAAAAGAAAAGAAAAAGATATAGATAGAGGAAAGCTCGAAGGATACACTCACAAAGATCCAACATGGAGAACAAATAAGAAAAGATAGACCAAACAGCGGGAAGGTATGCATATGTCCAAGATGCTGAAAATTTTTGAAAATAATTATAAAAGCAAAACAGATCGAAAAAACTACACAAATGGAAATTAAACATCTAAACATGCACGCCTATTGGTCATTACTATCTGGATCTACTAATGCAAAATAACTCATCTGAATCTCAACTGGATAGATTCCATGTTATGTACCACTTCCTCGATTTGATCAAGCTTTCCACAGTTAGCATCTTATTTGGAAAGATCTTCGCTGAGTATATGTGCAGGTCACGTGGGATTCGATAATTTCTTGTACCGACCAAACTCTATCATACTGATCAACAAGTCACAAAAGCACTACCATGGCCTCACATATCTCTAAAGATTCAGTTTCTCAAAAATTAAACCTATCATATTACTTTTTCTTAGTTTGTTATACATGAAATATAATGTACTAGTCCCGAGAATCTCAGCTCGTGGAAAATATACTTTCATGACACTCGATACCCATCTAGATAATATCAACAAGGTGTTCTATCAGAGTGCCCTCCATGTCTGAGAGCTCAAAGAAGACGGAATCCTGAATCATGAATCCAAATATATTATCTCTTCTCAAAAATCGTGTAAATGGGGAATTCCAAATAAAATTTGGTGCTCGCGAGGAGATACCACGGATGTATCACAAAGCCAAACGAATTCGATATTCAAACAAGATTAATCAAGAAATTCCCCGAACGAGTATACTAACTGGTAATATCTTATCCAGGCAACATAATAACACAAACTGGGTCTCAACTCGCACACGAGTGTGCCAAAAGTCATGGTCTAACATAATCTGGTTAAAATTCATAATATACAGATTTCATCCTTCATGTACAGCAAGATCAGGAATAACCACCTAAAATCATCTAGTTTATGATATTAACTATCCCTACACATTCCTAGCATCACAATACACATACAAAAGCTCACAAACATGATTCGAACATACGAAATGCAAATACGCAAGTTTTCCAGAGAACTAATTTTTGGAGGATTCTGGAAAATCCTTAAAACTTCACAAAATATCAAACTACATACAAATAACCCTTGTCACAGATAGACTTCACTTTAGGAAAGCTAATGAAGAAAATAAAAATAAAATCGAAAGTCAGAATCTCAAAATATGCGCATAATTAGAATTTAACAATTTGCAGGTTGAGAGCATGTGCTCGGTGGTTGGGCGCGTGTGCTCAAAGATATGCCATGTTAGATAAGTGGTGGATCAACTTCTTGAACTAAGCTGCTGCCCGATCCGGTGCGTGCACTCGTCAGAGTGACCACGTGCGCTCGAACTGGCAGACTGCAGTTTTTTTGCTATTTATCGAATTCTGCTATCACATACTTCAATTAAACCTTATTTCAAGATTTACTCATTTTTAGATTCTTAGCAGGAATCATTTCCAATTAGTTTAAGCTCAATTTATCTAGAATCCAAAGAAAAATCTTAATTTTTCAGTGTTATCCAAAAATATAAACTTTTGTAAGGAAAATAACTTGATCTGAACAAATCCATGGATCAAAATATGCAATTGGTAGCCAAACAAGATTAAAACAAATTCTATAAGTTACTGATCTAACAAGTAGATGTAGAGATGTTTGCCTTGGGTGAAATTGGTTGAAAGCTTGCCTTTTTGGCATGGATCGAATAAAAACTCACATCTTTATCTAGCACAAATGATTCTAGGTGAGAACTCAAATCTGGAATTCAAACAAAGAGATTGAGCATGAAAAGGAAATTTATCTTAGGGTGTGTTTGGCAAACTACATAAAATTGGGCCAGGACCAGTCTTGGCCCAGTTTTGTACTAAACCAGTTTTCTTTTGGACCAGCTCCCCCCTGATCCAAAAAAAAACTGGTTTAGTGTCAATTTTTAGGCTAAAAAAATTGGGTCAGCTCTAACCTGAGAATTTGCCAAATAAGAAACAACTTAAAATTGGGTCAGGTTCAATCCTGGCCTAATTTTACATGATTGCCAAACACACCCTTAGCTTGGATTTATGGCTTGGATGGTTGATAGACTTTCTTCTCCCACTCCTGATCTCCTTCTTCATCAAAAATCTCCCCTCTTCCTCTAGTCACTCTGCTCTCTCTCTCTCTCTCTCTCTCTCTCTCTCTCTCTCTCTCTCTCTCTCTCTCTCTCACCTCTGTGGAGGCTGCCCTAAACCCGAACTAGGGCTTTAGAAGATAATTATCTCTTCTTATTTATAGTCTAATACGTTGATTCTAAACTTTCGAATATTTATGACAATGCTACTCATGGCTAATCTTCCACTTATACTCTAATCTAACCTCTCAAAACACCCAGGTTGACCCTCTTGTCTTCCTAACTTGAGTCTAAAAGCTTAAAGATGGTTTGGTCTAAACTAGATATAGGGTAGTTGGTTTTGGGACTTTTGATCAACTCCGTCAAAGGTATCGGTATCCGTAAAAATACGTGATATGATTTTAGTGGGTATTACACCATATACCCCTTATAAATAATTTCATCCTCGAAATTTTAACTTCACCATTATTACAAGGATCAACTAAAGTCTATTAAAACTCTTCACTATTCTAGCTACTCTCTAACTATCGGCATCCGGTTGCAATATGCAACTTATCCGGGTACTTTCCTCACATCTAAACTCTCTAACACACTAAAGATATGAAGGAAGGACTCACAAGGGGGTACGAAAAGCTCTAGAACTTTGGTGGAAAACGCTCTCGAAGAATGCAGGGAAACAAATGGGGTCATGATGAGTCACGTGACATCAACAGCTAAAACCTGGTTCAAAATTATATAGCCATTCGGACAAATGCATTGGGAAATTGAGCATGCGCGCTCGACCTGTTAAGAGTTCGGGTGTAAATAGTTTTGGGGGTTTTCTTTCTCCCTAAAACCCTAGCGCTCACGTCGATCTTCGCCCTCTCTGTTCATATTGTGGTGACGTTGCCCCTATGGCTTCCAAATACTCTTCTAAACTCTTCCTCTAGCATATCTAACCCCAACTACACTCTCAAAACCCACTAAATCAAGTCCTAGATCTCTAAAATCCCCAATCTTCTCCTTACAATCCTATATCCAAAAATCTAAAATTTCTTCAATCCAAACCCTAGCTTTCCCCTTCAAAACTCTTCCCAAGATCTCTAATGGCTCCTAAAGGGGTGGGTTCATCATCTCAACCCAAGAAGAAGAAGGCATTGGTGACAAGGGAGAAGGGGTTACCGACCTTTTCGACGGGGCCTAACTCATTGACTTCCAAGTGAATGATCACTACAAGAACCTTGAGAAGAGGAAATTGATCCCAGGATGGACGATTGATTTCAAGAGCATCGGGAGGGTTGACTTCTCAACAGTATTCACCGGCCAATGGTAGATAGGGCTTTTATCAAGGAAGCAACCAGTGATCTACGAGGGAGCGGTGTTGCAATTCTATTACAAAATGGTAGTGGGGGATGGAGTGATCACAATGGAGATTGGTCCCATGAAGGTAGCCTTCAATCGAGAAACACTCATGAAGATATTGGGGGTGTCGTTCGAGGGGAGGACATGTTTATTTGGTTGGAAGGTGGGAGATAAGCGGGTGAAGCACTTAGCCACCTGTGAGATCATGAATGAGGATCTTGGGGGTGGTCAGGAGAGGGAAGGATCCGATCATGTTGTCGAGCTTGATGCTGCTCGCATATCTTGTGGGGACGGTGGTAGTCCATAACATCTATCCTAAGAAGGGAGGGATCGGGAAGACTCCCAATCAGAACTTGTTAATGATCTTTCTCCTGATGCAAGACCACTCGATCAACTTGGCGGGCTTCATCTTTGACGGGCTGTCGAAGGTGGCAACGGGTTCCCAGAATGTATAGTACATGAACTTCATGATATGGATCATCCAGCAATTTTATTGCCCGTTGATAGGTTTAACAAAGATTGTGCCGTCCTTGCTATTGTTGGATAAGAAGGTGGTCAAGTCAATGTCTCTCGGAGATGAGGAGAGACATCAGAGGAGGAAGAGAGTAGGTGGTGGAGACTAAGGAGGAGGACAGTGAGGATGAAGATGATGATGAGGATTGGGAGGAGCAGAAGAGGGGTGCCACTACTGTTAGAGGGGAGGCTGATACTAGCTTCCAAGCAGGGATGCTGAGCACTATCGAGATGTGGCATGCGATCAAGGCTAGGCATTAGAGGGAGGGGAGGGTTGTGGTGGAAGGGAGAGAGCCGCTATGGAGACGGAGATGTTTTATAGAGAGCTAGCGCATCTAAAAGGGAGGTGAGGAAGAGTAGTCGAATCATTCAGTGGCTCGCAAAGCTCAAAAATTATTTCCAATGTGGAAACACGGAGGGCATCATATCTCATCCATTTCCTGCATCTGTAGCTCAGAAGCTGGAGGATTCCTCTTAGGAGGAGGCTGATGATGAGGTGGAGGATACAACATTGAGGCATGGGGTTAATGTTGGAGGGAGCGGGGGTTAGATTAAAGATTGACCTGCTTGGCCGCCTAAGAGCGGTGGAGGATATGGGGATGGATACAAGGGAGGATAGCCTGGAGGTGATGGTGGTCATCCTTAGGATGAGACCTCGATGGCTAGAGGTGGTGGTTTATTTCGAGTGGATAGATCTCATGTAGCAGTACTAGGTTTTGCTTTTTGCGGGAGTCGAGCATGTTGCTCTGTAGGTTAGGTTGTAGATAGGGTCTGATTGATAGAGAGTGGAGCTTCCATGCTTAACTAGATTGTATAGGAGAAGATGTCGTGTCTTAGTTCTAGGTGAGCTTGTTTTTATTTTCTGAAAAACTTGTATTGAGTCCCCTAACACTTGTGTAGGGTAAATCTTTTGATGATCATTAATAAAAACATGCTCTTTTACATATTTCATTATATTATCTAATGCATACTTATTTCTATACTATCTTATTTGTGATTTTGCTTGGTGTGGACACAGAAATTATGAACACCTCGTGGAATCAAGAATCGAGTATTCACCGATGATATAGATAGATGATGTAGCAAAATATAGATCAAATCATAATCCTCGACTAGAACTACTCTCAACCTACCACACTCGCCTACTTGTACTCACAATTTTCTCTCTCAACTGACTCAAAACACCTAACTATTAAATTAAGAAATCTAACAAATCCATCCATTAATCCTTCATAAAAATTTCAATGTTGACCCTCATTCAACAATTTTATCAAATCACCGGTATCCTCAAATCTCAATTTATAGGTTTACTCTTTATAGTTCATTAAAATTTACATCTCATTCTTGTATCAACACTCTCACTAACATATTCGACTTGGTCACTCTCCACTCTATTCCTGATTAACATCTCAGCTCACTTTCCCATTATAACCCGTAGAGTCAAACTATACTGTCTATGGTTACTACACCCACACCGTTTATTTGGTGTGTACAAACAGAAAACTCGGAGAAACATAGAAACTTAGTAAACTTACTCTATTTGACTTGGTAAGGGATCACAATAAGCTAAGATCTATCCACCAAACATGACTACGAGTAAGGTCTGCTTATCGAAACCTAGGCTCTGATACCAACAAGAACCTTATCACACCTCGTAAAACTTCTTTAATTCGTTCTTTTATTTCTTATTTTCAACCCAATAGTCATTTATTTCCCCTTTTAGGCACCCACCCAAATATGCATTTATCTTTTTCTCATCAGCATATCTTTCAACTTCAGTCATTCATTTATCTATTCACTGTTCTCATCTTCTTTAATCCCTTCTTCCTTAATCCCTACCCTTTTATTTTAGGCTCTTGTAAGTATGATTTACCCTTTTAATCTTTCTTACAACTTGATATATTCAATTGAAAGATGTGTATTTTAAGTGCATATAAAATTGAGGTATAGATACAATAAGCCATTACTTAATTCTAGATGAACCATGTTGTATCCCAGATATGGATACAGGTACATAACTCGCCAAATAGTATGTACACTAGAACTGGGTCAGACGGGTCCTCATGCACATCCTTAAGTTTCATCTATCTAAACTGCCATAAAAATAAGGATAAAATAGAAATTAAACTGTTGAGGTGGGAAAAAATTGACAAAGGTCAACTCCTAGTCAAACTATCTCTATTTAGGTGGAATAAGTAAAAACATCTCAGCATGGTGAGACTTCTAAGCTAAAACTCAAACACACAGTAAAACTGTAATGAAAGTACTCACCAACTACTTAGAGGGTAAAACCATCCAATACTTCAATCTGATCCATTACTGATTTCCCCCTCAACTTAGAGGAAGAAGGGAGAAAATAAATCCAGGGGTCTTTAGGCAAGCGATCCATAGCAAGCATCAAGAGATAAAAGAAATGAAAACAGATATAGATAGAGGATAGGCCAAAGTATACACACATAAAGATCCAATATAGAGAACATATTAAAGAAGATAGACCAAATAGCGGGAAGATATGCATATGTCCAAGATGTTGAAAATGTCTAAAAATAATTGTAAAATTAATACGGATAAAAAATACTACATAAAGAGAAATTAAACATCCAAACATGCATGTCTATTGGCCATTAATGTCTAGATATACTCATACAAAACAACTCATCTGAATCTTAACTAGATAGATTCCATGTCACATACCACTTCCTCGATCTGATTAAGATTATCATAATTAGCATCTTATTTGAAAATATCTTCACTGAGTATATGTGCAGGTCACATGGGATTCAATAGTTTTTGGTGTCGACCAAACCCTTCCATACAGACCAACAGGTCATACAAGCACTACCACGGCCCCACATATCTCTAAAGATTTAGCCCTCCCAAAATTAAACCCATTAGATAACTTTTTCTTAGTTTGTTGTGCATGAAATGTTATGCACTAGTCCCGAGAATCTCAGCTCATGGAAAATATACTTTCATGATAGCCGATACCCATCTAGATGATATCAACAAGGTGTTCAATCAGAGTGCCCTTCGCGTCTAGGAGCTCAAAGAGGACCAAATCCCAAATTACGAATCCAAACACATTATCTCTTCTCATAACTCGTGTAAATGGGGGAAAATCCAGTACTCACAAGGAGACACCACAAATATATATCACAAAGTCAAACGAATTTGATGTTCAAACAAGATTAACAAAAAAAATTTCCTGAACGAGCATACTAACTAGTAGCATCCCATCCGGGCAACATGATAACACAAACTGGGTCTAGACTCACGCACGAGTGAGCCAAAAGTCATGGTCCAACATAATTTGATCAAAATCCATAATATATGGGTTTTATCCTTCATGTACAGAAAGATCAGAGACAACCTCCTAAAACCATCTAAGTGTGTGATATCAACTATCCCTATACATTTCCAGCATCACAACACATATACAAAAGCTCACAAAACATGATTCGAACATATGGAATGCAAATACGCATGTTTTCCGGAGAATTAGTTTTTGGAGGATTCTAAAAAATCTCTAAAATTTCACAAAATATCATACTACATGCAAATACCCCCTTTTTATGGATAATCTTCACTTTAGGGAAGCTAATGAAGAAAATAGAAGTGAAATCAGAAGTCAAAATCTCAAAATATGTGGATAATTTGTAGGTTGAGCGCACGCGCTTGGTAGTTGGCCGCATGCGCTCAGTGACACGCCACGTTAGATAAGTGGTGGATCAACTTCTTAAACTCAGCTACTGCCCAATCGGGTATGAACACTCGCCAGAGTGAGAGTGTTCGCTCGAATTGGCAGACTATAGTTTTTTTTTCTAATTTATCAAATTCTACTAACACATACTCCAATCAAACCTCATTCCAAGAATTACCCATTTCTTAGATTCTTAGCAGGAATCATTAGCAATTAGTTTGAGCTCAAGTCATCAAGTATCCAAAGAGAAATCTCAACTTTTCAGTGTTATCCAAAAATATAAACTTTTATAAAGAAAATAACTAGATCTGAGCAAGCCCACAAATCAAAACATGCAATTAGTAGCCAAACAAGATTAAAACAAATGCTCTAAGTTACTGATCTAACAAGAAGAGATAGAAATGCTTGCCTTGTGTGAAATCGGT
Source organism: Asparagus setaceus (assembly GCA_012295165.1). Classification (NCBI taxonomy): domain Eukaryota; kingdom Viridiplantae; phylum Streptophyta; class Magnoliopsida; order Asparagales; family Asparagaceae; genus Asparagus; species Asparagus setaceus. The sequence goes on from CM022701.1 coordinate 32,858,004, forward strand.
TGAAAGCTTGCCTTTTTGCCGTGGATCGAACAAAAACTCGCATCTTAATCTAGCATAAATGATTCTAGATGAAAACTCAAATATGAGATTCAAACAAAGAGATAGAGCACGAAAAGGAAACTTATCTTATCTTGGATCTATGGCTTGGATAGTTGAATTGATAGACTTTCTTCTCCCACTCTTGATCTCCTTCTTCATCAAAAATCTCCCCTCTTTCTCTAATCTCTCTCTTTTCTATGTGGAGACTGCCCTAAAACTAAACTAGGATTTTAGAAGAGAATTATCTCTTCCTATTAAAGTTTAATATGCTCATTCTAAACTTTTCAATAGTTATGACAATGCCACTCATGGCTAACTTGCACTTATACTCTAGTCTAACCTCTCTAAACTCTCGGATTCACCCTCTTGTCTTCTTAACTTGAGTCTAAAACCTAAAAGATGATTTGGTCTAGCGTAGATACGGGGTAGTTGGTTTCAGGATGTTTGGTCAACTAGGTCAAAGGTATCAGTATATATATAAATACAGGATACAATTTTAGTTGGTGTTACATATGAGGTATAGCCAAAAGGCACAAACTGAACTAGAAGACTTCATAATTAAGCATGTCACAAATAGTCATGAGAGCAAACAAGAGCAAATGAGCAAGAAAAACCTATTACATATGTTTTGTATGTTATTTGAAAATGCATGGTTGTGGTCAATATTTTAATGTAAAATAATCAAGCAATCAAAATGACAGTGTACTGTCAATTCGGCCAACAATACACTAGAGTCCCGGTTGACGTCATGCACTCAGATATCCCATTAAGCATACTGACAATGACTACGTAAATCCCCATTATTAACCCCATTTTTTCATATCATCATTTTATTTGGTGATTGTACACGAGGTTATGCATGAGCCTTAGTATTCCTACTCATAAGGAATTATTATCCTTGAAGGTTCTCCTATTGGAAGTACGCAAGAGGGGATAAGTTCCGATGCACTTCCTATATTGCTCAGCTTAAATTGTAACCCTTGTATTTAGGAGTACTAAGGAGGTAACTTTGTACATATAGAATCTTTGGTGAAGTTGATGTGATATAATACGCACAATATCAATCCATTACCTCGATTCTGAGAGTTTGCACTCTCGCAACCTCCACCACACTTTACCAGCAACCCATATTATGTCCAGTCAGACACCCAACATTCCACTTTATAAAGTTACAGAAATATGTTACAAAAACATGTATAATCTGACAAATACCAGTGTTAGTTTCTCTTGCCAAACAATTAGGAACAATAAATAGGGAAAACGGTTATGATATATGAACTTAATATTGGCTAGAAACTCTAATTCTTGATATTTGTGATATTATATGGCATTATCATCAACATGGCATTTACACTGACGACTTATGCTACGATATTGTCCTATATATCAACTTATTCAGGATAACGACATCTAAGTTGCATTGCATTGCATTCGATAAGCGGTCAATTATATTGGTTTATCCAATAAGCTCCACAACTTAGAGAGTTTTCATATAATTTATTTAACTATTATCATTCACTTGGGATCTATGAGGTTATTGATGAGGTATAGAGTTTCTCTACAATCAGGAATGTAGAGGATCTCATTGCTTAAAAAGCAAAGCCAAATAAACAAGTGGATTTAAAAGCTAAAATACCCTTCATAAAACTCTCATCCACCAGCTTCTCTGTCATTTACTTATTTATTCTTTGTCAGTCTTATAAGTAGGATACTTTTTCAAAACAAAACCTTTGGTTGCCATGTGTTCCAAATTAATAAGTTTTACAATTATTTATTCGATAATATTTGTAATTTAAATTACACATTTTATATTGAGAACAATATCCAACTATCAAAATCATTAATATTTCAATTTGACAAATTTTTGTAAGGAAAAGTCCCGAGACGGTTAAAAGTATTAAACCCTTATATAAACCCCTCATCCTCTTCCTCCTCCCACCGCAAAAGCTCTCTCATTTTCCAACGAAACAAAATGAGTTCAACCAAGAACTTCATAACTCCAGCTCCACAAACCGACGACGATGAGGAAGCATGCCTCTACGCTCAACAACTAGCCACCTTCTCCGTCCTTCCAATGACCCTCAAGGCCGCCATCGAGCTTGGCATCTTCGAGATCATCGCCGAGGAGGGTCCCGGCGCTTTCATGTCCCCTGCGGAGATCGCAGTTCACATGCCCACAAAAAACCCGCAGGCTGCGACTATGCTCGACAGGATCATGAGGCTGCTGGCGAGTCACAGCATTCTGATCACGTGCGACGACGGAAAGAAGTACGGGGCTGCGCCGGTTATGAAGTATTTAGCTAAAAATGAGGATGGAGTGTCTCTGGCTGCTCTTGCTCTCATGATGCAGGATAAGGTCCTCATGGAGAGCTGGTATGTGAATCTCTTTTTTTGGTTTATTTTAAGATACATCCCCTCATTGACGGAGACAGGATTTTACCTCAGTGGTGTCCTACATAACTTACTAGCAAATACGCCCCGCGTGACGCGGGGGAAGAAAAGAACTCAAGCAAGCTCAATTAAAGTACATCGAACACACATTTCTCTGGAGCGGTTACATCTCTATAGTGATAGTGTTGAAAGGAAATTTGAAATTTTCTGTTTATAGCATGGAAAATAAAAGAGGTCAAAAAGATAATAGTACATATACATGACATTCTACAATTGAAGCCTTAAATCCGTTCTATGTCTTAAAAAAAACAAAAACAAAAACAAAAACCTTCTATCAATATAGATTAACACATGAGATAGTTACTGTAGAGATCAGACGCTCTTTATTTCTTATTCTTTACTGTACACACTAAAGCATTCATGCATCCAATTCAGAAGCAACATAGTTTGTTGTAATATCTACCAATCAATGTCATGTCATACAAAGAACATTTTCCCTTTAGCTTCTCATTCAATAATGCCAAGTTTTGCTTTGCTTGTTCCATTGAGTTATGGTAGTCTGTCCTCCAAAATAATTTCCCGAATGCTCAAACACACTACAGATCATAAAAGATTAGTCTTAACAGACCTATTGTCCTTTAACAAGCTTTAAGCATAACTATTTGTCTCTTAAATGTTACAATGAAGTAACACTGAAAAGAAAATACATCTTTTAACACCCTACTACGAATTGAGAGTATTTAAATTTTTAGAGTAAGAAGAGAAAAACTAAAGCCTGTCACTTCATTGCATAAGCAAGAATTAATCGTTTGAAGATAAGTTAATATCTGTATAATTTCCAATAAATCAGTGATATTGAAAAAGAAATTAGACATCTGAGAATTAAGAACAAACTACAATGAGCGATAGCTATAAGTTCAAGTACACCTTATTGATGACATTAGCAAGAAAGTGTTGAAGGGCCCTTTCATATGGATCCTTAGGTCGGAGAGGTTATCGATTATCCTTCTCTTATTTTTTTCAAATGAATGAGTGATCATACTATATTGGCGTTCCTTTGAATATATGGGACTATAGTCAAGCACAGCACTCTTCTCAAATGCCCTCTTCAAGGTAATTGTAGCAAACTCCTTTAAGCCACCAAGCAATATGATCTGCTCTACAACTGAAAGGCATTGACCAAAATTCCAAAACTTCACTTCTGCTTCCATTTGTTTGTTAGCGATAGTCGCTATTCATTCACGATGTTTTCTTTTTATATTGTTCGTATGTAAAATTTCACTTTAGCATATTGTCAGTATTTATTGTGCTAGAAACAAACGTATGATGGAAAATGCAGAAAAATTAACGGTAAAACAAGTTTCATTTTCTTATTAGTAAATATACTTACCTTCTATCTTAATGTGCATGTTCTCAAAAGCTAAATTTCAATATGCAACTTATAACACCCAAGCCCAAATCCAATTCTCGAATTTTCTAAATACTAATACCATTACAGTAGCTCAACTAAGTGAACTGTTATATGTACATTTTTCTTATTTGTTGATACACATTGAGATATGTAATTCATGAAAGAGAAACTTTTAACACCCTACTACGAATTGAGAGTATTTAAATTTTTAGAGTAAGAAGAGAAAACTAAAGCCTGTCACTTCATTGCATAAGCAAGAATTAATCGTTTGAAGATAAGTTAATATCTGTATAATTTCCAATAAATCAGTGATATTGAAAAGAAATTAGACATCTGAGAATTAAGAACAAACTACAATGAGCGATAGCTATAAGTTCAAGTACACCTTATTGATGACATTAGCAAGAAAGTGTTGAAGGGCCCTTTCATATGGATCCTTAGGTCGGAGAGGTTATCGATTATCCTTCTCTTATTTTTTTCAAATGAATGAGTGATCATACTATATTGGCGTTCCTTTGAATATATGGGACTATAGTCAAGCACAGCACTCTTCTCAAATGCCCTCTTCAAGGTAATTGTAGCAAACTCCTTTAAGCCACCAAGCAATATGATCTGCTCTACAACTGAAAGGCATTGACCAAAATTCCAAAACTTCACTTCTGCTTCCATTTGTTTGTTAGCGATAGTCGCTATTCATTCACGATGTTTTCTTTTTATATTGTTCGTATGTAAAATTTCACTTTAGCATATTGTCAGTATTTATTGTGCTAGAAACAAACGTATGATGGAAAATGCAGAAAAATTAACGGTAAAACAAGTTTCATTTTCTTATTAGTAAATATACTTACCTTCTATCTTAATGTGCATGTTCTCAAAAGCTAAATTTCAATATGCAACTTATAACACCCAAGCCCAAATCCAATTCTCGAATTTTCTAAATACTAATACCATTACAGTAGCTCAACTAAGTGAACTGTTATATGTACATTTTTCTTATTTGTTGATACACATTGAGATATGTAATTCATGAAAGAGAAACTTTGAATACCATGGGAACATATTGGTCCAATCTGAAACGAGTTATTAATTCTTGGAAAAATTTATCAGAAACTTATAAGCTTACAGTAGCTTCAAAACTTCATTATAGACATATAGTTGGAATTATTCTGTCACAGTTTAAGTCTTTTGGGGATTAGTCCAAACCTTCTGGTATGTATTGTGGTAAGGAAATTCAAATAGGAGATTTTTTAAAGAGCCCACTTTTGCTAAATAATTAGCAAAACGGTCGGTTTTGCTAATTATTTAGCAAAAGTGGGCTCTTTTAAAAAAATCTCCTTTGAAATATTATTTAACTATTTCAATTAGACATTTCGGCTTACTTAAATCATTATCATGTAAGCACTAAATATTTCATTGTGGGTAAATACTAATCATCCCTACTTAATTCAAACTCTTCTTTTCACTGAAGACTATCACCTACACTAATCATGTCCACACTGCAGAATGCAAATATCGTCACTTATAGATGTAGTCCTTAGTTTTGAACTAATTTTTAGCATATGCTACCAAAAGAGAATACGTTCCAAGTAGTTTTCAAACTCAAATAGAATTTGAATTGTTCTTTTTTGCGCAAAGAATTGCTCTTTGTTTATTTAAACTACAACTCCATGTGAATTATTAGTTTAAAGTTAATTGAGTTCTTCTAACCACTTAATACACTTTTTTTTGGATTATTCTTACTAATTTCCACTTAATTCAAAGTCTTGCCAGAACGGAACAAAAAACAGAAGCCTCTTTTAACATATCAACTACGTTCCTAACCAGTCCGCAATTCACAATTATAATTTCTTTTTGTCCATTCTTAGAACACATCAGTACCAAACTTTTATATCTTTCTCTCAAGTAACGAAGTAAAAGTTTGACAATGCACTAACTTGAGCATGACAACTTTTCAAATTGCTGAATTTCATCAAGAGTTCTGCTAGCATTTCATGTAAACAAAACTCTCGTTTTGAGTGATTTCGAATTGCAAAATACAATGTCAACTATTTCCATCTTACTATCTATTTACAGAATTTTTACTGGGAAAAACCACACCTTTAAAAAAAAAAAAAAGAAATCCAATAATACATGAACAAAAATCCAATAACCATAAACAACAGGTCAAAGATACCGATATTAATCCACGAAAGCAGCATCATGAACACCCCAATATCACCTATTATCATTTGAGTTCGAGACCTTACCAAGTTATTTCTGCAGACATGGCCATCAAATATTTCACTTTTGGAGGAGAGGAATAGACCGTAGCTGCTTCTTTTGATCAAGAACCCTAAAATCCCATCGACCAAAAGAAAAAGGAATTCACATGAAAACAACAATAACATAGAACAATTTTACAACAAAAATATGTTAATTTTCAAAATTACATATAATGACCAAGAAATTTCACATAATAAAGGAAAGAGTTGTTCAAGTTGATCTAAAACCTACCTGCAAGCTTCTAGTCCCAATCTCAGATAAATGTTGATCACCTTTTCTTTTTATCAACACCAGATCAGATTAAATTTTTTGTTTGAAATAAAGTACATACCTAGAGTAAAGCTCTATAAACTTAAGTGGATAGGAGCACTTGTCCACCAAACTTTTTATCCATTCATTATGCTTTGAGATTTGTGCTATACATCAATGATATCTTTGAGATTTATGCATTACATGCTAGCACAAATCTCAATGCAAAGTCAATGAATAAAAAAATTAGTGGACAAAGGGCTCCTATCAACTTAAGTTTATAGGAGTTTTACTCTACATATCCATTCGGCCATTCCCACACCCTTACCATTTCTATTTTCCATCCCATCATGGCAGAAATCTCGTTCCAATGACAAGGTATGGGCTCGGTATCGCTGGAGGCCATGCTCTGACTTTGATGAGACCTTGAGGAACGGAGGAAAGGAAAGGTGAACCCAATTAAGGGCTCAATTTTCGGGCAACCATATCTCCAAAATACCTTCAACCCACTGAAAGAGAAAAAGAAAATAGACAAGGGTACAATTAGAAATTAATTATGAACAGGAGAAGATGAAATTTGCCCACTTTCTCCCCATAATACCCTCCAACCTGGCAGACGGTAATATGCGGTAGAAGATGAAATAAAACATTATAGAGAGGGGTAGAAACAGAAGAACAAAAAAAATGTATCCAGCTTTTAAACAATGTTTTTTATGGATCATTAAAGTGGGCAATTCCTAAAGATTGTCGTTCTTATAAGGGGTGTCCTAGTAGTAAATATGAGTATAAGTAGAAACCCTTGTATAACAGGAAGCTAACCCAGAGAGTTAGCGGCCACTTGGGAGCTCGTTAGCAATGGGTTGAGTAAGAGGGTTAAGGCGTGTTCACCCCTCCTTAGCACTAAATACTCTTGGCGTATAAATTAATTGCACACTTTACCATTGAAAGTTCACTGGCTTCAATAACAAAACGCACATATAATGGGCAAAGGTCAAATCCTATTATGTTGGAGCGGCATCCTATTATGTACTGCTAAAATGTTTTTTCTTTATAATTTTACCAGAAAGAAAATATGGGTATGAAGTGGCAGCTCATTTTGCTTAATAAGGTACTCAAAGATAGCCATGCTGTAAGACTTACCTAATGAGCCACATCAAAACCTTTGTGCCTCACTACTTTATCTTTCGGTAGCACATTTTGCTAAATAATTAAGTCGCTACCTCAACCATCTGACCCATATATGAATGGAGATTTCTGAACCATACAGGAGAAGGGTAAGGGGATGATTTGGGGGAATTTCTGGGACGCTAGTAAGATTTGTTGTCGATAATTGGCCTAATATACCAATCAGTTTGTTAGTTAGCAGTGAGACTCTACTAGCCACCAACTGAATGCTACAAATAGCTCTTTTCATAGTTTCAAAACCCTAAACTTTTAATGGCTTTGATAATTATTTTAATAAAAATAATATATGTGCATCTGTGATATATAGGTATTATTTGGAGAATGCAGTGTTGGACGGAGGCATTGCATTCAACAAGGCCTACGGTATGACTGACTTTGAGTACTTCAGCACGGACCCAAGGTTGAACAAACTGTTCAATGAGGCGATGAGGAACCACTCCACCATCATCACCAAAAAAATCCTTCAGACCTACAAGGGTTTCGATGACCTGAAGACGCTGGTTGATGTCGGCGGAGGAGTCGGAGGAACCCTCAGCATGATCCTCAAGAAACACCCCCACATCAAAGGGATCAACTTTGATCTCCCCCATGTCATTTCTGAGGCTGCACAAATTCCTGGTAAGAGAGATTTGATATGAGCAGCTCATTTAAAAAGATTAACGTACTTCTCGAGGTATAATATGATAAGGTCCATCAATTTCTATATGATATGACTAACATAATGAATCATATCACTAGTTTAGTACTTTCTAAATCATAGAGAAAATTGAGTCGTCGGCTTATATAAATTTTTGTCCTTATATAAGTAACGTAAACTCTAAGCATTAATCCCTATACTTGAGATAGCCTAAATTTGGATTCTATATTTTTTTTGGGAACGGCTTTGCTTGAGTAGAGTAGGCAGGAATTGATTTTTGTTCAATTTGAGCGTGAGTTTGACTTTTTTTTATTAAAATGTTAATTTTTTGAAACAGGCGTTGAGCACGTTGGTGGAGATATGTTTGAGAGTGTTCCCGACGGTGGAGATGCCATTCTCATGAAGGTGAGTTGCTTTTACTCATTTTATATAAAATAAATTTTAAAAGAAAATAACCACATGCCACGTGAGAAAACGACTGGTTTGACCTGTCATGGATTCACATGTGAGCATATAATCCCAAGTTAAGGTTTTGGATTAAAATTAGTTCTTAGCTTTTATTTAAGTCCTATTAACTCTAGGTTAGGCTTGATTTCTCCTCAACAGACTGGCACCGGAGATAAGTTATGGCCCAAGTAAAAGTGAAGTCTCATACGAAATACAAATGTGTTGGGAGGATGACTGAGTTCAAGTTTAATTCACATATATTATCCATGTTTTGTAACATATAAACATTTTCATACCATCTAAAGAAGATAAGTAATTCCAAATTTTGCAGTGGATTCTACACATTTGGAGTGATGACAAGTGCGTGAAGCTACTGGAGAGTTGCTGGAAGGCTTTGCCAGGAAATGGCAAGGTGATCATAATGGAGAGCATAGTTCCGATAAACCCGGAGCCAACTCCGGCGGCCCAGGGAGCGGCCCATTTGGACCTCATTATGTTGTCCCACAACCCCGGAGGTATAGAGAGGACCGAGAAGGAGTTCGACTCCTTGGCCAAGGCAGCCGGGTTCTCTGGGTCCACAGTCATTTGTGGTTATGCCAATTCTTGGGTTATTGAATTTTACAAATAGACCACGTGGATTTGTAAGGGGATATTGAAATTTGGTTTCAGTTGAAGTTTGCATTAGGTGTTGTTTAATTATTGAGTTATGCTTAATTTGTATTGCTCCGAGAGTAAGAATGAGGAATTGTGTTGCTTGAAATTGAAAAAACCTTTCTATAAAGTTAATCCAAGACTCGAGTAGCAACCAATGTTCGTCCATGCATGTGATTTCATTTCGCAGTCCATGCTGTGTCCTCTACTAATAAAATGAGTTAATCCTGTCATCTGTTTATTTCACAGAGCTAATTGCACTGTGGATGATTGACCCTTTCATTTTACACTCCCACTAGTATTTTTTACTGTTGAAATAAAAGAAATATGAGATTTTTTTCTATTATTTCCATTGATGATTAAGAAGCGTGTAATATCTCATATCTATGTACCTTAGCAAATCCTTATAAAAGGAAAACTTTAATAAGAAAAGGAAACATATAATAAAACTCCTAAATAGAAAGATAATATATTTAGATAATAAATCGAATCTAGATTCCTTCATAAAAGGCAATAAATATTAAATCTTTTGTAAGTTTGAAGATCCCTTCTTTGACTAATGAGCTAAATTAGTACCGATGAGTTTGCTAAGTGTTTTAGATCTTTAGCTCAATTATTTGGATGAGTACAACACTTCAACCTCAACATGCAAACATCTATAGAAGTCAAGACTTGAGCTCATTATGATTATTCAAATTAACATCAAGGAAGAAGTCACGAACACTACAAAGAATATGCACATTATCAAGATACAAGAGAATTCAATGGGAGATTCAGAAGAACTATGGAACCTTTAGGTGGAGGGTTCAATACTAGACTGAGATAGCAGGAGATCTGAGTTTTAGGTCTGATTAATATAAGTATATATTAAGTTATAATTATACAGTAGCCTTCTAGCAAATTTAATTCCCTCTCTTACCAAAATTCAAGATTCTACCATTGATCTTGACTAAACTTTTTTTTAGCTTTAAGTTGAGAGTTGGTGAGAAGCCATTAACTTTAATCCATTCTCATTTACCTATTTCGGTTAATCCCTAAGCCTACAACACCTGAACCAATGCAAAATTTTGTTGACCATGGCTCTTGAGAGAATAGCTTGAGACTGCATTTAATACGACTGAGTTAGGTTTCCCAAAATGCCAGCTAGCCATGAAAGGTACTAAACAGTTTGGTGCAAACTGCTTATATTGACTCTTGTGGTCTCTGAAAGTTCCATTTGAAAGTTCCACCCATAGATCCAAAGTTAAATTCTTCCTTGAATGAAACTATACTTGAGTGTTGTGAGATGTTTCTGATATTATTCTGAGATGTTAATCTTTTGCTTCATATCTTGTCAAAGATTTTTATTGTGTTTTCATTTACTTATTGCATACATTTAGAGTATCATTCATATCTTGTGCATTTGTGTTGTATTAAGTGTGTAAGCTTACATTGTTTGAGTTCCCACCTTTACTGTAGAGAATAACTTATTTCTCACCTTGTAAAAATGGTTTTATCATCTCCAAGTGGGAGATTGATATAGAGGGTTGAAGTCCAATGCATAGGTCTGTGTGATTGGCAAGGGCAAGTCCTATCTGCTCTAGGGTTTGAGTGAGATAAAGAGTGAATAACTCTAGTACATTAGAGGGCTGTGTATTGATTGAGATTGTAATCTATTTGACTTTAAGTTGAAGTGCTTATAGTGGATTGAAAAATCCTAGGTGGGGTGTTAGGTAGTGGAAGTAGTCGGGGAGGTAAACCACTACATATCCTTATGCACTGTGTGATCTGTTTGTTTCTTGTCTCTTTACTTTCAACTTTATATTTTGTGTCTGTCATACTTAGTTCTTGCTAAAGCTTCTATAGACAGTTCCATTATACTTGTCATAGTGCATCTTCTGATACTGTACATTATATCTCTCTCACTGCATATCAATTAGTACTTTTATATCCTCCATCATATCTGTGTTCATCTGCATACACAAAGATGTTATATATGTGCTCATCTCTGTAGCTGACACTCAGTCTGAAAGTTCCTTTGAACTTCAATACACTGCATATCATAGCTGATCATCTGTGTATTTATCATTCTGACTGAAAGTTCTCACTGAACTTTCTGAACACTGGTTCACAGAACGTTCCAAGTGCATTGTATTCATAAGTGCTTATCTATTCATGTGTGTGCTTGCATCCTACTATCTGAAAGTTCCACTGAACTTTCTACTCTATAGTTCCACTAACTGTCATAATGTTTATACATCTGTTTTATTATTACATTACCACTGGATTTATAGCCATAAACTTTATTTATCATATTCACCCTCCCTCTAAGATCTTATATCTTTCAATACTCCGCAACAAGGTAGAGATTAATGAATCCCAACTCGTTTGAAAAGAATTGAATAATTTACATCTCCGACATCTCAGTCATATCAATATAAAAGTGAGATCTACACATTTGGAGTGATGACAAGTGCGTGAAGCTACTGGAGAGTTGCTGGAAGGCTTTGCCAGGAAATGGCAAGGTGATCATAATGGAGAGCATAGTTCCGATAAACCCGGAGCCAACTCCGGCGGCCCAGGGAGCGGCCCATTTGGACCTCATTATGTTGTCCCACAACCCCGGAGGTATAGAGAGGACCGAGAAGGAGTTCGACTCCTTGGCCAAGGCAGCCGGGTTCTCTGGGTCCACAGTCATTTGTGGTTATGCCAATTCTTGGGTTATTGAATTTTACAAATAGACCACGTGGATTTGTAAGGGGATATTGAAATTTGGTTTCAGTTGAAGTTTGCATTAGGTGTTGTTTAATTATTGAGTTATGCTTTGTATTGCTCCAAGAGTAAGAATGAGGAATTGTGTTGCTTGAAATTGAAAAAACCTTTCTATAAAGTTAATCCAAGACTCGAGTAGCAACCAATGTTCGTCCATGCATGTGATTTCATTTCGCAGTCCATGCTGTGTCCTCTACTAATAAAATGAGTTAATCCTGTCCTCTGTTTATTTCACAGAGCTAATTGCACTGTGGATGATTGACCCTTTCATTTTACACTCCCACTAGTATTTTTTTACTGTTGAAATAAAAGAAATATGAGATTTTTTTCTATTATTTCCATTGATGATTAAGAAGCGTGTAATATCTCATATCTATGTACCTTAGCAAATCCTTATAAAAGGAAAACTTTAATAAGAAAAGGAAAAATATAATAAAACTCCTAAATAGAAAGATAATATATTTAGATAATAAATCGAATCTAGATTCCTTCATAAAAGGCAATAAATATTAAATCTTTTGTAAGTTTGAAGATCCCTTCTTTGACTAATGAGCTAAATTAGTACTGATGAGTTTGCTAAGTGTTTTAGATCTTTAGCTCAATTATTTGGATGAGTACAACACTTCAACCTCAACATGCAAACATCTATAGAAGTCAAGACTTCGAGCTCATTATGATTATTCAAATTAACATCAAGGAAGAAGTCACGAACACTACAGCAATATGCACATTATCAAGATACAAGAGAATTCAATGGAAGATTCAGAAAGAACTATGGAACCTTTAGGTGGAGGGTTCAATACTAGACTGAGATAGCAGGAGATCTGAGTTTTAGGCTGTGATTAATATAAGTATATATTAAGTTATAATTATACAGTAGCCTTCTAGCAAATTTAATTCCCTCTCTTACCAAAATTCAAGATTCTACCATTGATCTTGACTAAACTTTTTTTTAGCTTTAAGTTGAGAGTTGGTGAGAAGCCATTAACTTTAATCCTTTCTCATTTACCTATTTCGGTTAATCCCTAAGCCTACAACACCTGAACCAATGCAAAATTTTGTTGACCATGGCTCTTGAGAGAATAGCTTGAGACTGCATTTAATACGACTGAGTTAGGTTTCCCAAAATGCCAGCTAGCCATGAAAGGTACTAAACAGTTTGGTGCAACCGCTTATATTGACTCTTGTAGTCTCGAAAGTTCCATTTGAAAGTTCCACCCATAGATCCAAAGTTAAATTCTTCCTTGAATGAAACTATACTTGAGTGTTGTGAGATGTTTTGATATTATTCTGAGATGTTAATCTTTTGCTTCATATCTTGTCAAAGATTTTTATTGTGTTTTCATTTACTTATTGCATACATTTAGAGTATCATTCATATCTTGTGCATTTGTGTTGTATTAAGTGTGTAAGCTGACATTGTTTGAGTTCCCACCTTTACTGTAGAGAATAACTTATTTCTCACCTTGTAAAAATGGTTTTATCATCTCCAAGTGGGAGATTGATATAGAGGGTGAAGTCCAATGCATGGAGTGCGTGTGATTGGCAAGGGCAAGTCCTATCTGCTCTAGGGTTTGAGTGAGATAAAGAGTGAATAACTCTAGTACATTAGAGGGCTGTGTATTGATTGGGATTGTAATCTATTTGACTTTAAGTTGAAGTGCTTATAGTGGATTGAAAAATCCTAGGTGGGGTGTTAGGTAGTGGAAGTAGTCGGGGAGGTAAACCACTACATATCCTTATGCACTGTGTGATCTGTTTGTTTCTTGTCTCTTTACTTTCAACTTTATATTTTGTGTCTGTCATACTTAGTTCTTGCTAAAGCTTCTATAGACAGTTCCATTATACTTGTCATAGTGCATCTTCTGATACTGTACATTATATCTCTCTCACTGCATATCAATTAGTAATTTTATATCCTCCATCATATCTGTGTTCATCTGCATACACAGCATGTTATATATGTGCTCATCTGTGTAGCTGACACTCAGTCTGAAAGTTCCTTTGAACTTCAATACACTGCATATCATAGCTGATCATCTGTGTATTTATCATTCTGACTGAAAGTTCTCACTGAACTTTCTGAACACTGGTTCACAGAACGTTCCAAGTGCATTGTATTCATAAGTGCTTATCTATTCATGTGTGTGCTTGCATCCTACTATCTGAAAGTTCCACTGAACTTTCTACTCTATAGTTCCACGGAACTGTCATAATGTTTATACATCTGTTTTATTATTACATTACCACTGGATTTATAGCCATAAACTTTATTTATCATATTCACCCTCCCTCTAAGATCTTATATCTTTCAATACTCCGCAACAAGGTAGAGATTAATGAATCCCAACTCGTTTCGAAAAGAATTGAATAATTTACATCTCCTGACATCTCAGTCATATCAATATAAAAGTGAGATCTAAACAAACTTGATCAAATCAACAATTGACAACAAAATTGTAGAGACAAAAATAATGCTGAGAAAAAGAAAAAGTCTTGCAAGTGACGTCAAGATAAAAGATACTCATGAGTGAAAAAAGTTAAAAGAAACTTCAAGAGCGACGTCAATAAAAAGATGCTTTCAAGCTAGGTAAAGGATCATATTCATCGATAGAAAAGTCAATGTTTTTCAAGAATATACCAAAATCTAAGAAAAAGGAGTAGACATACAAAAAAATCACTAACGACGAGATCAGTATACGAAACTAGAGTAACACTAAGTTTTAGAAGTAGTTCGACAATAATAAAAAAGGAGGCTAGGAAGAAGATATCCTTACAAATAAGAGAAGCATCGGTAACATGGTCAACAAGTGAGATCTCTAAACAAAAATAAATAGACATAAGGGTGTCATTTGATGATACAGATCAACATCAACATAGAGAGATTGGAAGAAAAAAAGCCCATGTCAAAAGGAAGGCGAAGAAGTGACAGGATGTTGACATGCGAGAGTTTCCTACAGTGAAGGCCATGAAAAAGTTGTTAATTCGATACGAATCTTGCTTTATCAATTGAGACCAATGACACAAGATATGACATAGCAAATCGAACTTTGATAGAAGTGTAACTTCTCTGAAAACTTCCCGAACTAGTTACATAGACCATCATGCATACATGGTGCACCTGATTTAGATAGTAAATCATAAATCCAGTGTAGATCACATGCTTGAGATAGAGTGCAAAAGAAGCCTGGATAGCGACAGAGAGTGAATAGTGGTTGTCGACGCAAACATTGAGGTCGAAACCAATTGTTCTAAAGAAGATGAAAATAAAATTGTTAGTTATATCAAATAGTGCTTGAAGCTACCTAGGGGAAGCATAGAGGTGATGCTCCTAAGAAAACACCCTTTAGCGGTAGTGACGTAGCCATAATTTGGAGTTTGAGGGGCAATTTTCTAAGATAAGGATAGAGCCTCAAGCTCTAAAGTAGACTACATTCTTTCAAACAATTTCCATATTACAAGAGATAGACAAACTCTTTGGTGAATTATCAGGTCTAATGAAAGTCGAAAGGAAGGAATCCACACTCTCTTTTATAGCATGAAAAAGTTTAGTTCTATCCAATTAAAAAGTTAGTTCTATCGCTTCTAAATTTTATCCATTTAAAAACTTGTTCTATCCATATTATCACTTCTAAGTTTGAGGGGCACGCTGTCTCACTGACCACGTACCTGTGCGTCGAGATCTAGAAATAGTAGAGAAGCTCACTAACATCAGTTGCTCTGATATCGTGTTCAAAAATAAAATACAGGGATAATTTTCCTATATTTTCATTGATTATGAATAAAAAGGCAATACGCCATATTTATATTCTTCAGCAAATCCTTGAAAAAGGAAAACTCTAATAAAAAAGGATTTGGAATTTCTCCACTACCAAGTAGTAAAGAGACAACCATTTCTATCACAGTCGCTTTTGGACAGTTACGATTCTATTAAAAAATCTAGCACTCGCACTACTTTCTGGTAATGGAGGGGATATTAACCCCTTAAAAACCCAATTTTTGCTTAAACCCAAAAGTTTATTCCCATTTACTTTAAAATCTATATGATTTTTATTACTCCAAAATATAAATTTACTTATCTTTAAACCCTAGCATAGAGTACAAAGTTTATAGCTACATATCAAAGAGTTTCCAATGTATGTAGCTATACCCCATATCAAGTGCAATGCTTTATATTCTACGCCGACAAATTTACTTGTCTAGAAAACTCTCTCTATATTTGTAAAAAGGCTGAATTTCACAAAACCTTCCTAAAACTTCATGGTGTATTGCACGAATCCCCGGGACGTTGTTTTTCCCATTGAACCCCTAAAAACTTTTTCAAAACCCCTAAAACTCTAAAGTGTCTCAAACAACATCAAATTTTTACTTTTTCCTTGAAACCCCCTAAAAAGGATTAAGAAAAAGAGAAGATGAGCTGAAGATGAACCCAAGAGAAAACAAGGGGAAAAAAAAAACTCATACTTCCGCAGTAATAAGATTCTCCAGTGGTAAGAGACACGTTTTGAGAGGTTTCGCGAGTAAAGTTTTAGGAGGTAATTTTAAGCTCTCTAGAGTTTTGAGGATTCTTTTGTGAAATTTACCCTTCGAAAAAATGATGTAATCTATTGCGAATATAATATTTACCTCTCCTAATCCTCTGACGAGCAACTATGCCACCGAATCATCTAATCCGAATACCTGCCCTCGCTGCCGCTTTCTCCTCCTCCGCCTCCTCTTCTCGTCGCCTCCTAAAGATCGGCGATGTATTGAATCTATCTCGCCGATTCACCGACGCCGACGTGGTCGGGTTCTCCGCGGTGACCGGTGACCGGAACCCCGTCCATCTCGACGCCGACTTCTCCCGCCAAATCGCCGGCTTCGACGGCGGCCGAGTCGTCCACGGCCTCCTCGTCGCCTCCCTTTTCCCCTCTCTCATCGCCTCCACCTTTGTAAGAAGATTTATTATTATTTGCAAATAGATCCCTAGTTTTTTATATCCTAATTAAATTGTCTTAAACGTATTTCTCATATGCTGGGTAAATAACGCCACTGTGTAAAAAAACAACAATTTTGGATTTATCTTTGATTGGAATTCTAGTCTTAGTATGAGGAAAGAAATTCTATAGTAGTATATGATGAAGTTCAAAATGTTGGTGGAACTTTGACCTGTCATTGCATTGAATTGAGCAAGTAAAGGTGCAGTCTTTACGTCATAGATGGAGACTTTACTTATAAAGGCAAAATTTTAGTTGCTAGAGATGCACTCTTTATCTTTGTCACCCGTAGTTTAGTTTAATCTTAAATGTGATTAGTTGCAATAGGACTGTAACTAGGATACTGATTCTAGTTTGTCATATTCCCACTAGATATCATAATATGATATATTCCATATGCTGAGAGCATAACTCCGCTGTATAAGAAACCACCACTATGATATATCTTTCATTGAAATTCTAGTGTTATTATCTGAATGTTTGTTGTGTGTGACTAAAACTAGATATATAGAAATTGCGGATACATGTAAATGTTGAAATATCTGATATTTATCAAAGGATTGTCGAATCCCTGTAGCTTAGTTAATTGGACGTCGACAGCTAATACAGAAGGATAAAAATGACATCAGCTCAATCAGCACCTTTAATGACAAAGGTAAGTTAGTTTTAAGAATCAATATAGTGACAATAATGTAGTATATTCAAGATTTACCTACTGCTAGTACTGGAGAAGGCCAGAGCCAATTACAGTCACTTTTGTATACTGGCCAAGGCATGTAGAGAATTCATGGATGAGCATCAATTTCAGTATAATTCATGAGACTGTGCTTAACATATTTGCTTCACAAGGATGCACAAGTACACTATGATTTGCTACAGGAACCAATGTCAGAGATGTGAAATATCCTGTTTTGCCTATTTTAAGAGGACATAAAGGTCATTTTCTGGGCCGTGGTAATAAGGTCATCAGCTCCAAAATGATCTTAGAAAATTATCTTTGTCTAAGAAATTTCACCTTTGATATGAATAGACTATAACAACAGAAAGAGCACCTTCCTGCTTTGATTGATTTCTCTGTGCCCCATGGGCTTTTTTGCGTTCATTTGGTATTTCATTCGTGAGAAGGAACCTTCCCTTGTTAAGAAGATTTTTATGGTTTTGGACTTCTATGCAATTTTTAATTTATCAGAAGGCACCTCAAGTAAAGATCTATAGGAAATCTGCTACCCAACCAGTCTAGACCATTGTATATCACAAGTTTGTGATAGTGGAGGTCATTGCTCAAGGCATGACATTTTCTTCCCATTACATGAGAAAGTGAGAGCTATTCAGCACATTCATTCTAAAGCAATTTTAGCCTTTGAATGTCAACCTAAGCTGCATCGGTACTTGCCTTGCTTACTCTTTATCTAAAACAAAATCTTTGCAGTTTCAGAATTTGTAATGTTACTTCACAAATAAAGTGGGTTGTGATCTTTTTTTAAGATATCTATAAGTTTTTGACTGCTTATTAAGTAGTATACCACTATCCCCTATTGGGCATCTAAAATTCTAGTCAACCATATTAGATGAACCAGGTAAATCTTAAATAAGATATCTGTTTTTATTTTATTTTATTTTATTTTATTTTTGTTTGTTTTAGTTTGTTTGTGATATCAGCAGAAAGTTGTTCATGCCATACACATTTCTTTTCCATAATGTTGATAGACCATTCTGTCTTTCTCCAACACTTATAATGTATTATGTTTTGGTAAAATCATAGCCTGGAGCTGTGTATGCAACTCAGACTCTACAGTTTAAATTGCCAGTATACATTGAGGATGAGGTGTTTGCTGAGGTTCAGGCAACAAGCATTCGTGCAATCAAGGAAAAATACTAGTATATCTCATTGTCATCATAATCATCTATCAGAATTTGAGGAGCATGGTGTCCACTAACAACTTACCTACTTTGTGCTTGTATGACAGTGTAAAGTGGTCAACCAAGTGCTATACTAGTAAGGAACCTCTTGTCATTGAGGGCAAAGCCACAACCATTCTTCCACAAATAACAATGAGCAAGTGACAACATCTCCTATTTCAGGTATGTTATTGTAATATGTAAAGCATCAAATTCTCATTTCCTTTCTTTAATATCAGCCAATAACTCTGACATTGAGTAGGATGATAATTTCTTTATTTCTTTTCTGCTATAAAGTAAAGGATCGTGTTCATGTTATGAAATATCCTTCCATATTTTTTGGAATGTGCTCCATTGACACAATCTATTCATCTTTAAGGCTTGAATTACAAAGCACTTGGGTGAACTTTTGGAGAGTTTTCCTGGTATGTGAGTTCCTTGTGTGTTTAGGGTTCAGATTTCTTTCTGTGCTAGGTTACGCACACACACACACATGCATGCCCACGGCCACGCACGCACACACCCACCCAAGCATGCACCCGCGCACGCGCACAATCATGCATATGCATAACCGCACGTGCAAGCACACGCACACACCCGGACACACCCACCAACGCATGCATGCACACGCGCATGCACACACACATGGTTGAGCTACTAAATGAGCTGCTAAGAGATCTGCTGAGGTCCACCTACTTCGAGCTGAATATTAGGATGAATCACACCAATAGTGAGCTACTACATTATACCCATTTTTCCATCCATGCACATGCACATGCTTGTGCGCTCACACGCCACACATGTCAACACACACACACACACGGATATGTCTTTGAAAATCTAAGTATATGTATTGTTGATATTCATATATTGAAATACCTAATTTGCATAATGATCTGTAGAATAATAGCTTTGTAAGAAGGGACACAACGGTACTCTATCTGATATGTAACTTTCAAGGTAAATAAGAATTAGAGCTTTGCAAACATGAGAGATGTTTGGACACTTGTCGTGTTTAAGTGTGTCAGACATGAACTTTTATTAGGGAAATTATACTACATAAAATAGGTTGCAAGATTAGCAACCATCGAAGAACCTCATACTACCTAGCAAGTAAAATTGACTTTAGCTGTTAGTTTTTGTATATTTTTCTCACTTAAACTTTTTTCTTGTCATTCTATTTCCAGTTGGCAGTGTTAGTTTTAAGCACCAAAGTAAAAATAAATTTGCTAGGGAAGCTCAAGACTCGGTTAGGTTTCTTGAGAGCTCTGTCAGGGTCGGTCGATAAATTCAACAAAAGCTTGAACAAAACTTAGACTCATTTAAACAATTGAATGACCATAAACTGTGGATCGCTTGGCTTGCTGGGTTTGCGTGACTATCTATAATTCATCAGAGCTTTCTTTTTCACTATTTTATTTTGTATTTTGTAACTTAAATGCCCCTAAAGTAGACAGTTTTTTACACAACAATAATTCCTCCAGTGAAGTTTTCCCTACAGATTTTGTTTTCGTCAAAATGTTTGGATGACTATCAGAAGTTAATCCCTCTCAATCCATGTGCAGTTTTTGTATTTGACAAGTTTAGGTGTGCCTCATATGCCCACAAAGGAAAGAAACTAAAACGCTTCCTATTATGTTTACAATCAAACATTTCCTTTTCCATTATTTTATTTATTTATGGTAAATCTGATCATCATGTAATAGTCTGAAGACACATAAGAGAATAACGCAAAGAAAAACCAGATGGTGGATAAACTTATATTTACCTAGTAAGGCTAAAAGGCCAATTTGGTCCTGTACTAGGGCTTCGTACTCAAATTGGTCTCCCCACTTTCTTTTTTCTCAACTTAGTCCATGTATCACACCTCACTTACAAACTAAGTTCTTTTTTTAGCATCCGTTGAAATTGGGTATTTACTTTTCGTTTATGACCACATTACCCTCAATGACATGACAATAGTAGAGGCCCCTGAACTTTAGAAAGATACTATTTGTTTTAGGAAAACTATGGTATCAGCGATCTATTTTGATAGATGTAAGATATAACTTTCACATTCTCTTCTCCCAGACTGATCACATTGACTTGTATCATGCAGTAACTGCTTTGACCAAGAGAGTCGCCGATAGAGTAGTCTCATTTAAATAGGGAGCTCATTAAGTTTTGAAATTAACTACAAACCATATTAAGGATATTACGGCTACAGGGGACATTGTTAGTTATTCCTCTTCAAGATCATTGACAGTGTGTTGTATGTTATATGAGTCATTGAATGGAAAAATATCCTCCTTTAGCAGCAATTACATGGGGGCATTGCAGTTAAGGGTCAAATCAAGCATGTACAGATACTTGGTAGAAACTGTCATATGGTGAACATCGTAAATGAATAATAAAAGATTTCATTAACAGAAGTGACATTGTACTCCCCTTTTATGATTAGAACGAATTAGAGGTTAACCTAAGGGATGAGAGACCAAACGTGCCTCGGAGGATATGAGATCTGATAGTAGATCAAGGCTATACTTACTCGAAACTAATTAGCATTAGGAGATGGGCCAACTATCCATAGTTGTAATTATATGATAGGCATATAAGGTGAACATATTTCTTATACAAATTGAAGTTTTATACAAATTCTAATTTATATATTTTGTTGAACATCACCAGCATTATTAATTCTTTATGAGTTTCGTATACTTACAGTTCACAAAAGTACAAATGTATAAGAGAACAAAGCCAAGTCCCTACAAGCTTTAAAAAAAAGAAAAGAAAAGGCAATTGCTCACTTGCCAAGTTAGAAACTATATAACACCAGACACGTCGAAGACATTTCAAATAATTGATATATAAAACCACCAAATAATTTAAGAGCTAGGATCAAACTATGTTCTGTTACAAGGTAACTTATTGAACAGGAAATCGTTCTTTTTCTAGGAAACGAATTGGGTAGGATAGTATTGTCCTTTCAATTTTTATTTAACGGAATTTTTAACGAAGAGTTAAAATAGGACTAAGTTTACATCTAAGGGTCCAGGGACTAAGTACAGAGACCAATTAGAGTATGAGGCCCTACTACAAAGACCAAATTGGTCTTTTAGCCTACCTAATAATAATATGTACATGATCCATTCACTGCAATTTTCTTGTATTATAAAGGATAGTTCATTTATAGCTGGCAATTAAGGGATATTATTCTAGACTGCCAATGCAAATAGAAGGTTGAAATCTGTGTTACCTGGGTACTTCTATCTGAAGCCATACCCGTACCTGACACATACTTGTACCTGTATCCGCACCCAAACTTCTTAGATACTTCTTGAATATATGCATATTTTATTTGGTTGTGTACTCAATTATATAATACATGTTTAATTTAAAATACTCATCGTACACTTCTAGGATGTAAATCCTACACTTTGCATCCCCTTCTTGAAAATCGTTGGACATTCGTCGGGTTCGTTTCAGCCCATACCCAGTTCACAACTATAATTTAAAAGGTCTGTTTGAATATCTAGTTAAAAACGAGTGGTTTTCCAATTTATAATCTACATACGTAGAAACATAAAAATGTTATAGGAATTTTAATTCCCACAATATGTGAATGAAAAAACAATATTTATCTCATGTAAATTATTAATTTTTATACATGTAAATATACGTATACATACATATGCATATCTGTCCCCGTACCCTACCTTTTATAATTTTTTCGTGCTCGTACTGGTACTTGTACCCGCACCCATTTCCATGTAACTTAGGTAGAAACAAGTAAATGGATTGGTGGATGTACATGGACAAGTTTGCCTATACATAAATGGGATTTGTGATGTGATGAAGTCATAAGAATTGTTAGATAAGCTAAGAGTTAGTAATGAAAGAACGGATCATAAAAAGCAGAGGGGAAAAAGGAAAGAAAGAAAGAAAACTGGCTTGCATTCCTTGCCTTGCTTGTGCTGTTCTCCTTCTTTTTGCCTTGTCATTTGTGTTTGATCTAGGCATAGCTCTCTTAAGGTCATTAAGAAACTAAGTATGAGTTATCATTACTTATTTAGTTGGGCATTTTTTTGATATACTGAGTAAGTTGCTTTTTCCTTTTTTTTAAATGCTAATACATGTTTGTTACTAGTTTTCTTATATTCACATGCATTACTGATATGAGGGATCACTATCTTCTTTAAGATTAATGTATCATTTCAATTTGCTAGGGATAATTAGCAAGGTATTGAGGTAAGGAAGAGATAAGAGCATATATCTGATACTTCGATATCCATAGAAATGCTATAATTGGCGGAAAACTGTTGATATCACTTGAAATTAATGGACCTTTTAGTCAATTGTCTCTTCTGATTTTGGTGTATAAAAGAGAGATGTTTGGGCCTGTAGTACTATATTTCTATTGTTTATAGCATGTGTAGTCTAGTTTCTAAAGAAATATGATGTTGATTTTGTTGCAGGCCATGACTATATGGTTTTTTAGAACCTTTTTGCTATTGAGTTTTGTTATAGTTCTACCTTTTTGCTATTGAGTTTTGTTATAGTTCTAACTATCAATAAATGTCATTTTATTTGCGAAAACTTTCAGACTGGTGGAGAGGGTTCCCTTCGTCCAGATCGTATGTCTCTAAACTTCTCGATAGTCTCTTTTTACAAATAGATGATCTGAAATTGCAATATCAATTGATTCTTGTTTTTGATGTTCTATTCGGAGAATGTGGACCTGCGTGTGCCTACAGTTGATGTTCGGAGACAGTTCACAGGAAGCCATGCCTGTTCTTCTGCAACAAGTGCTGCGCAACATGCCTCTGTGTTCCTTCAGGTACATGGGGTCACAGAGACGCCCTTGCTATAACAAATTGGAAGACAATGGAACGCAAACCCAAATGTTATTAAAACATTCATTCATTTGTTTATTGTATCCTATCCTATAGAGGAATGTTATCAGGAAATTAGTGGAATGAATAAATTCTTTTTGTGGACTGTAGCTACTGTTTTTCTATTTCTTCTGTTCTTTGGCTTTTATAGACTACAAACACAAAACCTACATTTATTAGTTATTTAGTTATATAATTAATCACTAATCTAAACCCTTGAACCCACTCATGGAGGATAGCTTCTAGGTTGGCATTGGGTAGCTATTAGGGTGCTTGTGCTTCCCTCTTCTTGTTTTCGTGTATATTTGTGTTTTTTCTTTTTTATCTTCCTTTTGGTTTGATAGAAGTACCGGAAACAGGAAATAGATTAAAGAAGTAACTTTCAAATTTATGAAGTAGGAAGTAGTGGAAGTAATACATTTTTTTTGTTTCACATATTTTTTGAAGTAGTGGAAAGAGTACTTCTTATTCTTCATTTCCTTTTTTTTTCTGTTTTGTTTGGATAGCAATGAAAAGCTGTTAGGAAATAACTAATAAAGGAAATATTAATAAGAAAAAATATTTATTTCCTAATTAATGCACATTTCACTTACTTCCGGGCTACTTCCGAGTCTTGAGAGGCGGAAAAATATTTAGGAAATAGGGATGACACGTAGGCGTATATCAACGCTTAAGAAAGTATTGGAAGTGGGTTTTTCAGAGAAACAAACATATTTTTTTGCTCGGAAGTAATAGAAGTAGCATCTACTTCCTTTACTTCAGCTACTTCATAATTACTTCCATGCAAACAAAGAAGCTGAATAAAAGACTAAATTGGATCATAAACCTGGGACCTGTCATGATTCATTCTTTATGAGTTTAAATATACTTACAGTTCACAAAAGTACAAATGTATAAGAGAACAAAGCCAAGTCCCTACAAGCTTTAAAAAAGAAAAGAAAAGGCAATTGCTCACTTGCCAAGTTAGAAACTATATAACACCAGACACGTCGAAGACATTTCAAATAATTGATATATAAAACCACCAAATAATTTAAGAGTTAGGATCAAACTATGTTCTGTTACAAGGTAACTTATTGAACAGGAAATCGTTCTTTTCTAGGAAGCGAATTGGTAGGATAGTATTGTCCTTTCAATTTTTATTTAACGAATTTCGAAGAGTTAAATAGGACTAAGTTTACATCTAAGGGTCCAGGGACTAAGTACAGAGACCAATTTGAGTATGAGGCCCTACTACAAAGATCAAATTGGTCTTTTAGCCTACCTAATAATAATATGTACATGATCCATTCACTGCAATTTTCTTGTATTATAAAGGATAGTTCATTTATAGCTGGCAATTAAGGGATATTATTCTAGACTGCCAATGCAAATAGAAGGTTGAAATCTGTGTTACCTGGGTACTTCTATCGAAGCCATGCACGACACATACTTGTACATGACTTCTTAGATACTTCTTGAATATATGCATATTTTATTTGGTTGTGTACTCAATTATATAATACATGTTTAATTTAAAATACTCATCGTTACACTTCTAGGATGTAAATCCTACACTTTGCATCCCCTTCTTGAAAATCGTTGGACATTCGTCGGGTTCGTTTCAGCATACCAGTTCACAACTATGATTTAAAAGGTCTGTTTGAATATCTAGTTAAAAGCAGTGGTTTTCAATTTATAATCTACATGCGTAGAAACATAAAAATGTTATAGGAATTTTAATTCCCACAATATGTGAATGAAAAACAATATTTATCTCATGTAAATTATTAATTTTTATACATGTAAATATCATTATACATACATATGCATATCTGTCCCGTACCCTACCTGTTATAAATTTTTAGTGCTTTCGTCTTGGTACTTGTACCACCCATTTCCATGTAACTTAGGTAGAAACAAGTAAATGGATTGGTGGATGTACATGGACAAGTTTGCCTATACATAAATGGGATTTGTGATGTGATGAAGTCATAAGAATTGTTAGATAAGCTAAGAGTTAGTAATGAAAGAACGGATCATAAAAAGCAGAGGGAAAAAAGGAAAGAAAGAAAGAAAACTGGCTTGCATTCCTTGCCTTGCTTGTGCTGTTCTCCTTCTTTTGCCTTGTCATTTGTGTTTGAGCTAGGCATAGCTCTCTTAAGGTCATTAAGAAACTAAGGATGAGTTATCATTACTTATTTAGTTGGGCATTTTTGATATACTGAGTAAGTAGCTTTTTCCTTTTTTTTAAAATGCTAATACATGTTTGTTACTAGTTTTCTTATATTCACATGCATTACTGATATGAGGGATCACTATCTTCTTTAAGATTAATGTATCATTTCAATTTGCTAGGGATAATTAGCAAGGTATTGAGGTAAGGAAGAGATAAGAGCATATATCTGATACCGATGATCCATAGAAATGCTATAATTGGCGGAAAACTGTTGATATCACTTGAAATTAATGGACCTTTTAGTCAATTATCTCTTCTGATTTTGGTGTATAAAAGAGATGTTTGGGCCTGTAGTACTATATTTCTATTGTTTATAGCATGTGTAGTCTAGTTTCTAAAGAAATATGATGTTGATTTTGTTGCAGGCCATGACTATATGGTTTTTTAGAACCTTTTTGCTATTGAGTTTTGTTATAGTTCTAACTATCAATAAATGTTATTTTATTTGCGAAAACTTTCAGACTGGTGGAGAGGGTTCCCTTCGTCAGATCGTATGTCTCTAAACTTCTCGATAGTCTCTTTTTACAAATAGATGATCTGAAATTGCAATATCAATTGATTCTTGTTTTTGATGTTCTATTCGGAGAATGTGGACCTGCGTGTGCCTACAGTTGATGTTCGGAGACAGCTCACAGGAAGCCATGCCTGTTCTTCTGCAACAAGTGCTGCGCAACATGCCTCTGTGTTCCTTCAGGTACATGGGGTCACAGAGACGCCCTTGCTATAACAAATTGGAAGACAATGGAACGCAAACCCAAATGTTATTAAAACATTCATTCATTTGTTTATTGTATCCTATCCTATAGAGGAATGTTATCAGGAAATTAGTGGAATGAATAAATTCTTTTTGTGGACTGTAGCTACTGTTTTCTATTTCTTCTGTTCTTTGGCTTTTATAGACTACAAACACAAAACCTACATTTATTAGTTATTTAGTTATATAATTAATCACTAATCTAAACCCTTGAACCCACTCATGTAGGATAGCTTCCAGGTTGGCATTGGGTAGCTATTAGGGTGCTTGTGCTTCCCTCTTCTTGTTTTCGTGTATATTTGTGTTTTTTCTTTTTATCTTCCTTTTTGTTTGATAGAAGAATGGGGCGGGGAAATAGATCAAAGTAACTTTCAAATTTATGAAGTAGGAAGTAGTGGAAGTAATACATTTTTTTTGTTTCACATATTTTTTGAAGTAGTGGAAATAGTACTTCTTATTCTTCATTTCCTTTTTTTACTTTTGTTTGAATAGCAATGAAAAGTTGTTAGGAAATAACTAACAAAGGAAATATTAATAAGAAATATTTATTTCCTAATTAATGCACATTTTATTTACTTTTGGGAGCTACTTAGAAGCCCAGTGAGGAAAAATATTTAGAAATAAGGATAACCACGTAAAGCCAGCGCATCAGCGTTAAGAAAGATAATTGAGAAAGTGAGATTCATTGAAGAAGAACAAACATATTTTTTGCTCAGAAGTAGTAGAAATGTAACATACTACTTCCTTTTACTTTGATTCTGCCAAATGCGTCACCTGTCATGGTTCAAGAAAATTTGAATAAAACACAAATTGGATCATAAACCTGGGACCTGTCATGATTCATTCTTGAAGCATGGCAACGGTCAAAATACAAAAATCTTAGTTAAAATTTCATCTGATAATTAAGAGAACAAGCAAGAGGGAGGTTCATCTGATAATTAAGAGAAAACAAGCAAGAGGGAGGCGGGAAAATGAGAATAACAGCATAATAATCCTTGAAATGGCCAGAACTCAGCTCTGTTCCTAGAATGAAAAAACACAAAATGGAAGCTAACAAACTACTACCCAGAGATAATAACAGATGTAAGATCACTTTGAAGATCTCATGAACAAATGCATTGAAGAAAAAAAATGAATTTCCTTCCTTTCAGCAAATGTGTATACATTATGGAAATATATAAATATATACAATACAAATAAAAGAATGTGAATGCTAGATGAAGTAATCTTATTTACAATACATTTACACTGAGTTGAGTTGCGCCTTTGGATTACATGCTGTCCAATTTTCCTGCCAAATACTTGTTCCACGCCTAGACTTTGTTCATGTCACACAACACTGAAGCTTCACCTTCTCTGCGAAAATTTCCCTGAGAAACAGAACAGGTGATAAATGGGAAGTCCATTGCAGCATAAATCAATTCTCCTAATTCTTATTTCCAAAATGCCACCACCTTTTCTTCTTCTTAGTTTCCATGGTGGGAAAATCTGCACACAGAAATATCATAGAGACCATATAAGAACAAATCACAGGCAATTTGGGAAAGCTAATAGAGATGGCAGAAAATGTAACAAATTGGCAACAGCTTAATGCAGTTGAGCATGAACACAGGTGAGTGGTGAATACATATTACCATTTTGCTTGAAGGAAAAAGGAATATACTAGAAACTTACCTCCTTCCGGATAGATGGAATTGTAATGCACCTCAGCCCAGAAGCTCAAGAAAATAACTACAGAGAATAAGGAAAAAAATTTAATTATATGCATAAAATATTTAATAAGGTCACAAGAAATATAGAAACAGGACGTGGTGAGGGTGACAAAAGAGCCATCAGTAACGTAACTAAAAAAGCAACAATATATGTGGCCAAGAGCATGCCCATCAGAAACAAAGGTGAGTATTTCTCGTACGAAACTTTAATGAGCCAGTCCAAAGAGAATGTCGTCATAACAAATGTAATTACCCAGAAAGCACCGACTTGCTGAAGTATTTTTGCACATAAAACTTTTTTTTCCCATTCAAAAATTGTCACGGTTTTTTATGTTATTTTGAGTGCAAAATATTGGATTTCTATCCACAACATTCAATTCCAGGAATTGAAACAAATTAGAATTCTCAATTCTCAAAGACCTCTCTGAGATAGAATATTTTCCAGAACAAGTAAATCATAATGATTTTTGTTTCTATTCACAAGCATATTGCAGTGTCGTGAAATGGATCCATAAAAAACCTAGAGAGTATTTTCATGCCAAGGATGTCCATTTTTTTTGCTAAATAGGGTGTATATGACTCTTCTTTAAGCACCTATCTAACCCATAGAATGGTTGTCTGGTAAATCAACTTGATCACTGATTCATAAACACAACCATCAAGATTATTTGTTTTTTTTCCCCATCAAATTAGAGAAATTAAAAAACACGCAATCAAATCCGTTCTTTCCACAATTGGAATACAGGAGTAGAGTGATTGCCCCAAGTCAGATTGCATTGTTCTGATTTAGCTATTGAGTGATTGCCCCAAGTCAGATCGCATTGTTCTGATTTAGCTATTGAACCTGAAAAATGTAGTTCTAACCTAGCTCTGGTCTTTTACTTGAACGACATGAGAAAAACTGAAAGAAGATAAAATACAATAAACAAACAAATGTAGGCTCCTCAGTCATCACTTTACTTAATGCTTAAACTCCAGTTTTCTTTAGTTAGTCTTGGATTGAATATATTGCTGCAAGCCAATAAAAGAATTTTTCCATGTACTCCAGAACATATTGGTATTGATACCTAAATAAATTGATTCAAGTTTAAAGGCTGGATCTGGTTAATATGTTAATATATTTATCAGAAGAGCAAACTTCAACCTTTAACAACCACTTCACAGTTCACCATTTCAAGATAGTTTGTGGAGTAATTATTCAGAATTTATGTCTACAAAAAGGCACCTCGGTGAAAAAGGCACCTCATTATAGGCCCTGGGAGGGTCAAAATTTTGTACTTTAGGTTTGTATCTTGCAATATGTTTGGAGCATGTATTTCAAGATGCTTAAGAATCACTATTCATATATATATATATATATATATATATATATATATATATATATATATATATAGAGTATCTATGAACTTAAGTTCATAATGAATAGTGGTGCACCAACTTTTTATCCACTCATCTTGCCTTGAGATTTGTGATGCACAAATCTCAAAGTGTCCTTATATCTTTCACGGATCCCAAAGCAAGATGAGTGGTTAGAAAAGTTGGTGCACCACTATTCATTATGAACTTAAGTTCATATATATATATATATATATATATATATATATATATATATATATACAAACTCCTATAAACTTAAGTTGATAGAATAGTCATCCACCAACTTTTCTATCCATTGATGTTGCCTTGGGATCCATGAAAGATATAAAGCCCACTTTGAGATTTGTGTGCATCTTGATTTCACGGATCTCAAGACAAGATCAATGGATATAAAGTTGGACATTTCTATCAACTTAAGTTTATATATATATATATATATATATATATATATATATATATATATATATATATATATATATATATATATATATATATATATATATACACACTACTTATAAAGAGAATACCCATGTCAAAACTTTTAATTTCCTATTTTGCCCTTTCAAATTTTGATAATTCACAATTATACCATTAGTTATAATTAATCCTTAAATAATTATCCATAACTCTTTATTAAATGCACCTCCTACTCTCCCCAAAATATTTGATCAAGAATATAATTATTATCAATAGTTTATAATCTAATACTACATACAAATGCTTATATCTATATTTAGAATTTTAGAGTGTCAATGTTCACTTTTCGGGCTACCTTAATTGTATGTCGGGGGGCTTTGCGACCTACTCTCCTCTCTAAGAAGTTGAAACGACTGTATTGGAGGGACATCAAAGTTTAAGCCATGGGAGGACCAGAGTTTTGTAGAGACCAACTAAGCTAGAATTAGAGAATGGTGCACCTCATTCTTCATTGCTTTGGGTCTTTTGAGCACCAGCTGCTAATGAGCACAAAATTTCAGCTCAAAACAATAAATTTCTTCCCAATCACCACACAATAATATAAGACAAAGTTAATCAAATAATTATAATAATAGGGTGTATCTGACTCTTCTTTAAGCACCTATCTAACCCATAGAATGGTTGTCTGGTAAATCAACTTGATCACTGATTCATAAACACAACCATCAAGATTATTTGTATTTTTTTTCCCCATCAAATTAGAGCAATTAAAAAACACGCAATCAAATCCGTTCTTTCCACAATTGGAATACAGGAGTAGAGTGATTGCCCCAAGTCAGATTGCATTGTTCTGATTTAGCTATTGAGTGATTGCCCCAAGTCAGATCGCATTGTTCTGATTTAGCTATTGAACCTGAAAAATGTAGTTCTAACCTAGCTCTGGTCTTTTACTTGAACGACATGAGAAAAACTATAAGAAGATAAAATACAATAAACAAACAAATGTAGGCTCCTCAGTCATCACTTTACTTAATGCTTAAACTCCAGTTTTCTTTAGTTAGTCTTGGATTGAATATATTGCTGCAAGCCAATAAAAGAAATTTTCCATGTACTCCAGAACATATTGCTATTGATACCTAAATAAATTGATTCAAGTTTAAAGGCTGGATCTGATTAATATATTTACCAGAAGAGCAAACTTCAACCTTTAACAACCACTTCACAGTTCACCATTTCAAGATAGTTTGTGAAGTAATTATTCAGAATTTATGTCTACAAAAGGCACCTCGGTGAAAAAGGCACCTCATTATAGGCCCTGGGAGGGTCAAAATTTTGTACTTTAGGTATGTATCTTGCAATATGTTTGGAGCATGTATTTCAAGATGCTTAAGAATCACTATTCAGATATATATATATATATATATATATATATATATATATATATATATATATATATATATATATATATACACACTACTTATAAAAGAGAATACCCATGTCAAAACTTTTAATTTCCTATTTTGCCCTTTCAAATTTTGATAATTCACAATTATACCATTAGTTATAATTAATCCTTAAATAATTATCCATAACTCTTTATTAAATGCACCTCCTACTCTCCCCAAAATATTTGATCAAGAATATAATTATTATCAATAGTTTATAATCTAATACTACATACAAATGCTTATATCTATATTTAGAATTTTAGAGTGTCAATGTTCACTTTTTGGGTTACCTTAATTGTATGTCGGGGGGCTTTGCGACCTACTCTCCTCTCTAAGAAGTTGAAACAACTGTATTGGAGAGACATCAAAGTTTAAGCCATGGGAGGACCAGAGTTTTGTAGAGACCAACTAAGCTAGAATTAGAGAATGGTGCACCTCATTCTTCATTGCTTTGGGTTTTTTGAGCACCAACTGCTAATGAGCACAAAATTTCAGCTCAAAACAATAAATTTCTTCCCAATCAGTCACACAATAATATAAGACAAAGTTAATCAAATAATTATAATAATAAGATGTAGAGTCTAGACTTTTAAAATTCAATTTGAATCAATGTATAAACTATGAACCCACTTAACTAACAAACAACCCATTTTATTTTTATATAACTTCTCTTTCATCTCTTGAGTATAAATTAGCTCATACATTTTCTTCCACTCACCATAATAACTACTAAGCCAAATTCATACAATTACAAAAGAAAAGCTCAACTAGAACTCCACTTGGATTAGAATGGAAAATTTAGCAGAGCACAAGATGTCGACTTCTTTCGAGAACCAAATTTGCTCAAGCACGTGTTAGTGTGGTATGTTCCTCTATAATTCAATTAGAATTTTAAAAATGTATTTTGAAACTTGATTATTGTAGAATGAGTCAATTTGGTACGATTTAAATTGCTACAATCAATTTGGTGATTAGTTTTCTTTTTGGAGACATTGGGATCATGAGAATTTCAAAATGTACTATAAAAAGACTCTTAAAATCCCATTAGATTAAATACTTTTGAAATTCAACCCCCTAAACTCATTTCACGGTGTAATTTGAAGACACATTGTACCAAAGAAATCTATGATGCTAATATCATGAAGTAGGGGCACGATTAGGAATGCATTAGGCTAATTGTATTGCCCTTTTGATGTTATAATGAGAAATACAAATAAACTTTCTTACCGTGATTTCAGACAAAAAAGTTAAATAAATACTACAACAAGCATCATATTTACATGCATCCAAAATAAATATTATATTTTTATTATAAATAAACCTTGATTGCTAAAGGATATCTTCTTAAGCTCTGGCTTTTTACCTTCTAATTAATAACTTATTTTTATATGTGACATTTATTTTTCATTTATTTCTCTCTATTCCTCTCCTTCCAACCATCCGACTTTTATTTCTGAGAAATGAAGTGCTTGGGATGACATTAAAGATGGAATAAATTTCGATGAAATGCTATTGCAATGATTTAGTGCCAAGTTGTGAACTAGAGTTTGATGAAAGGCACATGAACGACATAATCAGTCTCTCTTGTAATTGTCACGGAACTTCAACAAGTGACAAGTCCCTAATCGCATGATATATCTTCATCATCCAAACATGTCAATTTTAGCTTTAAGTTTAAGAAATTTATTTGGGAAAGCTATTATTAACTAGCATTTCCTTAAATAGCTTGAACCTTAGTGTAAATTGAGCAAAGATGTGTCTCCCATCTCTAATATTAAAGCATCTTTTAATGTTGCTATTGTGTTTACAGAATAAGTTTGTTCATGCATAGGATTATAATTTTTTTCACCCTATTAATCTATGTCGGATATCAGCTATTTAGTAAATTCAACCCTCTATGTCTGTATGTTTTGTTTCAGCTTCAAATGCTAATGATTAACATAGACTTTGATAAGGTAATTAAATTTAAAACATGGTATGAATTGATTCCTTGTTTTATCTCATTACCCTACACATTCACGTCCTTCCAGCTGTTGGCCAATCTAATTATCTAAGACTCTTAGCACACAAATCTCTTATTACGTCTTTTATTTAGGTTTCATGAATATTGGTAAAATCTAAACCAGCTTAAGTACATGAATCAAGAGTTCTCCATCGATTCACTTCATCATTTTACGGTCCACATTTAAAATTTTCAATATTAAACAAGTATGCCCACGCGGCAACGCGACCGCACTTTACTAGTGTGTGTGTCTATATATATATATATATATATATATATATATATATATATATATATATATAGCTCATATATATAGAGCAAGGCTCTATGAACTTAAGTTCATAATGAATAGTGATGCACCAACTTTTATCCACTCATCTTGCCTTGAGATTTGTGATGCACAAATCTCAAAGTGGCTTTTATATCTTTCACGGATCCCAAAGCAAGATGAGTGGTTAGAAAAGTTGGTGCACCACTATTCATTATGAACTTAAGTTCATGAGCATTGCTCTATATATATATATATATATTCCGTTTACACTTTCTACAAAGAGCATAGCCATCGAAACAAAGCTCTGTCACTACAGTAAATATCTAGACTCTAATGTATAACATGCAGGAAAGAATATGAGCTAACAAATAAACAAACTGTTAACAAATACCATGCAGGAAAGAATGTGAGCTACAAACTAAAAGAAGTTGATAACAAATAACATGCAGGAAGGGATGAGACCTACAAATAATACAGGTTCATTATTATCATTGTTAATATTAACTAGTTGTTTCGACATAGGCGCTGAGCGTCTAATTTGGAACAGTTTCCTCCTACCAGTATTTTCAATTAAGTTGGCTATTGGATATGTTGCAATCATTGACTCGAAATGTAAAGAGTTGGAATGATTTTGAGTAGGCATAAACTCACAAGAGATTTATTATACAATACACCTACTAATACAAAACATCATAGACATGTTTAACAATACATTTGAAGTTGACATAACTATATAATCTCTAATTGGAAAGGCATTTATTTAATTATTATAAGGTAGCAAGTATTAACGTAAGCCTCTGCAAGATAGGCATGTTCTGAACAATAAAGCACCATGTGCTTTTCCCAAACATATCAACCAAAGCACAACATAAAAGGACAGACTTGATTGCACTTGATTTGTAGCCTTAGATGCCAACGAACTCACCAATCATCAGAGGGGAAAAATAGAAAAGTTAAAAAGAGGTATAGTTTATACTGGAAAAGGCCATTTTACACGCACCTCGTTTTGACTTTTGAACATTAGGTAGAATCTCAATGTAGCAGGTATCCTTGAATGAAGTCAAGACAAATATTTTGACGCCATACTGTAGAAGAATATATGCACATAAAACCATCAGAAAAGTTTATCGACTTTGGTTATTGTCAGAAATGCAACAGTATAAGATTAAAAAAATAAGCTATTTCTATAAATATATGATCTTGTTACAATCTGTGTTAAATGTTTTTAATGTGTTACACTACAATGTGAGGGATGTGAAACCCCCATTTATCAAGGTAATGTTGTCCCGCTTTTGTTCAGATTCCTTCTTTCACATTACATAATGAAAGTAAGATAGTTGTGGGTTTACAATCACTCCTGATAGAGCATAACTTCAATAGGACTAAAAGAATTTTCAAACAGTGAGAAATATAAAAATTCAAGAGTATTAATGTGCAAGTAGGTGAGACAAGAAGCTGAAGTTCTATAACCTGCATACTAACATATACATTTCCTAATATTCAACATAATTAAATCCCTCATGCATGATGACAAGTTTTTATTAACTGAAGAAAATACAGATATCAGACAAATATTAGAGATAAATATATGGAGGTAAGCTATGATCACAAGGACTGTACTCAAACAGTATCAAATTAATCCATGTGAGTGAAATTCAAGCAAACAGAATTCAACTTTACAAATAACAATTAGGAAATAATTAATTTTACAGGCTTGCATTAACTCAAAAGCTTACGAAAAACCATCATAACTTATCTCAGATTATAGAAAAAGAAAATGCTAGAAGCTATAACTGGTAACGACTAACGAGTTTTTAAAACAAAGAAAGATAATTACTGTATCTGCAGCAGCCTGTAAGGTAACATGATCACCCCATTCCCCATTCCTGTCATTACAGTGAAAATGAGGGGGAAATGTCATTAATTAGGCATAGGAAAATAAATTGTAAATGAAGAACTAGGTGAAATAGTATTACTTGGATATCTTCTTTAAATAGTCATCATAAGCCATTGGAACATATCCTTCGTACATATCAGGGTGAGACTTCAGCTGTGAATCATTAAGAAAGTAGCTTTACTAATAGATTTTCGTAGCATTGTTAACAGTACAAGGGCAACATTTATAGTATAAAATAAAGTAAAATACGTGATAGAAAAAAAATAAATAAAGGTTCCAGATGGACACACCTGATTGACAATTTGCTGTCTAACAAACTTATGATGCTCAGGAGTGCGATAAAATTGATCAGATAGTGCTCGGAACTGTAAAATTGCAAAAGAAAGAATACCTAACTGAAAAACTGCAATTTAATATCATGAAAGGCCAGAAACTACAACTTACTCCTACTACTGATCAGAAAAGACAGGCAGGGAATGGGAATGAATTATAATTGCATCCTCTCAGTCTTTTGCTCTCAAAATATGCATGAGTTATTTTCTTAGTGAGAGAATTTATCTCCATCAAAAGCTCCCAAGAAGTTAGAGATAAGGTTGAAGGTCTATCTATAACACAGTTATATGTCGTATAAGATGCAGCCATATCATGCAGATAACCATTCTGTGGTCCATGCAGTAATAAATCCCATTAATAAAAGTATGCCTGAAATCTCAAATTTTCCAGCATATGAGAAATAACCTACAGCTATTCTGAGATTTTTTTCCCCCTTCTTCTTTGATATTCCACTAACCTGTCAATGTCAATGTTCAGTGTGGCAAAAGTCAATCAGATGGACATAACTCATCCATACCAGAATACAAGCCAAAATAACATGAAGACCAAATAGCAAAAATTTCTAAGACACATAGAAATCAAAACAAGAAAACGTTAACAAAGAACTCAGGATGAACTTGAGGGAGCGGGGAGATGTACGAACTCACTAGAAAGATCGAGAAATATTGAAATCTTCTGTATATTTATGCACATGAAAGGATTATTAACTTATCCTTTTTTTCTTTTCTGAAAAAAAGAGAAAGATAAACCATCAAAAGCTAACCTGACAGTTACCATCTCCTTGAACCTTGAGCTCGACCAGATCATATAAACGCAACCTACAATAGCATATCGAATTCATGATTATATATCTAAAATGAAAACCAAAGTGGTGTAGATACAAAGAAAAAGGAAGTCACTAAGAACATAAGTAAGATTCTCCAGTCAAAGGCATTGCAAAACAGATACTCCATTCAAAACAAATATTCACTTGTAGCAGAAAATTCAACAGGAAGAAGAACATACATGGGGTATTTACTTAAATGAAAAGAGAGCACTTTTTATCCAAAAGTTAAACAAGATATAATTTGTAAGCCTAGAAGTTCTGTCCATCTTAGCAGTGATATATTCCACTAGTCCGTACCACACCAAGGTCATCAACGGTGAAGTTATAGATGAAATTTTATAATCTAGGAGCCATAGCAATGCATTGGTTTTAGGGTTAAAGTTTCATTATGTTATTATTGGAGATGCTTAGAAGTAAACCTTTAAACATTAGAGCAAAATAACAAATTCCATAACATCCTTAACAAAAATCAGGTTTGGTAGGTACCTACATAGGCCTGTGTTACTACCTATAATAGCTTTAAAAACATTAAGTATGATAAGGACTTAATAACAGGTGAAGATATATATATTGACCAGGGATAGTCATTCATGGATATGAATGGAAAATGGGACAAAGAAGGAGACAAAACATATCTACAATATATACTTGGAGAATGACTTCAAAGAGAGTATACCTATCAAGCAGCCTTTGATGATCAGTTGTCGCTTCATCAACAGAAGGAATTTCTCGATTGATTCTAGGAATGTGCTAAAATGAAAACATTCAAAAGAAGAAAGAAAGAAAGAAAAAAAAAGAACCAAGTGAGCCATGTTATTCTACTTACTGAAATGTAGATTATATTCAATACAGACTTAGGATTATTCAAATTTAACTGCACTGAAGGTTAATCATATTCAGAAGTAAACATGAAGTGGCAATGTAACTGTTAATGCATAATGACTAGAGAAGTTCTTAATCGATAACTAAAAATGATGATCAAAGGCAACAATAAGCATGAAACATCCTAAATATCTCTTCATCTGGAAGAAGCAGCAAGGAAATCAGTATTTAAAAGCATAAACCATGTTTTCAATAAAATGATTCACAAAAATAGCATACAACTCCTATTCAGAACCCCAACAACATTCCCAAGTCTACCATTGAAAACCAGAGTAGCTGATTCGTTTTGTATATAACTCCAAACTCCAAAACAAGGAGAGCTTTTACAGACAAGGATCATGCTTACAAAATTATGGAAATATTTCCAGTAGGTTGTTAAAGAAAGAGGTCTTTAGGAAACAAATAACATTTACAATGTTTTGTTGGATTATAGAAGACAATAGTAGGAACCAGAGTTTGGAAAAGGATTAACTTTCACTTAAATACCCTATAATTTCCCTTACATTGCACTTATACACCCTCACTTACTTTTAGCAGCACTTATATACCCTAAAGTTTTAAAACTTTCACTTATGTACCCTCACTTGTTATTGGCAGCACTTATACTCTAAAACATAGTTGCATTTGCATCAAACCCGGTTCGCTTCGGTTCACGGGACAGGTATGGGAGCATGGTATGCCACTAATTAGGAATCGGGTATGAGGGGATAGGCTTATATGGTATGGCAGGGAACGTGGTATGCTTTAGGTTCGGTTCTTAAACGTAGGAATTAGAGGTTTTGCAAGAGTCAAATTTAAAAGATACGCTAGTTGATATCAGTAGTGGTAAAAGAACCTTAAGAATCATGTTGCAATTAATGTATGCATTAATTTGCTTAATTTCTCATGTTTTTTGTTGTTCATTCTTTTAAAAAAGAGTTATTTTTCTTCAAAATTGTAACTGGTTTGAATTCTAAATCGGGTCGCTGGAGTTGGTGAATCGAGCCGTGTTCCACGCTAATCTGGGATGATGGAACCCGGTTCGTGGTTCACTGTAGCGTCCCACGTTCCCGACTTCTATGTCCAAAAGTTTTTAA
This sequence comes from Asparagus setaceus, assembly GCA_012295165.1. Classification (NCBI taxonomy): domain Eukaryota; kingdom Viridiplantae; phylum Streptophyta; class Magnoliopsida; order Asparagales; family Asparagaceae; genus Asparagus; species Asparagus setaceus. The sequence continues at coordinate 32,896,986 of CM022701.1, forward strand.
AACTTGCACTTAAACACCCCAAAGGTTTTAAAAGTAGCACTTAAACACCCTAATGTCTTTGAAAACTTGAACTTAAATACCCTCAAGTTGGCATAACTGAGGATGTTTTAAAAATTTTAGGGTATTTAAGTGCAAGTTATATAAACGTTAGGGTATATAAGTGCTGCCAAAACCAGGGAGGGTATATAAATACAAGTTTTATGAACTTTGGGGTATATAAGTGCTATCAAAAACAAGTGAGGATATATAAGTGCAAAGTACGGGAAACTATAGGGTATTTCAGTGCAATTAAGCCTTTGGGCAAAGTTATTAAAGAATTGAATTAACAAAGATAGTAAATCTTAAACTTTTGTATAAACTTTTTTCATGCACAATTTGCAAAATAGAAATATAGTAGATACAGACCTTAACTAAAAATAGCTCTGAAAAATATACTTGTCTAGATGACTTTTGTTATTAGTTTCCTTATGTTGGGACTTTTAGGATTTAGGGTGGATAACTTTATGATGAAAAACACAAGATCTAAATAAACACACAAAGAGCATCACTACAAACACGAAATTTTACATGGTTCGGCAATGTGCCTACGTCCACAAGAGACGAAGGGGAGTATTCTCTAGTTTATTGAGAAGAAGACACAAAACCTCTCTTGCAAATCCTCACAAGAATATTAATCTCTTTTCTTCTCCCTCATTTTTCTCTCCTTTCTTTTGATGGCTATCCTTTTGCTTTTCCTCAAGCATAAAAACCCTAACCTGAGGGGAAAGCCCTATTTATAAATTTCTAACCATATACGAAAAAACCCCGCCAATGCCATTCGGTATCAATCTGTGGATCTGGAACTCTGCGACACTGTGCGGCCGCACACTGTCCCTTTCTTTACGCTGAAGCAGCGAGCGGTATAAGCCCTTGCTTCTTCTCTGTTCCGTGACAGTGTGTGGTGACTGCACTGTCCTCAGCCTGAGTTTAAATTCAGCCCAGAACTCAACACCTTAAAGAGACCAACGCTAGAGCAAGTGCTTCTTATTGGCCATACATCTAATGCTCCAAAGTATGAGTATGTCCAGAAGGAAGTATCAAGTGGCTACAGAGGAGGTAGGGCACGATCCCTAATCGCCCATGGGACGATTCAGTTTCATTCGTAGGAGGATTATGAGAAATTTGAAAATATTTAACTCCAAAAGGTGTGTCAAGAGTCATATTTACTTACAGGAACAGGGACCATATGATTCAATCTTTTGCCTACTTCACCATCTAATGAGGAAAATTCATCTGTGAGCTCTAACGGAAGGACTTCCCCATCAGATAACTTTTCTCCAGGACTGGGACATGAACTGGAAGGCTCCATATCATTAGCAACCTGAGCACCACCCTCATTGCCTGCAAAATAGACACCCATGACCCATACACAGAGAGGACAGATAAGCTATCTTTATTAGACAATAAGACAACAAGTTTCTGCTCCTCTTGATACCAGGATAAAGATTTCTCATAGGGGACCAATCCAATCTTGCGCAAGAACAGATGGACATAACTCATCCATACCAGAATACAAGCCAAAATAACATGAAGACCAAATAGCAAAAAATTCTAAGACACATAGAAATCAAAACAAGAAAACGTTAACAAAGAACTCAGGATGAACTTGAGGGAGCGGGGAGATGTACGAACTCACTAGAAAGATCGAGAAATATTGAAATCTTCTGTATATTTATGCACATGAAAGGATTATTAACTTATCCTTTTTTTCTTTTCTGAAAAAAAGAGAAAGATAAACCATCAAAAGCTAACCTGACAGTTACCATCTCCTTGAACCTTGAGCTCGACCAGATCATATAAACGCAACCTACAATAGCATATCGAATTCATGATTATATATCTAAAATGAAAACCAAAGTGGTGTAGATACAAAGAAAAAGGAAGTCACTAAGAACATAAGTAAGATTCTCCAGTCAAAGGCATTGCAAAAACAGATACTCCATTCAAAAACAAATATTCACTTGTAGCAGAAAATTCAACAGGAAGAAGAACATACATGGGGGTATTTACTTAAATGAAAAAGAGAGCACTTTTTTATCCAAAAGTTAAACAAGATATAATTTGTAAGCCTAGAAGTTCTGTCCATCTTAGCAGTGATATATTCCACTAGTCCGTACCACACCAAGGTCATCAACGGTGAAGTTATAGATGAAATTTTATAATCTAGGAGCCATAGCAATGCATTGGTTTTAGGGTTAAAGTTTCATTATGTTATTATTGGAGATGCTTAGAAGTAAACCTTTAAACATTAGAGCAAAATAACAAATTCCATAACATCCTTAACAAAAATCAGGTTTGGTAGGTACCTACATAAGCCTGTGTTACTACCTATAATGGCTTTAAAAACATTAAGTATGATAAGGACTTAATAACAGGTGAAGATATATATATTGACCAAGGGATAGTCATTCATGGATATGAATGGAAAATGGGACAAAGAAGGAGACAAAACATATCTACAATATATACTTGGAGAATGACTTCAAAGAGAGTATACCTATCAAGCAGCCTTTGATGATCAGTTGTCGCTTCATCAACAGAAGGAATTTCTCGATTGATTCTAGGAATGTGCTAAAATGAAAACATTCAAAAGAAGAAAGAAAGAAAAGAAAAAAAAAGAACCAAGTGAGCCATGTTATTCTACTTACTGAAATGTAGATTATATTCAATACAGACTTAGGATTATTCAAATTTAACTGCACTGAAGGTTAATCATATTCAGAAGTAAACATGAAGTGGCAATGTAACTGTTAATGCATAATGACTAGAGAAGTTCTTAATCGATAACTAAAAATGATGATCAAAGGCAACAATAAGCATGAAACATCCTAAATATCTCTTCATCTGGAAGAAGCAGCAAGGAAATCAGTATTTAAAAAGCATAAACCATGTTTTCAATAAAATGATTCACAAAAATAGCATACAACTCCTATTCAGAACCCCAACAACATTCCCAAGTCTACCATTGAAAACCAGAGTAGCTGATTCGTTTTTGTATATAACTCCAAACTCCAAAACAAGGAGAGCTTTTACAGACAAGGATCATGCTTACAAAATTATGGAAATATTTCCAGTAGGTTGTTAAAGAAAGAGGTCTTTAGGAAACAAATAACATTTACAATGTTTTGTTGGATTATAGAAGACAATAGTAGGAACCAGAGTTTGGAAAAGGATTAACTTTCACTTAAATACCCTATAATTTCCCTTACATTGCACTTATACACCCTCACTTACTTTTAGCAGCACTTATATACCCTAAAGTTTTAAAACTTTCACTTATGTACCCTCACTTGTTATTGGCAGCACTTATACTCTAAAACATAGTTGCATTTGCATCAAACCGGTTCGCCGGTTCACGGACAGGTATGGGAGCATGGTATGCCACTAATTAGGAATCGGGTATGAGGGGATAGGCTTATATGGTATGGCAGGGAACGTGGTATGCTTTAGGTTCGGTTCTTAAACGTAGGAATTAGAGGTTTTGCAAGAGTCAAATTTAAAAGATACACTAGTTGATATCAGTAGTGGTAAAAGAACCTTAAGAATCATGTTGCAATTAATGTATGCATTAATTTTCTTAATTTCTCATGTTTTTTGTTGTTTATTCTTTTAAAAAAGTGTTATTTTTCTTCAAAATTGTAATTGGTTTGAATTCTAAATCGGGTCGCTGGAGTTGGTGAATCGGGCCGTGTTCCACGCTAATCTGGGATGATGGAACCCGGTTCGCGGTTCACTATAGCGTCCCACGTTCCCGACTTCTATGTCCAAAAGTTTTTAAAACTTGCACTTAAACACCCCAAAATTTTTAAAAGTAGCACTTAAACACCCTAATGTCTTTGAAAACTTGAACTTAAATACCCTCAAGTTGGAATAACTGAGGATGTTTTAAAAATTTTAGGGTATTTAAGTGCAAGTTATATAAACGTTAGGGTATATAAGTGCTGCCAAAACCAGGGAGGGTATATAAATACAAGTTTTATGAACTTTGGGGTATATAAGTGCTATCAAAACAAGTGAGGATATATAAGTGCAAAGTACGGGAAACTATAGGGTATTTCAGTGCAATTAAGCCTTTGGGCAAAGTTATTAAAGAATTGAATTAACAAAGATAGTAAATCTTAAACTTTTGTATAAACTTTTTTTCACGTACAATTTGCAAAATAGAAATATAGTAGATACAGACCTTAACTAAAAAATAGCTCTGAAAAATATACTTGTCTAGATGACTTTTGTTATTAGTTTCCTTATGTTGGGACTTTTAGGATTTAGGGTGGATAACTTTATGATGAAAAACACAAGATCTAAATAAACACACAAAGAGCATCACTACAAACACGAAATTTTACATGGTTCGGCAATGTGCCTACGTCCACAAGAGACGAAGGGGAGTATTCTCTAGTTTATTGAGAAGAAGACACAAAACCTCTCTTGCAAATCCTCACAAGAATATTAATCTCTTTTCTTCTCCCTCATTTTTCTCTCCTTTCTTTTGATGGCTATCCTTTTGCTTTTCCTCAAGCATAAAAACCCTAACCTGAGGGGAAAGCCCTATTTATAAATTTCTAACCATATACTAAAAACCCGCCAATGCCATTCGGTATCAATCTGTGGATCTGGAACTCTGCGACACTGTGCGGCCGCACACTGTCCCTTTCTTTACGCTGAAGCAGCGAGCGGTATAAGCCCTTGCTTCTTCTCTGTTCCGTGACAGTGTGTGGTGACTGCACTGTCCTCAGCCTGAGTTTAAATTCAGCCCAGAACTCAACACCTTAAAGAGACCAACGCTAGAGCAAGTGCTTCTTATTGGCCATACATCTAATGCTCCAAAGTATGAGTATGTCCAGAAGGAAGTATCAAGTGGCTACAGAGGAGGTAGGGCAACGATCCCTAATCGTCCATGGGACGATTCAGTTTCATTCGTAGGAGGATTATGAGAAATTTGAAAATATTTAACTCCAAAAGGTGTGTCAAGAGTCATATTTACTTACAGGAACAGGGACCATATGATTCAATCTTTTGCCTACTTCACCATCTAATGAGGAAAATTCATCTGTGAGCTCTAACGGAAGGACTTCCCCATCAGATAACTTTTCTCCAGGACTGGGACATGAACTGGAAGGCTCCATATCATTAGCAACCTGAGCACCACCCTCATTGCCTGCAAAAATAGACACCCATGACCCATACACAGAGAGGACAGATAAGCTATCTTTATTAGACAATAAGACAACAAGTTTCTGCTCCTCTTGATACCAGGATAAAGATTTCTCATAGGGGGACCAATCCAATCTTGCGCAAGAACAGATGCTTGCAAATGCTCTTCATCTGCATGAGGAGGTCCAGATGATTCTGCAACAGCAACCTGTGAAAATTCTTCTTGCAGAGCATGTGCAATGACTTCATCATTCTCTACAGCAGCATAATCAGTGCCACAATTAACTTCTCTTACATACACTTCACCATGTATACTGCCCTCATTTTGTGTAGTAGTTCCACAATAACCAGGCACTGAGACATCACCAAGAAGTTGATGGAGGCCCCATCTAAAAATATCAGAATCTTGCTCGCACATGATCATCGGCTCTACATACACCCTTCACTTAGAGTCAGACCAATGGAAAACCTGACATGAGAGGTACCGACATTCCCATTTTATTATAACACTCTAAAAAGTTCCATTGAAGAATCTGATTTAAGTTTTAGGAATAAGCATGAAAATGTCAATGCCAGATAAATTCTTGTGGTAATGAATGACTTGCACCAAAAACGGGAAAATGCATGGAACTCTCAACAATTCTTTCTTAAAATAGATACAACTAAAAACACTTGAACTATGAAGAAATGACCAAAGGATCTGTAGAAGAAAAACATCTTCAACATGCATCCTAAAAATACAAAATTTCAGCTTATTTATCCTTTTAAAAGTCCAGTCGCAGGCAGTAATTTGATTTAAGGATAGTCATACCACCACAAGAGGCCAGTACAATGCTCATGATGAAGTAAAAATTAAAGAGTTAAAAAACATAAATATACTAATATTAATTAATAAAATGTGTAAAGTAACACAACTACTGAGCAGAAAATTATTGTTCTTTAGATATACCTCCAAAATCTTTCTCAACTTGGTATATGCATATTTAACCATTTTCACTTCTATACATTTCCTTAAAATGTTCAAGCTGTACTAATCCCTCATATCCTCCCTTAATGCTAGTATATATCCATAGACAATTCAACCTTCCAAGTTTAAGTTTGACGCAAATAAAATGTTCGTTCTCCCGTTCTTTCCCACCATCCACCCCCAACTCCCTCCCCCAACCCCCAAAACAAAACAAAACCCACCAAAAGCACTACCTCCTGTCTTCTCCCTCCAGTCCTCTTCATTACAGAAGTTAACCAACTCCATTCGTCCTTCAATTGGGACATACCCCCAACTCCAAGGACTGTATCCTGTAACAACTATATTCTCTTAACCTATATCCATACCCCTTTTTCTTAAATGGAACCTCCTCTTTGAATCCTGTCTCAAGAATTTCAACCTAGTTCAAGCTAAACAAATTCAGATGAGGAACGTAGAAAGGGAGAATGTTATTAAGAGAAGCCCATTTCAAGTCAAATAAATCAGATGAAAAAGTAGAAGAGAGAATATTACCAAGAGAAATACACAATAGAACTCAGAATGATGAGCGCTGGATCTTGATTTTGCAATTTTGGGATTGAAGAAAAGAAAAAGAGATTAGGGAATCTTCTATTTTGATTGAACATTCAAAACATAGTGAATACAGAGAGAAAGGAGGTGCAGATGGGTATCCAGATATCTTAAAACCATCTGGGAGGACACATATATTATGGAGAGTAACATCCAGGAGGGAGGAGGGAGGAAGGAGGACGAGAAGGAGTAGGTGGTTATCTTTCTAGATTGATGATGTTTTCAGCATTAACATCTGAAAAACACAATTAGATAAGTGCAAAAGTTGAGGCCCCCAGATGTGAACATGTACCATAGGGGTCGCCATATAAGCTACACGGTTGGATGTTGCAGTTACGAATCTTAGATCATCATATAGAGGGATGATGTGACCCATGATAACAGAGGTAAACTTACAAACCTAAGTTCCTGCCCAAGACATAGATTATGAAACACATGACCTGATAAAAATTCCATAAACTCGCCATCTCATTTTGTTAATCTTCTCATTCTTGGGAGAGAATATCCGAAGAAACAGAAAAAGGAACCTAGAAATACCATAATTCTGGCATTTCCTCAAACAATCACAAGACAACACTTATTGAAAAGCCAAGCAGCCAACAAGTTCCAGGGCCATAATCAACTAAGAGGCATTCAATTGCAAGGCTCCTTCACATTATGGTTGATTAATATAAGAACCTTAACAAAGATAGTAAATCTTAAACTTTTGTATAAACTTTTTTCACGCACAATTTGCAAAATAGAAATATAGTAGATACAGACCTTAACTAAAAATAGCTCTGAAAAACATCCTTGTCTAGATGACTTTTGTTATTAGTTTCCTTATGTTGGGACTTTTAGGATTTAGGGTGGATAACTTTATGATGAAAAACACAAGATCTAAATAAACACACAAAGAGCATCACTACAAACACGAAATTTTACATGGTTCGGCAATGTGCCTACGTCCACAGGAGACGAGGGGGAGTATTCTCTAGTTTATTGAGAAGAAGACACAAAACCTCTCTCTTGCAAATCCTCACAAGAATATTAATCTCTTTTCTTCTCCCTCATTTTTCTCTCCTTTCTTTTGATGGCTATCCTTTTGCTTTTCCTCAAGCATAAAAACCCTAACCTGAGGGGAAAGCCCTATTTATAAATTTCTAACCATATACGAAAAAACCCCGCCAATGCCATTCGGTATCAATCTGTGGATCTGGAACTCTGCGACACTGTGCGGTCGCACGCTGTCCCTTTCTTTACGCTGAAGCAGCGAGCGGTATAAGCCATTGCTTCTTCTCTGTTCCGTGACAGTGTGTGGTGACTGCACTGTCCTCAGCCTGAGTTTAAATTCAGCCCAGAATTCGACACCTTAAAGAGACCAACCCTAGAGCAAGTGCTTCTTATTGGCCATACATCTAATGCTCCAAAGTATGAGTATGTCCAGAAGGAAGTATCAAGTGGCTACAGAGGAGATAGGGCAACAATCCCTAATCGTCCATGGGACGATTCAGTTTCATTTGTAGGAGGATTATGAGAAATTTGAAAATATTTAACTCCAAAAGGTGTGTCAAGAGTCATATTTACTTACAGGAACAGGGACCATATGATTCAATCTTTTGCCTACTTCACCATCTAATGAGGAAAATTCATCTGTGAGCTCTAACGGAAGGACTTCCCCATCAGATAACTTTTCTCCAGGACTGGGACATGAACTGGAAGGCTCCATATCATTAGCAACCTGAGCACCACCCTCATTGCCTGCAAAAATAGACACCCATGACCCATACACAGAGAGGACAGATAAGCTATCTTTATTAGACAATAAGACAACAAGTTTCTGCTCCTCTTGATACCAGGATAAAGATTTCTCATAGGGGACCAATCCAATCTTAGCAAGAACAGATGCTTGCAAATGCTCTTCATCTGCATGAGGAGGTCCAGATGATTCTGCAACAGCAACCTGTGAAAATTCTTCTTGCAGAGCATGTGCAATGACTTCATCATTCTCTACAGCAGCATAATCAATGCCACAATTAACTTCTCTTACATACACTTCACCATGTATACTGCCCTCATTTTGTGTAGTAGTTCCACAATAACCAGGCACTGAGACATCACCAAGAAGTTGATGGAGGCCCCATCTAAAAATATCAGAATCTTGCTCGCACATGATCATCGGCTCTACATACACCCTTCACTTAGAGTCAGACCAATGGAAAACCTGACATGAGAGGTACCGACATTCCCATTTTATTATAACACTCTAAAAAGTTCCATTGAAGAATCTGATTTAAGTTTTAGGAATAAGCATGAAAATGTCAATGCCAGATAAATTCTTGTGGTAATGAATGACTTGGACCAAAAACGTGGGAAAATGCATGGAACTCTCAACAATTCTTTCTTAAAAATAGATACAACTAAAAACACTTGAACTATGAAGAAATGACCAAAGGATCTGTAGAAGAAAAACATCTTCAACATGCATCCTAAAAATACAAAATTTCAGCTTATTTATCCTTTTAAAAGTCCAGTCGAGGCAGTAATTTGATTTAAGGATAGTCATACCACCACAAGAGGCCAGTACAATGCTCATGATGAAGTAAAATTAAAGAGTTAAAAAACATAAATATACTAATATTAATTAATAAAAATGTGTAAAGTAACACAACTACTGAGCAGAAAATTATTGTTCTTTAGATATACCTCCAAAAATCTTTCTCAATTTAGTATATGCATATTTAACCATTTTCACTTCTATACATTTCCTTAAAATGTTCAAGCTGTACTAATCCCTCATATCCTCCTTAATGCTAGTATATATCCATAGACAATTCAACCTTCCAAGTTTAAGTTTGACTTAAATAAAATGTTCGTTCTCCGTTCTTTCCCACCATCCACCCCAACTCCCCTACCCCCTCCCCCAAAACCCCCAAAAAACAAAACAAAACCCACCAAAAGCACTACCTCCTGTCTTCTCCCTCCAGTCCTCTTCATTACAGAAGTTAACCAACTCCATTCATCCTTCAATTGGGACAAACCCCCAACTCCAAGGACTGTATCCTGTAACAACTATATTCTCTTAACCTATATCCATACCTCTTTTTCTTAAATGGAACCTCCTTTTTGAATCCTGTCTCAAGAATTTCAACCTAGTTCAAGCTAAACAAATTCAGATGAGGAACGTAGAAAGGGAGAATGTTATAAAGAGAAGCCCATTTCAAGTCAAATAAATCAGTTGAAAAAGTAGAAGAGAGAATATTACCAAGAGAAATATGACAATAGAACTCAGAATGATGAGCGCTGGATCTTGATTTTGCAATTTTGGGATTGAAGAAAAGAAAAAGAGATTAGGGAATCTTCTATTTTGATTGAACATTCAAAACATAGTGAATACAGAGAGAAAGGAGGTGCAGATGGGTATCCAGATATCTTAAAACCATCTGGGAGGACACATATATTATCGAGAGTAACATCCAGGAGGGAGGAGGGAGGAAGGAGGACGAGAAGGAGGAGGTGGTTATCTTTCTAGATTGATGATGTTTTCAGCATTAACATCTGAAAAACACAATTAGATAAGTGCAAAAGTTGAGGCCCCCAGACGTGAACATGTACCATAGGGGTCACCATATAAGCTACACAGTTGGATGTTGCAGTTACGAATCTTAGATCATCATATAGAGGGATAATGTGACCCATGATAACAGAGGTAAACTTACAAACCTAAGTTCCTGCCCAAGACATAGATTATGAAACACATGACCTGATAAAAATTCCATAAACTTGCCATCTCATTTTGTTAATCTTCTCATTCTTGGAAGAGATTATCCGAAGAAACAGAAAAAGGAACCTAGAAATACCATAATTCTGGCATTTCCTCAAACAATCACAAGACAACACTTACTGAAAAGCCAAGCAGCCAACAAGATCCAGGACCATAATCAACTAAGAGGCATTCAATTGCGCAAGGCTCATTCACGTTATGGTTGATTAATATAAGAACCTAAACACAGAAAAGCTGGCAACCTAAATAAACCATAAATTTTCACTTACCATCATATCGTAATATATGAGAATCGAGATATATCCTTTCTTTTGATTAATATTAGAATATGAAATGGCCAATTTGAAACAGCTCTTTCTAAGTCCGACACACTTCTAAAGCATCTTCAGTTTCCTTACTAGGCAGACTTGTTGCAAAGGCCAGTCAGTGCTGCTTGGAACCTATAGGGTTTATAAACCTCAATGTTGCCCGATCCTATGGTTCAATAGCACAGGTAAAAGAGTATGATTTGTGGAATAACTATAACAGTATTCCAATCCCTAAAAACACACAATCCGCCACCCTGGCTACAGTCTTAGTTACTTAATTTCATTGAGTTGGAAAAAAAATACATCTAATGGAAAAGGCAACACAATTATTAGATAAATTTCTTGTCATGTGCAAGTAGTAATTGACAAGAGAGAAATCTACTATCAATCTTATCTCTCTTACTCAAAATGTTATAAAACTTCATCATTCATCTTCTACAGGACAGCCTATCTACCTAAACATTATGTAAATCTCACCGGTATAACAAAATAAGCTTCCACAAATAAATTTCTTTTCCTCGAGAAATCTCAATTACTGATTCAAATTGAATGCACCAAATGACGACAACATCATCCTGAATGTAATGTTCTCTATCTGCCTATTTTAACCTCTTTGTGCATACAACAGAATTACTACTCCTGTTTTCTTTAAGACATAAGCAACCAGGAAAAAAATTCAGGTCGTGCCACTGTGAACAGCCTCAAACTCACCTAAGTTCTCATCTACTGTAGTTAGGGAAGTCAGACTTGAGCATATGTGTGGTGCCATTTCTCATGTTTTCTTTCCCACAATCCTTTTCTACCATTTCCATAACCTAATAGTGTAATGAGGAATAGAAATACTACTTTTTGAGTAACGCAATAAAAATAATGCTAGCGCCAGCAACTGGCTCTACAATGATATTGAACCATTTTTCTCTTTCTTTCTTTTACCAGTCTACACTATAAATACCTCACCCAAATTCTTGTCTTCTAGATTTTAAACTAATTTCCGTCTCCTAGACCATAACATGTGTGAATTATATTGACAAATGCTGTTTTCAGGTCAAACATTTGTTTTCCTGCAAATTTATTGCACAAGTGCTCGTAGTTTTGATGTCAAAATTTTCAAAGTTTTTTTAAGGCTAATAGTGGACGTCTGTATTTCTCTAAAGATTCTGCATTTTCTCTGTTTTATATATTCTTTCACAACAACAATAACCTTGTATGGTGTCACACCTTTTTGTTTGAAGGACATCCTTCACTTGACTTAAGGGCTAAGTCATGCAGAACATGCCATCACGTTAAAAATATTAACTTGAAACACATTAGAGATGCTAGGTGTGTATTGTTTCCTTTTTTTTCTGATTTGATTTCATTTAAATTATCACTTTAAGCTAGACAACTTTAGTAGGATTAGTTCTTCACTTCTTCAAATACCCCAAATTGGAGGGTAAACAAGATAAACAAAACTTTGGCAATTGTAACTAAATAATTGCCTGATGCTCTAAGGAGCAGGTACAACTGAATATACACATCCTCACTATTATAGTTTTTAAGTAAGTAAATAAATAAATAAAAAAATACATGAATAAAATCTACTCCTCAACGGCATGGAACAGTTTTAACTCATACAAAACGCAAGTGATTGGCAGTCAAAAATCGCTGATTACTCAAAACATTAACCAATTTCTGACAAATAAAACTTAACTATAAACAATTTCTAAACTAATCGAATCGATCGAATAAACTGCTAAAACGAAAGGGCAAAATCAAGCAATCCAATTCCTCCCAATTCACAATCATCTAATTCAACAGAACGTAAAAGCTCGTAACAGAATCAAACACAAATCCTAATCAAAACTCGTAAAATCTCAGGATCGAGATATGAACTTACTTGAAATCGAAGCAATCAATAAAGTTTGCCTCCTGCGAAACTTTTAAGAGAGAGAAGCAAACACGGCTCCGAGACGCTGCGGGTTTATTTATATAGATTTTTAGAGAGAGAAACTAGAGAGAGAGAGCCGCGTTCTATTTTTGAATCCTTCGCTTCGTTTTTCCTTGGAGTTCTCTCTTTCTCTCTCTTCACGCCTTTCGACTGCCGTATCTGGCCTTTCTTCGCGATAATCGCCGTTCGTTACGTCCCGATGTTTGATCTCAGCCGCCCGCTTCGTCACGTGGACGGTTATGGAGGTCTCTGAAGATTACGGCGTTACTTTCAAGCCGTGAACGGCAGATCACGTGTTTGGTTTCTGTTTTCATCCGTTTTGGGCTGTGGTGACGTGTTGTAAGTTCAAAGCTGCCAGGCCCAACAAAGAAGTGGAGCTCATAACAATTTATAATTCTTTTTTTACAATTTACAAGAAAGTCTTCCATTTTGCCGGGCATAGTAGTACAGAAATAGTATAATCTTATTATAGTACAGCTATCACTATTCTATTTCGAAATTTTTTAACAGTCTTCAGATGATCTACACATCAGTTTGTGTTATATAATATCTGTGATTTCTAAGGCCTAGAATCCACCGTAGGTAGAGGTATAAAAAAATTTCACAAATATATTATTTGGGAAAAATTATAACAAGAATAATCTAAGATTTAAGTGATAAAATCTCCCTAAGTATAAAATTGACACTTTCACCGGACTTTTAGAATTTCCTTTTCTGAGTTGCTGATGTATCGCTACTTTCTGAGTTGCTGATGTATCGCTACTTTCTGAGTTGCTGATGTATCGCTACTTTCTGAGTTGCTGATGTATCGCTACTTTCTGAGTTGCTGATGTATCGCTACTTTCTGAGTTGCTGATGTATCGCTACTTTCTGAGTTGCTGATGTATCGCTACTTTCTGAGTTGCTGATGTATCGCTACTTTCTGAGTTGCTGATGTATCGCTACTTTCTGAGTTGCTGATGTATCGCTACTTTCTGAGTTGCTGATGTATCGCTACTTTCTGAGTTGCTGATGTATCGCTACTTTCTGAGTTGCTGATGTATCGCTACTTTCTGAGTTGCTGATGTATCGCTACTTTCTGAGTTGCTGATGTATCGCTACTTTCTGAGTTGCTGATGTATCGCTACTTTCTGAGTTGCTGATGTATCGCTACTTTCTGAGTTGCTGATGTATCGCTACTTTCTGAGTTGCTGATGTATCGCTACTTTCTGAGTTGCTGATGTATCGCTACTTTCTGAGTTGCTGATGTATCGCTACTTTCTGAGTTGCTGATGTATCGCTACTTTCTGAGTTGCTGATGTATCGCTACTTTCTGAGTTGCTGATGTATCGCTACTTTCTGAGTTGCTGATGTATCGCTACTTTCTGAGTTGCTGATGTATCGCTACTTTCTGAGTTGCTGATGTATCGCTACTTTCTGAGTTGCTGATGTATCGCTACTTTCTGAGTTGCTGATGTATCGCTACTTTCTGAGTTGCTGATGTATCGCTACTTTCTGAGTTGCTGATGTATCGCTACTTTCTGAGTTGCTGATGTATCGCTACTTTCTGAGTTGCTGATGTATCGCTACTTTCTGAGTTGCTGATGTATCGCTACTTTCTGAGTTGCTGATGTATCGCTACTTTCTGAGTTGCTGATGTATCGCTACTTTCTGAGTTGCTGATGTATCGCTACTTTCTGAGTTGCTGATGTATCGCTACTTTCTGAGTTGCTGATGTATCGCTACTTTCTGAGTTGCTGATGTATCGCTACTTTCTGAGTTGCTGATGTATCGCTACTTTCTGAGTTGCTGATGTATCGCTACTTTCTGAGTTGCTGATGTATCGCTACTTTCTGAGTTGCTGATGTATCGCTACTTTCTGAGTTGCTGATGTATCGCTACTTTCTGAGTTGCTGATGTATCGCTACTTTCTGAGTTGCTGATGTATCGCTACTTTCTGAGTTGCTGATGTATCGCTACTTTCTGAGTTGCTGATGTATCGCTACTTTCTGAGTTGCTGATGTATCGCTACTTTCTGAGTTGCTGATGTATCGCTACTTTCTGAGTTGCTGATGTATCGCTACTTTCTGAGTTGCTGATGTATCGCTACTTTCTGAGTTGCTGATGTATCGCTACTTTCTGAGTTGCTGATGTATCGCTACTTTCTGAGTTGCTGATGTATCGCTACTTTCTGAGTTGCTGATGTATCGCTACTTTCTGAGTTGCTGATGTATCGCTACTTTCTGAGTTGCTGATGTATCGCTACTTTCTGAGTTGCTGATGTATCGCTACTTTCTGAGTTGCTGATGTATCGCTACTTTCTGAGTTGCTGATGTATCGCTACTTTCTGAGTTGCTGATGTATCGCTACTTTCTGAGTTGCTGATGTATCGCTACTTTCTGAGTTGCTGATGTATCGCTACTTTCTGAGTTGCTGATGTATCGCTACTTTCTGAGTTGCTGATGTATCGCTACTTTCTGAGTTGCTGATGTATCGCTACTTTCTGAGTTGCTGATGTATCGCTACTTTCTGAGTTGCTGATGTATCGCTACTTTCTGAGTTGCTGATGTATCGCTACTTTCTGAGTTGCTGATGTATCGCTACTTTCTGAGTTGCTGATGTATCGCTACTTTCTGAGTTGCTGATGTATCGCTACTTTCTGAGTTGCTGATGTATCGCTACTTTCTGAGTTGCTGATGTATCGCTACTTTCTGAGTTGCTGATGTATCGCTACTTTCTGAGTTGCTGATGTATCGCTACTTTCTGAGTTGCTGATGTATCGCTACTTTCTGAGTTGCTGATGTATCGCTACTTTCTGAGTTGCTGATGTATCGCTACTTTCTGAGTTGCTGATGTATCGCTACTTTCTGAGTTGCTGATGTATCGCTACTTTCTGAGTTGCTGATGTATCGCTACTTTCTGAGTTGCTGATGTATCGCTACTTTCTGAGTTGCTGATGTATCGCCTCTGTGTCACCTTTACTTCCAAATATAGTTTTCAGCCCATCAGTGCTCGGAAACACTTGAGAAGTACTTGAAAATTGCTGTGGGGTCCACACATAAAGAGTGGATGACGTGAAATCGGGGATCCTTTACGAGTGGCGCTAGCTCATTCGATTTGTTACCAATTAGTTATTGGCTAAATACCAGAAAACCCCCCTTAACTTTGGACAATTATCGGAAAACCCCCCCAAACTTTCAAAATATCAGAAAACCCCCCTTACGTATTGGGATTATCACAAAACCCCCCTTTAACTTTTAGATTTTATCAGAAAACCCCCTTTAACTTTGAGATTTTAATAGAAAACCCCTTAACTTAGGGGTTTTCTAATATTTTCAAAGTTAAGGAGGGTTTTCTGATAATCATCCAAAGTTAAGGGGTTTTCTAATATTTTCAAAGTTAAGGAGGGTTTTCTGATAATCATCAAAGTTAAGGGGTTTTATGATATTTAGCCACAGTTATTTAGTTAGCCTTGTTTTGCACATAACACCTCTACAATCAAGGTTTTTTAATTATAACCCGGCCCATTCGTTTACTCTGATTTTTAATTGCGCTATCTCTTCTAATTTCTCATGATAATATATGCGATAGACTATAGATGCATAGAATCATATTAATATCAAGGGTTTTTTAATTTTAACCCCATTCGTTTACTTTGTTTTGTTTTTTAACCCACCTACACTTCTAAAATCCTTTATGCACCAAGACGCACAATTTAATTTTTTTTCTAAATCGAAAGTTCGTGTTAAGTTTCCATAAAATATTATAAATTGTCATGATTCAATCTAAAATGTTATAATATTTGTTAGGGTGCTACAATATTTGTTAAATATAATAAAGGTAATCTCATTGTGGCTTATATCATGTATTAGTTACTTCCTAACAATATTTCAATTTTGAGCGAGTTCAATTGAACAACTTCTCTTGGTAACTCTACATATTGGTATTATATTTCTTGAAAATTAATGAAATTGATTAGGAGTATATTAAAAGCTTGTGTTCAACAACATCTCTACAACGTAAGAGGTATGTACGGTCTCCTTGACTTTTTATGAAGGCTAGCCCTACTTATGTTTTTTTAGCAACAATTTGGAAACATATTGCCGAAGTTTAGTGATCAACTAGTTTTGATAAACTCGGGGTTAATAATAGGAATTTAGAAGGACTTGAACCGCAATTCAACCAAAAGCAGTTACACCTATTTTTGTTGCGCTGTATGTCCTTGATTACGCATATGCAGGTGTCAAACTCTTAACCAAAGCAAGTGCAAAAACAAGTGTGTATTGTTAAGTACTAACGATGACACCATGTATTAATGAAATCTGTCCATATTATTACTTACAGCTTTGTAGTATTATCCATATGTGTAGTACTAACAATGCATTGTTTAAGTGCATGTTAATTAAGAACAACTATATATATATTATTTAGCATGCTGCAACAACTTATATAGGTAATCAACTAGTTATTACCCGTCCGATGCAATGGATTAAATTAATTTTTATATGTATATGAGACTTTTAGGTAAAGAGAAAGGAGAAAATTAAGATTTTTGGAAAGAGAGAACAAAATGAATGATTTATAAGAAATTGAAAGGGAAAATAATAAGGATTCCCAAGATGTGAAGAGTAGTGGATTAAGATGAGATAGTGAAAAAAAGATTATTAGTTATTAAATATTAGAGCAATTAGAATTTGCCAATGGAAAAAATATGCAACTAGATTTTTACTTTATTAGTATCGTATTGATGATAGTATTGATAGTATTGATTGATTAATTGGTAATATATTGTGACTAATAAAAGTGCTGATGCAGTCTAGTTTTTTTTTTTTAATCGATGCAATCTAGTAATTAAGTACTGGGAAAACTCTTAAAAGTTATTTGATTAAGCCTGTACCTTATTAATTACACATAAATCACCATGTTTTAGTTATTAAGGACTATCCTCTCTGAGCTATCCATGTGCATGCAACAAATCAACTAGAATATTTGCTAACTTATTTAGCAACACTAAGACATGCTCCAACCTTGTCAAGTTATTTCTAATTGAGCCAGTTATATTTTGAGCTTACAGGTGAAAAGGGTACTGTTAGATGTCATTTGGCCTCAATCAGGAGACTAACTTCATTCAAGGAGCTACTAACATTTTGATTTCTTTACTTTTGCAAATTATCGTATAACATTGCAGGAGTGAAGTACTTTTGCCAATTATACTTTTGGAAGCCCTTTCTACCATCTGAAACCATCGTGGACCATAACAGGGAGAACATAGTGATCTTCCTATAATCTGTTTTACGTTCAATCAATGCTTGCCTCGCAGTGAAAAAATTTAACCGTCATTATCCTGACTATGAGTAGCATATAGGTGTACAATAGGATAGGAACATCCTGTAATAATATTCTACTTGAGTTGCATCGAGCTGCCCTCACTGAACATCTTGGTGGCATCGTCCATGGGCATCCCGATAAGCTCTTTGGAAATTATCGTGCCCTCGTGGCACATCCTGTTAGCACCCCTTGACATCCTGCCCTTGCTGAACATCGTGTTATAACACTTGATTTCCTCCAAAATCCTGCAATCCATTATTCACAATCATAGTTCTCAATGGACGAAATTAGGTTCAAAATCTCTTAAGGGTATTTTCTTAGATATTCCAGGACTCAAAAAGGGTACAGATGTTATTGCCTGTAGAACATGCACAAAAACATGCACAAGACAGTTTTCAGGTTCAGTAGTCGACTACTAGGCATTGTAGTCGACTAATCTGAGTTTGTAGTCGACTAATCTGAAGTAGTAGTCGACTAATCTGAAGTAGTAGTCGACTAATCTGAGTTTGTAGTCGACTAATCTGAAGTAGTAGTCGACTAATCGAGTTTGTAGTCGACTAATCTACGTGTATTAGTCGACTAATCTGAAGTAGTAGTCGACTAATGCAGGCGGTCAGCGGGTTTGGTTTTAAACCGGTTCGTTTAGAGTTTATATATAACCCTAAACCTGATTATTAGAAAAGCTTGAAGCACGTTTTGGAGCAGCCTTTGAGAGGGTTTTGTGCATCTTTGGAGAGGAGATCTTTTGAGGGATTGAGAGGTTTGTTTTTAGGGTTTCTTTGTGAGAACTTGTAATCCTAATTTGTATTCTCTCTTTCTATTAGTGAAAATCCCCCCTCCTTACCCTGTGGACGTAGGCAACTTGTCGAACCACGTAAATCTCGTGTCTTTACTCTTTTATTGTATTTTGGCTTTCGTTTGTGGTGGTTTCTCTCGACGGTTCCTGGTCCGCGTAACAATTGGTATCGAGCTATTGTTCGATTGGAAGTGGTGTAATTTCTAATTTGAGGGGTGTTCGGTGATTCTGAGAGAAGCGGATTCACGAAGACAAACAGAGGATGGCGTCAACCGATGAATCGGTCAAAGTGGGAAAATTGAGATTGAAAAGTTCAATGGGAAGAACGACTTTTCCTATTGGAGGATGCGATGAAAACTTTCTAATTTCGCAAAAATTGCACAAGGCTTTGGATGGAAAGGAGAAGAAGAACAAGGATATGTCTGGTGAGGATTGGGAGGAGTTGGATCTGGAAGCACGGGCGTCGATTATCCTATGCCTTGAGAGGGATGTAGCTTTCTTGGTAGATGGAGAGGCGAACTTGGTGTGTGGAAGAAGTTAGAGGTACCTTCATGACGAAGAGTCTAACTAACGGATCTACTTAAAATCCAAATTGTATACTTGCAAGATGGAGGAGGGCTCATCAATCAGGAACACATCAACAAGTTTGATAGGATCATATCAGATTTGAAAGACATAGATGTTAAAGTAGGAGGCGAGGATCGGACACTTCTACTACTTACGTCTCTGCGAAGTCTTATGAGAACCTGGTGCAAACACTGATGCTTGTGGGAGAAAATTTGAAGATGGATGAGACTAGAACGGCACTTCTAGCGGACGATCTTCGGAAGATTGCAACTAGTGACATGGCCACTGGTGGTAACAAGGAACAAGCGAAGGGATTGTTTGCAAGAGGAAGGAGCAATGAGCGAGGAAAAGGCAAGGGAGGAAAGTCTAGATCTAAATCAAGACCTCTTGCGGGAAAAGGATGTTTCAAGTCTTGGTGAAGTGGGCATTTCAAAGTCGACCGTCCAAATAAGAGAGTAGGTGGAAAGAAGAACAACAACAAGACTGAGAGGAGAGAGGGCAAGGAAGAAGCGAGCTACGTTTCAGAGGAAGGTAGCGATAAGGAGTGCTATGTCGTCAAGGGTGGCGAGGATATCTCCGGGAAGTGGATACTTGATTCGGTTGCTCTTACCATATGTGTCCAAATAGGAAGTGGTTTACTACCTACGAGAGGCATTGATGGTGGAAGCTGTATTGATGGGGAATAACCATGCTTGTAAAACAGTGGGGCTAGGTAATATCAAAATCAAGATGCATGATGGAGTGGTTCGAACCTTGACGGATGTGAGGCATGTTCCCGACTTGCGGAAGAATCTTATCTCAGTTGGTGCTTTGGACTCCGGTGGTTGCGGGATTGTGACGAAAACGGAGTGAAGAAGGTTGTTCGTGGTTCCTTAGTAGTGATGAAGGGTGTTCGTCACGGTAATCTATATCTCTCGATACGGCGGTGACAGGGAATGCAGTGGTTGAGGCGAAGTGGTGGAGACCCATGTGAGCACACGGTTATGGCATAAGCGGCTTGGGCATATGTCGAGAAGGGTCTAGTTCTCGCTTGGTAAAGAGGTCTGTGAAGAATCGAAGGAACCTAGCATGGATTTTTGCGAGGATTGTGTGTATGGAAAGTCACACGAGGTCAAGTTTCTAAACAGCAAGTCTAAGAGCGAGGGATACTAGATTATGTGCACACGGATGTTTGGGGTCGGCTCGGACAACTTCCAAGGGTGGTTCCGTATTATGTCTCGTTTATAGATGATTATTCTAGGTATACTTGGATTTACTTTCGAAGCACAAGAATGAGGTGTTGAGACATTCAAGAAGTGGAGAACAATGGTTGAGAACAGACAGAAAGAAATTGAAGACGCCGAGATCGATAGCGGTCTGAGTATCAGATGGTGCTTTCAAGGAGTTCTCGTGATCGAGGGAATTGTTCGACCTGGGCCGTCGAGTCTACAGCGAGAATGGGGTGTGGAGGGCGAACTAGGGAAGCGGTGAGTATCGCGATCTTATGCGAGATTGGGCAACGAATGGTGGGGCGGCGGTGGCTACTGACTTGTTACATTGTGAACCGTTCACCACATTCGACATTGGATGGTGATACACCCTATAGGGTGTGGTCGAGGAACATCACGATTATGATAGGCTCGAAATTTTGGATGCCTACTATCCGTCAACGAGGAAAGCTTGGCGAGGGCGAAGGCAATATTCTTGGGATATGCAAAGGCGTAAAGGCTATCGCCTTTGGTGTACGGAAGATTCAAAGTTCGTGGTCGGCGGGGATGTTACCTTTGATGAGAAATCCATGATTGCTAGGTCCAAGGATGATGGTGTTATGGTGGGGAGACTTCTAAGTCTCGGGTTATTGAAATAGAACCTAAAGACCAACTAGGTTCTAATCGTGCTCAAGTGGGAAGTCGGTAGATGATGAGCTTGAGCGGGAGGAGGTTCGAGGGAAAATACGGGCACTACAACAACAACATTTCGAGGATAATTTGGCTTCCACTAGGCCAAAGCGAGCATACAAGCGTTAATCGGGGCTGATCAACCCCTGAAGCACTATGGGCGAGCTAATATGGTTGAATCACTCGGTGGAGGAGGGCGAGCGGTCTCCTTCAAGGAAGCTATTCGGGACAAGGATAGTGAGAGTTGGTTGGCTGCGATGGAGGAAGAGATGGAATCTCTTGGAAAAACAAACATGGGAGGTGGTCCCATTGCCCATAGGAAGAAAATCTATTGGTTGTAAGTGGGTGTATAAAAGGAAGATCTTTGAGCTTCGGTGGTGTAAGATACAAGGCGAGGCTAGTGGCTAAGGGTTTTGCCTGAGAAAGAGGGTGTGGATTACAATGAGATATTTTCTCGGTGGTGAAACACACATCTATTCGGTGCTATTGAGTATTGTTGCTCATGGTGATTTTGGTGGATCAACTCGATGTCAAAAGCGACCTTCTTGCGGAGACTTGGATGAAGAGATCTACATGCATCAACCCGAGGGCTACAAGGTTGAGGATAAGGAGAATCATGTGTGTCGTTTAAAGAAGTCACTTGTATGGATTAAAGCAATCTCCGTGATGGTACAAGCGATTTGACTCCTTCATCTTTGAAGCATGGGTTTTCCGGCGATCATGATTGTTGTGTTTACATTCGGAAGCTTGCGGAGGTAATTTTATCTATCTTCTAGGTATACTTGGATTTACTTTCAAGCACAAGAATGAGGTGTTCGAGACATTCAAGAAGTGGAGAACAATGGTTGAGAACAGACAGAAAGAAATTGAAGACGCCGAGATCGATAACGTACAGAGTATACGATGGTGCTTTCAAGGAGTTCTCGTGATCGAGGGAATTGTTCGACACCGACACCGTGTCTACACCACGTGAGAATGGGGTCGCTGAGAGATCAACCGAACACTCGAGAAAGCGTGAGTCGCGATCTTATGTGATTGGGCAACGAATGGTGGGCGGCGGTGGCTACTGACTTGTTACATTGTGAACCGTTCACCACATTCGACATTGGATGGTGATACACCCTATAGGGTGTGGTCGAGAGCATGCATTATGATAGGCGTAATTTCTGATGTACCGCCTACTATCACGCCAACGAGGGAAAGCTTGACGCGAGGGCCAAGAAGGCAATATTCTTGGGATATGCAGGCGAAAGGCTATCGCCTTTGGTGTACGGAAGATTCAAAGTTCGTGGTCAGCGGGGATGTTACCTTTGATGAGAAATCCATGATTGCTAGGGCGCCCAAGGATGATGGTGTTATGGTGGGGAGACTTCTAAGTCTCGGGTTATTGAAATAGAACCTAAAGACCAACTAGGTTCTAATCGTGCTCAAGTGGGAAGTCGGTAGATGATGAGCTTGAGCGGGAGGAGGTTCAGCAGAAAATACAGGCACTACAACAACAACAGCTCGAGGATAATTTGGCTTCCACTAGGCCAAAGCGAGCATACAAGGTGCATCGGCCGGGGCTGATCAACCCCTGAAGCACTATGGGCGAGCTAATATGGTTGAATCACGCACTCGGTGGAGGAGGACGAGCGGTCTCCTTCAAGGAAGCTATTCGGGACAAGGATAGTGAGAGTTGGTTGGCTGCGATGGAGGAAGAGATGGAATCTCTTGGAAAACCAAACATGGGAGGTGGTCCCATTGCCCATAGGAAGAAAATCTATTGGTTGTAAGTGGGTGTATAAAAGAAAGGAAGATCTTTCGAGCTCGGTGGTGTAAGATACAAGGCGAGGCTAGTGGCTAAGGGTTTTGCAGAGAAAGAGGTGTGGATTACAATGAGATATTTTCTCCGGTGGTGAAACACACATCTATTGGTGCTATTGAGTATTGTTGCTCATGGTGATTTTGAGTGGATCAACTCGATGTCAAACAGCCTTCTTGCACGGAGACTTGGATGAAGAGATCTACATGCATCAACCCGAGGGCTACAAGGTTGAGGATAAGGAGAATCATGTGTGTCGCTTAAAGAAGTCACCGTATGGATTAAAGCAATCTCCCGGCAGTGGTACAAGCGATTTGACTCCTTCATCTTTGAAGCATGGGTTTTCCGGCGATCATGATTGTTGTGTTTACATTCGGAAGCTTGCGGAGGTAATTTTATCTATCTTCTTTGTATGTGGATGACATGCTTATTGCTTCTAAGAGCGGGGTGGAGATAGATAGGTGAAATCTCAACTTGGTGAAGAGTTCGAGATGAAGGACATGGGTCTTGCTAGGAAAATCTGGGTATGGAGATTAGAAGAGAGCGCGAATCGACGATTGTTCTTGAGTCGAAGGGCTACATAGAGCGGGTGATCGCGAGGTTCGGATGCAAAGTGCTAAGTCGGTGGTGACTCCATTGGCTCCACACTTTAGGCTTTCGGTAATCAATCTCCCACTACATCGGAAGAAGGCACATGGGCGTGTTCCTATGCTAGTGCGGTTGGCGGTTTAATGTATGCAATGGTGTGTACACCGATATTTCACAGCGGTTAGTGTGGTCGATAGATTCATGGCGAATCCGGAAAGCGACCGGAAGCTGTGAAGTGGGTCCTCAAGTACTTAAAGGGTACCGCTGATACTGGTCTGTGTTTTGGTGGAGAAACATGTCGATTGACGGGTTTGTGGACTCGATTATGCGGCGATCTAGATAGCGGCGATCTACTCTGGTTATGTATTCGGGATACATGGGGCTCGGTTAGTTGGCGTCGATGTTGCGAGCTGATGGCACTTTCTACTACAGAGGTGAGTACATGGCCATGGCAGAGGAGTGAAGGAAACATTGTGGTTGTGGGGTCTTCTAGATGATTTGGGGATTGAACAGAAAACGTGAACTTGTGGTGTGTGATCGAGTGCAATTCACTTGGCGAAGAATCAGTTCATCATGCTCGTACCAAGCATATCGATGTCGTATCATTTTGTGCAGGATGTTACCTTTGATGAGAAATCCATGATTGCTAGGGCGTCCAAGGATGATGGTGTTATGACTGGGGAGACTTCTAAGTCTCAGGTTATTGAAATAGAACCTAAAGACCAACTAGGTTCTAATCGTGCTCAAGTGGGAAGTCAGGTAGATGATGAGCTTGAGCAGGAGGAGGTTCAGCAGGAAAAATACGCACTACAACAACAAATCGAGGATAATTTGGCTTCCACTAGGCCAAAGCGAGCATACAAGGTGCATCGGCCGGGGCTGATCAACCCCTGAAGCACTATGGGCAGGCTAATATGGTTGAATACGCACTCTCGGTGGAGGAGGACGAGCCGGTCTCCTTCAAGGAAGCTATTCGGGACAAGGATAGTGAGAGTTGGTTGGCTGCGATGGAGGAAGAGATGGAATCTCTCTGAAAACCAAACATGGGAGGTGGTCCCATTGCCCATAGGAAGAAAAGCTATTGGTTGTAAGTGGGTGTATAAAAGAAAGGAAGATCTTTCAGAGCTCGGTGGTGTAAGATACAAGGCGAGGCTAGTGGCTAAGGGTTTTGCACAGAAAGAGGGTGTGGATTACAATGAGATATTTTCTCCGGTGGTGAAACACACATCTATTCGGGTGCTATTGAGTATTGTTGCTCATGGTGATTTTGAGCTGGATCAACTCGATGTCAAAACAGCCTTCTTGCACGGAGACTTGGATGAAGAGATCTACATGCATCAACCTGAGGGCTACAAGGTTGAGGATAAGGAGAATCATGTGTGTCGCTTAAAGAAGTCAACGTATGGATTAAAGCAATCTCCTACAGCGGTACAAGCGATTTGACTCCTTCATCTTTGAAGCATGGGTTTTCCGGCGATCATGATTGTTGTGTTTACATTCGGAAGCTTGCGGAGGTAATTTTATCTATCTTCTTTGTATGTGGATGACATGCTTATTGCTTCTAAGAGCGGTGGAGATAGATAGGTGAAATCTCAACTTGGTGAAGAGTTCGAGATGAAGGACATGGGTCTTGCTAGGAAAATCTGGGTATGGAGATTAGAAGAGAGCGCGAATCGACGATTGTTCTTGAGTCGGGGCTACATAGAGCGGTGATCGCGAGGTTCGGGATGCAAAGTGCTAAGTCGGTGGTGACTCCATTGGCTCCACACTTTAGGCTTTCGGTAATCAATCTCCCACTACATCGGAAGAGAAGGCACATGGAGCGTGTTCCCTATGCTAGTGCAGGTTGGCGGTTTAATGTATGCAATGGTGTACACCGATATTTCACAGCGGTTAGTGTGGTCGAGATTCATGGCGAATCCGGAAAGGCGACCGGAAGCCGTGAAGTGGGTCCTCAAGTACTTAAAGGGTACCGCTGATACTGGCGTGTTTTGGTGGAGAAACATGTCGATTGACGGGTTTGTGGACTCGATTATGCGGGCGATCTAGATAGACGGCGATCTACTATCGGGTTATGTATTCGGGATACATGGGGCTCCGTTAGTTGGCGATCGATGTTGCGAGCTCTGATGGCACTTTCTACTACAGAGGCCGAGTACATGGCCATGACAGAGGGAGTGAAGGAAACATTGTGGTTGTGGGGTCTTCTAGATGATTTGGGGATTGAACAGGAAAACGTGAACTTGTGGTGTGACAATGAGTGCAATTCACTTGGCGAAGAATCAGTTCATCATGCTCGTACCAAGCATATCGATGTCGTATCATTTTGTGCGGGATGTCATAGAGGAAGGTGATATTTCTCTCATGAAGGTGCACACGAATGAGAATCCCGGACATGTTAACCAAGGTGGTCACGGTAGTAAGTTTAAGCATTGCTTAGACTTGCTTCATATCAACCGTGTTGATCGCCCAAGAGGGCATGGCCCTTGGCGGTAATGGGTAAGGTGGAGATGATTTGAGGTGAACTACGATGAGCTTGATCCCTGTGGAGGAATGAGGGTACCGCTGTAGTGGCGCATTTGGATTGGCCTGGATTGGTGATGGAGATCTCTAGATGTTCTTGGTGTTCTTCGGTGTTCGGCCCAAAATTTGAGGTAAATCAAATGATGTGCGAGGTGGAGAATTGTAGAACATGCACAAAACATGCACAAGACAGTTTGTTCAAGAGTCGACTACTAGGCATTGTAGTCGACTAACTGCAGACGATGCAGCGTTTTGGTCGGGAACGAGTAGTCGACTAATCGAGTTTGTAGTCGACTAATCTGAAGTAGTAGTCGACTAATCTGAAGTAGTAGTCGACTAATCTGGGCAGATTCCGAAAACGGGTTTGGTTTTAAACCCGGTTCGTTTAGAGTTTATATATAACCCTAAACCTGTTTATTATAAAAGCTTGAAGCACGTTTTGGAGCAGCCTTTGAGAGGGTTTTGTGCATCTTTGGAGAGGAGATCTTTTGAGGGATTGAGAGGTTTGTTTTTAGGGTTTCTTTGTGAGAACTTGTAATCCTAATTTGTATTCTCTCTTTCTATTAGTGAAAATCCCCCATCCTTACCCCGTGGACGTAGGCAACTTGCCGAACCACGTAAATCTCGTGTCTTTACTCTTTTATTGTATTTTGGCTTTCCGTTTGTGGTGGTTTCTCTCGACGGTTCCGCGGTCCGCGCGCCCAACATTGCCCGTCCTTAAATCAGTATATTATTTTAGCTTATGTTACATTCTTTGAGAATAAACCAGGGCATGTTGCTTTTGGTAAATCCTTAGATCCTCCCGATGATTATGACTATCTTATTGTTCGAGAAACCACTGTTAATGTTCCTTCAAAGACCGCTATACAAACCGATCCACCATCCAGTTTGTGGAACCAGTTTAGGTTTATATAAGACGTACTACTCCACAACCTCAGCCATCGTCCAAATCCACCCAAGAGCCTGATATACTAGCAAGTCAAAATGTAACCGTATAGCCAAGTGCCCAGCCTACTGATGATCTTCTCATCGCCCTCCGTAAGGGTAAAAGATCTTGTTCTCAGAGTTCTCGGTATCCTCTTGCACAATATGTCTCCTACTCGTTGTTATCTCCATCATATTATTCTTTCATATCTTCGTTGGATTCTCACCCGGTTCCCAAAAATTTGTCAGAGGCTCTATCTAACCCACGTTGACCGGCGGCAATGAAAGAAGAGATGACGGCCTTAGAGCGGAATGAGACTTGGGATCTTGTTTCACTATCACCAGGGAAGAAAGCGGTTGGCTGCAAATGAGTTTATACTATCAAAGTAAATCCAGATGGCTCCCTAGCTCGCCTCAAAGCTCAACTAGTTGCAAAGGGATATTCACATATCTATGGCCTTTATTATATCGATATCTTCTCTCCTGTAGCTAAGATGACATCTGTCCGCATTCCTATTTCGCTTACCACTCGCCATCACTAGCTCCTACATCAGTTGGATGTTAAGAATGCATTCCTTAATGGCATTCTTGATGAGGAGGTTTCCATGGAGCAACCACTAGGTTCTGTCTGCATTCCTATTTCGCTTACCACTCGCCATCACTGGCTCCTACATCAGTTGGATGTTAAGAATGCATTCCCTAATGGCATTCTTGATGAGGAGGTTTACATGGAACAACCACTAGATTTTGTTGCTCAGGGGGAGTGTGGCAAGGTTTGCGGATTAAAAAATCCCTCTACGGTTTGAAGCAATCTCCGAGGGTTTGGTTTGGACGTTTTGCAGCAGTTGTCCAAACCTTTGGTATTCATCGAGCTTAGAAAGATCACTCGGTTTTTTGGAGATTTGATGGTGGGAAGCGGATTCTTTTAGTTGTATATGTTGACGTCATTGTGATCACCGGCGACGAATCACAGGGCATTAGTCATTTAAAGAAGTATCTATAGCAACAATTTCAAACCAAGGATCTTGGATCCTCAAAGTATTTTTTGGGTATCGAGGTGGCTAGATCGAAGAAGGGAATTCTCTTATCTAAAAAATGTGCTTGATATGTTGCTAAATGCTGGGATGTCAGAATGTAAGGACATTTACTCACCTATGGATGACAAGGTCAAACTACTACCAAATCAGTGGGAGTTACTGGAGGTTACTGAAGAATACAGATGACTTGTAGGGAAGCTGAACTACCTAACAGTCATAAAATCAGATATTGCATTTTCTGTTAGTGTAGTTAGTCAGTTTCTCTCGGCACCTAGGAAACCTCATATGGAAGTTGTGAAGAGGATGATTAGGTATCTTAAGAAAACTCCAACAAATCGAGTACTCTATTCAGATTGCGGCCACACGAGAGTTGTAGGGTTCTCAGATGCAGATTGGGCAGGATCCTAGGAGGACAGATGGTCAACTATTGGGTATTGTGTATTTCTTGGAGAAAATTTAATATCATGGAAGAGTAAAGAACAGAGTGCAGTCTCTCGATCTACAGCTGAGTCTGAGCATCGAGCCATGATGAATTTGACTTGCAAATTGATTTGGATTAGAGATAAATTAACAAAGATTGGTTATTGTTCGGAGTGTCCCATGAGCTTGTATGGAGATAACAAGGTTGCATTCACATAGATGAGAATCCAGTTTTTCATGAGAGGACCAATACATAGAGATTGATTACCACTTGATTCATGAGAAGATGGAGAAGAGAATCATTAGAGCCAAACACATACTATCAAAACATCAACTTGCATACATTCTCACAAAACCCCTTAGGAGAACACGAGTGAATTTTATTTGTAACAAGCTGGGCATATACGATATGTATGCTCATCTTGAGGGGGAGTGTTGGGAGAGTTGTTTTACTCCTTTGTTGTTTAGTCCCATATTGATTAGGGACAAACTCTTTTGTATCCCTAAACACTATAAATAACATCCACGAGAGCTAATAAGAGTTCTCTGAGGGTTTCACATTTACAGTAACAAACCAACAAAGTAGGAAGATTAACTTTATTAATATGTAATAAGCATAGAAGTTTATAGGATGTAACTTGACGAGGAAAAGCGAGGACACGTCCATTTACAGGCTCTACT